>CM035435.1:118275758-118585758 GCA_020310875.1 Ceratopteris richardii | reverse complement strand
GTCAGATATTCAGTTTGCTGTCTCACAGACGAGCAGGTTTATGCATTGCCTAGGTGTCGAGCATTGATAGGCAGTTAAGCGCATCTTTCGCTTCTTGAGTGGTACCCCACTACTTGGATTGCTTTATCCCAAGGGGGGATCATTATTGCTAGATTTACATGCTTTTTGTGACTCTGACCGGGCTGGTTGCTATGACACTCGTGTGTTCACCAGTAGTTTTTGCTTCCTACTATGGCCACTTCTAGTTGTGAGGCTGCGTATTCGGAAGCTTTCATAACGATTGTTGTGTGTGACTTAGATGCCTTATGGCGGATTTAGGTGTTGGTCAGTCTTCTGCCACCACCATCTTCGCATTGGTAGTTGCGAGGAACCTTGTGTTCCATACTCGCACTAAGCACATTGAGGTGCACTATCATTATGTCAGGGAGAGGCTCTCTGTTGGAGAGATCAGTTGAGCATGTGTGCCCACACAAGAGAACATTGCAGACCTTTTCACAAAGGCTCTGTCTAGGGAGAAGTTTGAAGCTTTCCACAAAGCTTTGGGCTTACTTCCTTTTGTGGATTGATTCCACATAGCTTGACACTTCCTTATACATGAGTGCAAGCTCCTTGCTCACCGCATCACTCCCAGGGGGGATTTGTTGATATATTTAGGTAGTGATCTGTGTGAACACACTAGGACCACCGGTACACTTTTTTACCTGTTTAGGAGGTTTTTCCCCCCGGCTTGTATATACGCCTATAACCCTAACATCACTTATCTTTGGACATTCTCTTGGTAATACAATCAATATTGTGTGTTGTGCTTCAAGCTTCTTCTTCTTCCTTGTGCTGTTCGTGTGCTTCCGCTGACCTCAGAACTCCAACAGTATCTTTCAGCTAGACCATTAGAAGAGGGTTTGTATGAAGCTCTTACTCTTAATGCCAGGCAACTCACAAGAGCTATTAAATTCAGCAATTATAAACTCACATCCATTGTTAGTATGCAGGTGTTTCAGATTTTGACCTTTTTGTGTAATGACAAATGCATGAAACTTCTTAAATGCAGCACAATGTCTGCATGGCTTCATCTTTAGACTTCAATATAGCCAAAACTTTTTGAAATGATTATCAACAATGGACACAAAATAGACTGTAGACAGCATCTCTAATAGATTTGGAAGACATAATATGCACAACCGCATGTAGTAAATCAAGCCCATCAAATTTTCTAGACACACCAAAGTAAAGGAAAATCTTCACTTGTTTTCCATATTGACAATCGTTGCGCAAAATTCAAGTTTTGTGCCCAATGTACGCTGATGCATTCAGTCGATTAGCTGTTGAATCATGAACTTCACTTTAGATTTGGACAAAGTAGTTGACATCCATAAATGACTTAATATCAATGGTATTTTATACATATTGGACAGTGTAACCTGCCTCATGCCAATCAAAGTTATGCAAGAATACCATCAATGGACTATGATCTGACAGCACCTCACACACCTTACCCCCCCTCTGCCATTCGGTTCACTCACCTTATGCACACCAAATTGAATGCACTTGATGCACTGCACTACTATGGTTTGGCTTATGTGCTGACACAGGATAATGCTGCAGATCTTTTGACAAAGGCTATGTCTCGTGAAAATTTCAAAGTTTTTTGCAATGCTTTGGGCTTACTCTCTTTTGCAGATTGATATTAGTCCACATTGGTTGGCACTTCTTTATATATAAGTTGAAAGTTCTATCTCCTTGTTGGCCACATCACTCATAGGGAGGATTTGTTGGTATGTTTTGGTAGTGATGTGTGTGAACACCCTTAGGACTACCGGTGCACTTTTTTCCCTTTTTAGGATGTTTCTTCCTCCAGGCTTGTATGCACATCCATAACACTAACAACTACTTATGTTTGTACATTCCACACTTAGTACTACATTGTGTGTTGTGGTCCTACGCTTCTTCCTGTTCCTTGTGCTGTTTGTGTGTTCCGGCTCTCCAAGCTCGAACATTGTCCCGGGAGTAAGACTCTCAAGGACTATAAAAAGTTGTATTCTATTTTCTAGCAAAACAAAGAACCAGAAATTGCCCAGCATCAGCATGACATGTGCATATTGAGTTAGATGCATGTTAGATACCCTCAAGGTGGGTGCAACTCATGAGATCATTTCTCCATCCTTTCATTAACATCTGCTAGTCTGGCTGCTCTCAACCATTAACAAGCCTGTGTTTAACTCATTACTCACCCATAACCTTGGCCTTGTAACTATGCCTCTCCACCTGTTGCATTTTCACAAGATCAAGTTGTTGAGTTATTTTCAGTTATGGAAATCGGTGACTTAACTCATCTGAACAGCCTTTATTTCTGCTTATCCGCTTCAATTCTAGTGCAATTTAGATCAATAGTGCTTCATGGTGGTTATCTGCTTCTTCCTATTACCTCAATTACCAACTCATATGCGTGATCTGGTTTAGAACGCACTCCAGTGGATGTGAAGTATGGCAGCTCGAGCTCTGAGTGAGGCCGATGTTCCCTCTGGTCCTCATCCTCCCGGAAGGGAAAAGAAGCACCCTTCCCATGCTTCAGCATCAACATGCTTGTTCATGATTCAGGAGATTATCAATCATCATGATTTTGTTATTTAGATCATATTGATTCATGTTCATGCATATGCGCCATATGAATCACTTCTCGGCTTATAATTCTATTAGTAATAAAATCAGTTTTATGTAAAAAAAATATTTTTCTTCCTATTTTTGTTTATTTCTCTATGTTTGTTTTGTGTAAAAAAAATATTTTTCTTCCTATTTTTGTTTATTTCTCTATGTTTTTATTTGTGTTCCATGTTTAAGTTCATGTATCGGTCGTGAACCTGTGTCTCTGATCCTGGTCGTATAAACTTAAGCACATAAAATTCCAATATTTGATTCATATGCATATACTTGAGCTGGTCTGCCAGGCATGAAGCCTGACGACCCTAAACTTCCATCTTGCAAATGCCCCAAACGAGGTCATTTTTTGTGGAAATCTTTCTGTTCAGTAATTGAAAACAAGATGAGGAAGGTAAGACGTCTAAATTTGCTTTACTCATGTGATGAAAGATCTGATTCCTTTGAGTGCTTCACTGTATCAAATGTTGAAAGAGTTTTATTCAAGTACTTAGAGAGAAGAATAGGAAGGAAAACACACATTTGAGCTGTTTGGATCTTCGATTTATTCTAAACGAGTATATGGAGTTCTTCATACATAAAACAAATAGATTATGAACAAAATATATGACACTGAATGGATAGATTATAAATTAATATGCACAACATATGACATTGAATGGATAGATTACAAACCAATATGCACAAGACATATGACACTAGACAAACACTTCGCTGATGAAGTTGGTTATAGGTTTGATCCTTCAATGCAAGTAGCTTTGAATGGTGAGGTTTCCTGGCAGTAGATGATCTGAACCAAGAAGAACTAGTTGAACCAAAAGAAGCGCTGAAACAATCTGATCTTTTGGACCAAATAGGTAACAAGATGTTCAGCAAGATAGGCTTCGGTGATTGAGCTGCACATGAGCTTGATCCTCTGAAAACTTATTTGGTGGAGCTCTGCATGAGCTTGATCCTCTGAAGACTTTTTTGGTGGAGTTGTATATGAGCTTGATCCTTTGAAGCAGAGGGTTCCCAAGGATGAGGTTGCCTGACAGAAGAAGACCTGAACCAGGAAGAACTGGTTGAATCAAAAGAAGACCTGAATCAATCTAATCTCTTGATTTCAACCAGGAAGAATTTGCTGAATCAAAAGAACTGAAATAATGTGATCCTCTGATCCTCTGACCTGATTGCTGGGAGCAATTGCAGCGAGATACCCTGAATATGTTTTTTTCGTTATAGTCTGAACTGTTGAATATAAGAATGTCTGAATTAGTGCTGACAGAATTAATAACTTGCTTCCGTGTTCTGAGGTAAAAAAGAGGCCAAGGGGATTGCAGACTGAAGAGGCCAAGAATTCGCTTCTGTGTAGTGAGGTAAAAGAGAGCAGAAGGTTGATTGACGTGAAGAGTGTGACTGAGGAAGACAATGTTGTTGTAGAGGCTAACGGGATTGTACACTGAAGGGCACAACTGTTAAAATTGATGATATGCTCATCCTGAAGCAGAGAGGCGGAAGGTTGAGAAGAACTGTAAAAATCTGAACATAATTTGGGAGAAGCAGGCTGAGGCTGAGCTGATTGAATTGATGATCTGATATATTGCGAGAGAAGAGTTACTTCAGGAGGATTGTGCGTGGAGCAGGCTGAAGATGATGTTTAAGAGTGATGCTGAGGAGCATGTGTTGATCTCACTTTCACATGGCTGAGATTATAAATAAATAAGATATAGACTTGCCATGTAAAGCAGCTGGATCTGTTGATATCTTTCTGCTTGTGATCACAGATGATTGAACTATCTCTAAGCTGTAAAGGCATCTACTTGAAGCTTCTCTATTTCATTGTATCTTCTAGAATTCTAAAATCTCCTGACACCAGAGTGGATGTTCTTTTGGATGAACGCTCTTGTATTGGGAATCCCTTCAATTATGGTAATTGCTATTGCAAATGAGATTTGGAGAGACTTTTAGATGCCATGATGAATGACAAAGTACATAATAAAATCAAAACCACTCGTGATGAATAAAGGTTATCCCCAAAGTAAAAATATAAAAATCTACTAACATTTCTCAAAAGAAACTGATGTATCAACACATAAAAGCTTCAAGTTGGTGAAGATTCACACAAAGAAACTCTCTTAAACCAGCCCTTAAGAGTCCCAAATCTATCTCAATGTGCAACCCCAAAAAAGTGAATATGGAAACAAGAAGATCATGCACATTGTCACATTGTTCTACTCTTGAGATGGGAAACCAAAGAAATTGATCAAACTTTCTCCTTACCATAAAAAATATGAGAAAAAAGAAAGGATTGAAAGAAGAGGTGCTTGGGTTGTAATTAATGATTTTAAAGGTTTTGATACCAAAAAGACTTAGAATGGTAATATAATTTGGGTAGCAATGAGACAAAGAAATTTCAACAAGAGGAGCGATTGGAAAGAAGTGTTGTTGAGATCAGGTGGAAAGGTGATGTATGACAAAAGAGGTGTACAAGAATGATCTAAATATACAAAAATAGTACAATATAAAAAAATAGTACATAAAACAGCTCTATTGAACTATTACTGAGCTGGCAAAATAGGTGTACCATTTCTCTCCATAATCGGATGTCACTTTTGATAGATGAGATATTGATCTCCATAGGTAAGATGTGCTAATGAAGACACATAAAAATATATCTAAAGCATACTAGCATATCTTGCATGCACACGAAGGATAAAATTGAGTAATTAAATGTGAGAAGTGGAGAATGACATGCCTGGGACTCACCTCCCAGCCTATTTATAGCCCTTGCCTAGTCACCATCTAGAGTTCTCTCTAAGGTTCCTCTACTCATCTGGCCATCATGAGTAGGTACCTCATATGAACTCTCTGGCTTTTGGCCTTGGCTATCCCCCGAGCAAGGAACTTCTCGTTCCTCCAAGCATGTACATCTCTGGAATATAACACTCTCTCCCCCGTTTAAAGATCATTGTCCTCAATGATATAGAAGGAGCTATAAAATTGGGAATCAGAATCTATGATTCCAAATAATAAAAGTAGAGTGTGGTAGGTGTCTGAAATACTAGATGCTCAAAAAGTAGACAACTAGGCTCTGTGCTTTATATCTAGCATTTCCACCAACAAATAGTAGTCCTTGCCTTGGGCATATTGTAGGAATTCCTTCTGAGGCCCAATGAGTCCAGATGTGCACAACATAAGTACTCGGAATATCCTCGGGCTCCCTATGCCTAGACCTTGACAACTAACTTGTGACGGCTTGTCACCTGTAGAAACCTTGGAAGCTTGCCCTTGTCTCCCTAGAATACCCATTGAGAGCTTGTCATATGGTATAATTGTGTGAAATCACTTACTCCACTGGAGTAATAAAATACTATGCTCATCTAAAATAATCTGACTATGTCCAACTCTTTGTGGAAGAATACTAAAAAGAAATGGAAATCTTTTCCAAGTAGTGTTTTATCTCTAAGCTCAAGTAAATCTGCTTGATTTACTCACTGTAATGAGATAAAACTCAAGAAAATCTCATCATGATCCAAACTGTGAATCCAAGATGATAATCTATCAATTGTGGACCAAAATATCAATATGTCAATGATCCAAACTATGGACTAAGATCTCAATCAGTCACATCCCAAACATGGACTAAGATCTCAATCAATCACATCCAAACTATGGATCCAAATTTCAATCTATCATATATAATAATCCAAACTATGGATCAAAATATCTCTCATACAAAATAAATCCTAATCCACTCTTTGGAACCAAGTCCATCATGCCAAGTGAAGATGTGCTAAGAAAGTCTAGCAACTAGTGGAACTACCACCACCTCCTCAATAACAACATGTGAGATGTTCCAAGTGGATAAAACTTGCTTTATCTCTGACCACCATCTGATCATCACTATGATCAAATCATTCCTAACTAGGAATGAGGTGTCTCTCGTAAACTAATGTAATAATCTGGCACGCCCAGATATCCACCATTTGATCATCACTCTGATCAAATCATTCCTAACTAGGAATGAGGTGTCTCAAGAAAACTACGGTGATAATCTGGCACTCCCAGATATAATGAGAACCATAATATGAGTCCACTAGACATACTGAAAAATGATAAGTAGATGTGTGCACACTCATAGCCCACTAGGCTAAGCATCTAGCTCACCTCATACACACTATGTATGAACCATGGCCTATTCTCAGGGATATCAAATAAAGTAGTACGTACTCTGTGAATTTCTTCTCAATGCAATTGCCTATTCATAGTTCTTATGTGCAAACCTTGCCTTTCCGCTTCTAGGCTACTTGCCTGCGGACTTGCCTTGTTTGTGATCACATACAGAGTGACTGTCTCAACTGCCCCTCTGTTGTCTAATAATAAGATGATACCAGAAGATCATATAAATGGACTCCAAATCATATCAAAATATAATTTTTGAGACTTCTCTCTTAGGTAGAATACAAAGTTTGATGTCCCATACCACCAACTTTATACTCCACATAGATGTGTGTATGAGATTAAAGTCGAACACTTCTCTCAAAAATGATAAGAATAACTGGGTGAGTACTCACAACCATAAATAATGTAAAGAAATCATGAAGTGTTCTTGAAGTGTTTTCTTCCCTCGATGGAAAGAACAGAGTCATTTCTATGACTCTATCACACACTATCTGCAATATCAACTCATCTTGAGTTAAGAATTGAGAAACTATTTAGTAAATCAACTCAAACTAGAGTTGTGAAGGATGCGGCTTGCATCAAATATCAACTCATGCATCTTGAATCAAATATTGACTCACAATAAATTGGAATTTATACCACTTGTATGAATCCAATTATTTGAAATGTGAACAACTACCAAAGTTCTTTTGTTCTATGCTCTCATGGCACTACATATATTCTTGAAAATTTCGACAGAGTCTTCTCTGTCCTACTGAGAATGGTCACCAAAAACCAATGCTCAATAAACACATATCTAGGTCATATCTAGCCCATGGTGATCACACCATCTCAAAAATAATCATAAACAACTTGTGAAAAGTCTTTTTCTTTCAACAATGCCTCCTGCATAAACAATTTCCAAAACAGCAGCAGATTAAATCTTACTTTTAACCAACTTTTACTCATCTAAATCTATGAAATTTTCCAGCCTTTTGTAGCTTTTCTCAAGCTTTCATTAGGCACAAAAATCACTTGATTTGGATATTTACTCAGAGTTTTATGACCATTTTACTAGAAGGGTCGAACACTTGACGACCAACTCTGAGAATGTACAGGGTCATCTTCTTGAAGCCCTTAGACTAATCAAATAAGCTCCAAATTTCATTTTCTTTGTGCCCAAATGTAGGTCAACTTATCTAGTTTGATCTCACAAAATTTCAATTCAAAATAAAATCAAATACTCATTCAAAAGTATAATTCTAGCTCTGATACACCTGCACTTAGGTGAGCTTAGAAACACTACTGCTGCACTTATATAATATCTTCTAACTATGAAGATAAATTCCAAAATCTTTGGATTTTGGTTATAGCATATGATCCATACTGGAGTATCTTCTCCAACAAAAATTTTTGAAATTGGAGTTTCCAATATGAAAATATCATGTGCTCATCAGTCACATGTACCACTTTTTGGAAAATCCTCGCCAGAGATTAGTCTGAGAAGAATAGATCATTTGACTTATCAAATGATGTCCAATTGCTTCCAAATTTTAATAGCATATAGCTAATACTATCCACTTTGATTGGTATAAGTTTTATAGTATTTGGACATTTGGAGCTTCCACAATGACCAAAATACTAAGCCTTTATACCTGCAAAATTGTAAAAAATTGCAGAGGCTAAGTTTCACTCTTTTCTTTATATCTCCTAAATGGAGAAACATTTCATCTTGACATTTTATACACACCATTGGGAAGTGCTTAGCTAATGTTAGAAACAAAAATCATTCACTTTGAGTAAATGAGCTAAGAGAACCAATCACCTCTAGGTGACATGGTCTCTGTTCATTTCACAAATTCCAGAGGCTGTACTTTCATGTGCAGAGATTATTTGACCTATCGAATGATCTCTAAAAATAATGGAAATTGATATGCACAAAGCTCCTCTGTCAAGCTTTCATCTCCAACAAAAATTATTCCATTTGGATCTACCAATTAAGAGAAATGCCCTTTGCAACAGGCCTATGTCACTTGTTTCAGGCCTCTATCTCTACTAGCAACACTTTTAGTGCAGAGGTCAGTTGACCTATCAAAAAGTCTCCAAATTACTTGAAACTTGGTCAGCTTAAAGAAAAAGCCTAAGAGCTACTTGCTCTCCAAATTTCAATAAATTTGGGCATTCCCTCAAAGAGTAGCATCCAAATCTCTATGAGGCTGCTACCTCACTAACTATTTGCTCGATCATTTTTTTAAATTTAAAAATGACGAGACATGTTAATCCTTATGATTAAATACACTCATTCAATATCTTGGATGGATTATGTCATGGAGATATATCCATGCATATAATGATCATCTAGATCAATGCAAACCAAATTAACCATCTAAATTGTCTCGTTGAAAAATCAACTCTTTACATAGGATCCATCTTTTGGTGAAAGTGAATATCTATGGATGTCATTTTAATAATTGTGCTTCTTGCACATTCATTAACCTCACCGCAAACAATCATATACAAGCACTTAATACTTGTATTGATTATCAAAATCATAGCACTCTTGTACCGAATCGAGATAAGTGTCTATATCAAGTACATATACTCGCATGAAAAACAGTTTATGTGCTCATGCGTTACTAGTCGACAACACATCTTGGTTGCTCTTGATATATACACCTTATCTTTTACTTTCTAAAGGCATAATTATTCTATGCATGGTACCTCAATCACATACCTCATGCTCACCCTAACCAGTCGTGGTGACACATAAAAGTGATCTTCGATAAACACAAAATGCATCATGCATTTCAACTTTCTAGCAATCATATCGTCTATGCAGACATGCATTCATTCATGCATTCTATTCTCTACTTCAATAAATTATATGCTTTAAGCTATGCTGACAGACGACTTCCTCTCTCACACAACACAACATCACTCTAGTTCTCACATGGCATATAACGCCATGTGGCTACAAAATTTCTGGCAACATTTTGCTAGGAAAATGAAGCCTGAAAAAAATAATAATAGTCTTTACAATGATAGGCATCAACCTAGTGGTTGGCAAACCACTCTCTTTACTCCAGAAACCTGTAAATAAGAAACTTTGCCAAAATGTGCTCTGGGGCACTACACGCCCTCATAACCATGTCTTTTTTTCTGCTTTCAATACCTGCAAAAGATTCTAAAACACACAAACAAGATCTGCGCATGCTTTTATGAATCAACATTGGTTAGTGTAACTTTATGTCCATAGACGAACTCATGTAAAAACAAGCTTTCATGCACATTCCAATATTGATTTCTTAAAATTGGAAGAGAATACAATGCAAAATTACCAATTTTGATGCGAGTAGTATGCAAATGAATTTATTTGAGAGAAAAAATATGATTCAAAGGTATGAAAATTAGTCCATTCCTATCCAAAATGGTTCAAAATATGATTAAAAACTCCTAATTATTAGAATCGAACACTCAATTTACTCAAAAAGAGGTTCTCGCCAGTCAACAGCCATCTAAAAGCTTGTGCAGAGACGGCTTCCAATGGTCTAAATATGGATTATGACCAGTCAAAAGAAAGGTCTTGAAGTGTAGAATCTATAGCAAGTTGAATTTCTTGATTTGAACATTCTATGAGGAAGTTATGGCCAAAACAATGAAGCTAGGTGAGTGGACAACATGCCTCTTTGAAATGATATGCAGAGAATTAAATGCTCTCTACAGATGGTCTATAATTATCCAATGATAGCTTCCAGCCACTCATTGGAAAGCCCTTGAAGTCTACTTCCTATGCCAAGTGGAATCATCCAATTTGGATATCGTATGAGAGAGTTACGGCCATTTGAGTGGAGGTATGTATGCTAATCGTGTTCTTGCTTTTCTCTTTACTCTCTTCCTAATCTTTTCCCTCTCTCTATAACACTCGAGATCTCCTTCTTCTTCTCTCGTTCTCTTCTTTAATCCTTTCTCTATCTCCTTCACTTTCTTTCTCTCTTTCTTTAATCATTTCTCTTTTTTTTTTCTCTCTCTTTCCTTCTTCTCTTTCTCTTTCTCTTTCTTTCATTCTCTTTCTTCTTTTTCCTTCTTTTTGTCTCTAATGTCTCGTGCATTCTAGTCTGAATAATATATTGTTTATAGGACATATATATCATATTGTGTAGCTTGATGGATGGAACACTTACCTCATGATGAACAAGTAACTAGAGGTTCAAATACCAAGTCTGTTCTTGGGCGGCGCAGCTAAAGTATGTATATGTAATATATCTGTTCATACATTGATACCGAATTCATGTGGCAGAGCGGATAAGACTTTCGCCTTCCTTGTCTAGGACGGGGGTTCGATTCCTTGGAGCTTCAACCTGTCGTCTAGTTGTGAATATGAGGAGGATAGGAAGCTGAAGCTTACCTCTAATCCCGAGCAACGTCCGTGGTCTTTTTCTTTGGCTGGTTTGCGGGTGTGATCCTTTGTACCAACTTTTGAGCCTCCTCTCGTACTTCGATTTTCTCCATAGCTACTCAACGTTTGGATCGCGAAGATGATGAAGATGCTCCCCCCAATATTAGTACGAAATCTCTCCATCTCCTTGCCCAAGGTCTCTCTCTCTCCCTCATGCTCTGATACCAAATGTGAGAAGTGGAGAATGACATGCATGGGACTCACCTCCCAGCCTATTTATAGCCCTTGCCTAGTCACCATCTAGAGTTCTCTCTAAGGTTCCTCTACTCATCTGGCCATCATGAGTAGGTACCTCATACGAACTCTCTGGCTTTTGGCCTTGGCTATTCCCCGAGCATGGAACTTCTCGTTCCTCCAAGCATGTACATCTCTAGAATATAACATTAAATGCAACCTTTGTACTTCGTATACTGTATATTGGTTGCTTCTTCCTACTTCATGTAATAGCAACACTTTCATATGAAACACATGAAGCTACTAGTACGACTCTTACTTGATACATTATCAAATACTAATTCATATCAGTGCATTCATGTGATCACATTATACACTAGCCTCATAAAGTAATGTATAATCCAAAGCTACACTCATTTCATGCAATGCATCCAAATGTGGCTTCTTAATGAGGTGTAATAATTGACTATCAAGTCTCATATTCTAGGTCAAATTTGATCACGTAATCAAGAGATAGATCAAGCTTTCCATAATTGTATTGTGTATAATCTAGTTCTTCACTCTTAGTGGCAATGTGATGGTACATGAGCATAAGCTAAACAACTGAACACCTTGCAATGTCCAAGACTAGGATTTCTTCCATGTCATGCGTCATAAGGAGTCATATCTTGAAGTGATTTGGATGGTAGTCTATTGATAAGGTACACAACAGTTGAAATAGCTTCTGTCATAGATAATGCAGTACCCTCTTCTCTTCAAGCATTGTTTTGACTGATCCAACCAATGTCTTGTTTCTTCTTTATGCAATTCCATTCAGTTGAGGAGAGTACCTGGTAGTCACTTTCCTTTTGATATCTTTATCCTACAAGAACTCATCAAACTCTTTGGAGAAGTATTCTTCCCCACCATCAATATGAGCTTCTTGAGTGATCTACCTCTATGATTTTCCACATGTGCTAGATACTTTTTGAAGCAATCAAACACTTCATTCTTACTTTCGATAAAGTACAAAATAGTCCATCTACTATGATCATCAATAGATCAGACATAATACCTTGATCCTGAGAATGAAGATTCTTGACTTGGTCCCCATACATCTGTATGTACTAAGTTCATTAAGTTATTATGGATATAGCCTTTTTGGTTGAATGGTTGTCTTTGTGCCTTCCCAATCTGACATGCATTACATCTGTTGATCATGTGTTGCTTGTACATATTTGACAGCCCTATAACACTTTGATCCCTGCATATATCCTTCAAGGTTCTTTCCTTCATATGAGTAAGTCTCTTATGCCACACTTCAAGCTCACTTAGGGTTTGAGATCCAATAGTGAATAGATCTGTGTTCTTGGTTTCTCCTACTTGAAAAGTAAAGATCCTACCATGCTTCTCACCTCTGGCTATCTTGTTGAGGCCTTGACATGGATCTTCCACAAAAGCTCCTTATTGGATGAACCTAATTTGCAAGCCTTTTTCAACTATTTGGCCTACACTTATTAGGTTTTTAGTGATAGTGGGTACATAGAAAACCTTACTCAAAATGTTTTTCTTGCCATTGAAAACTTTGACATTACCAATCTTGTCCACATTGTGCTTAGTATCATCCCATGCTTGTACTTCATGTCTATGCTTTGGACTTTCCAAGTCAGATCGAAGAGCAATGTTGCCTATAACATGATTTGAACATCCTGAATCTATGTAGAACAAATGATAATCTTCTTTACCTTCCTTATGGCTTAGACTCATCAAAAGCAATGAGTCTTCATATTGTTGATCTTCAGAATAATTGTTGTAGTCCTTTTTGTTATGGATTCTATTGTTATTGTTGAAGTTGTGTCCACCTTTGCCTCTATTGTTGCCATATCCACCTCTTCCACTTCCTTTCTAGGTCTTCCCATTGAACCAACAATTCAGAGTGGTGCGGTTGGTCTTATCACACATGGCACAAGGTTGAACATTCTCACCTTTGGTTTTGTCATGCTTTGGTTCTTTCTTCTTCCCTTTCCACTTGCTCTTGCGTGAAAAGTTGGCTTGGGAAGTCTCCTCTTCATCTTCTTCCTTCTTCTTTCCTTTCAACTTCTTGCCCTTCTTATCTGCATATAGAGCACTAGTTAAATTACCATGGTAGGAAGTACCTTCCTTTATGCTATTGTTGGTCTTTTGATTGAAGAGTTTTCCAAGAAAAGATATTGAAGTCTGGAGTTTGCACATCCATGATGAGATCATAAGCTATGGTGAAAGACTGCCAATGCTTATCACCTCTAATACCATTGAGAATTTTCCTCATGATGGCCTTTTCTTCAATCAACTCTCCAATGGATGCCAATTGATTAGCAACCTCCTTGATCTTTGTAACAAACTCTGTGATGGTTTGTTTAGGTGTCTTCTTCATCTGGTTGAACTCGTCCCAAAGATGGTTCTTTGTTGCCTTTGTGCTAGCAGAAAAGAAAGTCTCTAGGGCATCCCAAGTCTCTTGAGATGTCTTGCATCCTCTAATATGTGGTAATAGAAAATCAGAGATAGATTTTAGTATGTATGACCTTGCTTGAGCATCCCTTGCACACCAAAGTGTGAGACTGTTTGTCTCCTCTTGTGTAGGTCCTCCTTTCGATCTTGGAGTAGGCATAGCTTCATCACTTGCTACAATTCCATAAAGATTTCTACCTTGCAAATAGACCTCCATTCTGATTTGCCAAGCTGCATAGTTGTGTCTATCAAGCTTCTCAATCATTCAAGGAAACCCATCTAGCTCTGATACCATTGAAAGAACTTGGAGAAGCTTATAAGAGGTCAAAAAATGAGTTTTGAAGTGATGAAATTCAGTCTATCCAACCAAGACAAGACCAACCCTTCAGCTTATGACTCAAATAGACTTATAGGCATGTGATAAGTGCAATAAAATCCACTATGTACTTTGGAGCATCAAGGAGAAAGAGTCGATATAAAACAAATAGGTTTGCACATTGTCTAGCTAAAAAAACTTGCTATCTTTGGATAAAACAATCAACTTCAAATGCTCATAGCAACTAGCATGATTACAACTGGAAAAAAATCCTTTTTGAGGAATGATACACATAGGATTGAGTGTATGAAATGCACAAGAGTACAAGTAATAAGCAAAATATGCTTTTGGAATGAACTTGACATGCAATAGTTATACCTCCTATTTTTCAGGGCTCTACAAAGATAGATCCCAAGACATAAAAACTAAGATTTCCCCAAATCTACTAAACCAAATGCTTTGAAAATTTGTACATATAAACTATATACTAATACCTTTCTAATAAATGTGCACTCGTCCAATCTGGAGCTATGTAGAGAGAGAGCGATAGCCTCTGCAAGTTCACTCTTGTTGAAGAAGATGATGTAGAGAAATGAAGAAATACAATGATGGCCAAAAGTGTATGTATATTGCTTCCATGTAACGTACAAGTGATATGAACTCTTTATATAAACTCTTTAAGTGTTCCAAAAATTTTACAAGTGGATTTTGAATTCAAATGAAGGCATGATTAGTTGTTGAAGAGAATCAATTCACACTCCTACAATCTATGAAAAATGAAGATCTAATTTGATCTACTTTTAGATGATGATTGATTCATTGTTTATTGATTGTTTGTCAAGCTCAGCCACCTAAAATTCGTGGAAGTTGAGCTCTCTTTTTCTCCTTTTACATGTGTAAAGATCACTTTAATGGATATTTTGATATAATCCAAACGATAGCTTTTTTATGTAGATCAAATTCACCTCAAGCATAGTGTAAGATTGATGTTCCAACATTGATAAAGACTCATCTCTACACAAGTAGGATGGTTTCCTCCATACCTGAAACAATGTCTCAAATTTTCATGTCTTTTGCATGTGGAAATGGATCATTGGGTTACCTAAAGTTTTTGTTATACTCATCTAGGGTCATATGAATAGGTATGCTCACTTTTGGTTATCTTTCCTTTAGAGATATTAGGAGAAACTCTTATAATACTGAATTCTATCTCATAGTAGAGAAGACAATGGTCTTCTAATGTTATTTTTACCCTAGTCATCTCTGTCAAAATCCTTATAAACTACGTATTGAATTATTTTCTTTATTTTTTAATTCTTTCAAGAATAATTCTTGGAGTATGAGGTCTGCGAAAGCACGCAAACAAAACAAGGATGAAGAAGAAGCTTGGAACACATAATATTGAATGTATTACTAAGAGAATGTACAAAGATGAGTGACCCATTAGGATTATAGACGTATTTACAAGCCCGAGAAAAGAAACCTCCTAAAGAGGAAAAAAAGTGCCCCGGTGGTCCTAGTGTGTTCATACACATCACTACCTAAATATATCAACAAATCCCCCCTGGGAGTGATGTGGTGAACAAGGATTTGCCACTCATGTATAAGGAAGTGCTAAGCTATGTTGAATCAATCCACAAAAGGAAGTAAGCCCAAAGCTTTGCGGACAACTTCAAACTTCTCCCTAGGTAGAGACTTTGTGAAAATGTTTGCAATGTTCTTCTGTGTGGGCACATATTCCAAACTAATCTCTCTAGTAGAGAGCCTCTCCCTAACATAATGATAGTGCACCTCAATGTGCTTAGTGCGAGCATGGAATATAGGGTTCCTTGCAACTACCAATGCACTGTGACTATTAGTGAAGATGGTGGTGGAAGAAGACTTACCAACACCCAAATTAGCCATAAGGTGTCTGAGCCACACACACTCAACAGTTCCTATGAAAGCTGCCCTATACTCAACCTCACAACTAGAAGTGGCCATAGTAGGCTGCTTCTTGCTCAACCAAGATATGCATGAGCTACCAAGCATGAAGCAAAAACCACTGGTGGACACACGAGTGTCATAACAACTAGCCTAGTAAGAGTCAAAAAAAGCATGCAAATATGTCGGTAGTAATCCCCCCTTGGGATAAAACAATCCAAGTAGTCGGGTACCAATCAAGTAACGAAAGATGCACTTAACCACCTACCAATTCTTGAAACCTGGGCAATGCATAAAATTTCTCATCTATGAGACAACAAACTAAATATCTGGCTGAGTAATGCATAAGTAAATCAAACATCCAATAGCCTATTGATAGAGAACATCAAATGCATCTCCACCATCATGAAGACTCAACTGTAAACCTGTTTCCATAGGAGTGGCAATAGGTTTGCAGTCGTCAAGGCCAAACACTACAATAATGTGTAATGTATTTTGTTTGACACAAAGCTATTCTGCCATCAAGTTGCATAAACTGAATGCCCAAATAATGATGCAAATGCTCCAAATCGGACATCTCAAATGAGGCATGCAAATCAGCCTTAACATCAACAATATGCTTGTCATGAGGACCAGTGAGCAACATGTCATCAACATAGACAACAATGATCAGAGGCACATCATTTGCATGCTTAACATATCAAGTGCTCTTAGTTGGACTATTCTCAAAACCATGTGCAATCAGGTAGGCATGTAAATTTTCATACCAAGCACATGGTGCTTGCTTCAAACCATATAATGCCTTTCTCAACATGTGCACTTTGTTTTCATGCTCCTTTGCACAAGATGCAGCAGAAAAACATACACTCCTTCATGCAAGTCACCATTCAAAAATGCAGTTTTGATGTCCAAGTAATGTACGTTCCAAGCATGATGAGATGCAAGTGCATATATTCTATGAACAGTAGTCATTTGGCATGTAGGAGCAAAGGTATCATCAAAATCAATGCCTCTTTCTTGAGCATAATCCTTTGCAACAAGCCTATCCTTATACTTGTCAACTGTTCCATTAGGCTTACACTTTAGCTTGTATATCCACTTAGTGCCAATTGCCTTCTTGCCAGGAGGCAAGTCACATAAAGACTAGGTACCAGTCTTCATAATAGCATCATATTCTAATTGCATAGCAGCCATCCAATTTTTTGAATTTTGTGCTTCATAAAATGAAATAGGCTCATTCTCATCACAAAGACTAGAGGCAAGCATACCATAGTAATGTGATGCAAAAGAAGCACTATGAGAGCCTGAACGAGTACTATATGATAGAGGTGCATCTAATTTGCTATCACGTAAAGTTTGCACCAGCCATTTTGGCATAGTTTTTGCCTCCTCAAGATCAACTCTCTCATCAACAAATGCATCATGTAAATCTACATAAAAAATGGAATGATATGCATCATCACATGAAACCTATAAAGGCCGAAAATTACCTCATTTGGACAAGTATTAGACTAACCAATTTTAAAAAGAGGTAGCAAAGTGTCGTACAGATCTTTGGAGCTAAGAGATGTCTTCTTAGTACATGAAAGTAATGGCTGAATAGCATTTTCCACAAAAAAAATATCATGGCTAACCAAAATGTGTTTAGTCTGTGGATGATACAGATGATAGCCTTTGCTTTTAGAATTGTACCCAACAAAAATACATTTCACTGTTTATCATCCAATTTCCTAGGTTGTTGTTTAGGCACTAATGCATATGCCATATAACCAAAGACACATAGGTGAGCAATAGATCGCTTACGATCATGCCAAACCTCATATGGAGTGATAGATTGCAATGCTTTAGTGGGATACATGTTAAGTACATATGTTGCACACATAACAGCCTCAAGCTAGAAACTATGTGGTAAAACCTGACTCTTGACCATACACCTCACCATCTCCATGAGTGACCTCTTCTTCCTTTCAGCAACTCCATTATGTTGAGGTGTATATAGCACTATACACTGATTTTTATCCCATTTTCATCTAAAAATGCATTAAATTTAGAAGACATATATTCCCCCCTCGATCAGAATGGAGGGTGTTCATTTTATATGCTGATAAATTTTTAGCCAAAACAAAAAACTGTTTGAACTACATAAACACTTGGGACTTTTCTTTCAGTGGATCCACCCATGCATGCCTAGAAAAATCATCAATGAAAGTCACAAAGTAAAGGTAGTCCCCAAAAGAAGGTGTTTGCATAGGAGCATAGACATCATTGTGAACAAGCTACAATTTTTGACTAGCTCGAACTGAACCATAGAAGGCGTGGATAAAATGCGATTAAAGAATGACCTCAAATTACTAAAAAAATTGGTTTGAAGGTAGAAGGCATCAATATATTTTCAAGAGTTAATCCTTTAGGGTCTTGGAGCCATCTTGACCTCAATTTAGAGCTTGCAAGGTGGGGCCTATGGAAAAACTAGGTCATTATGCAAAACTGTAACTTGCATCCTGTTTGGAAACACTCAAATATTCCACATCTAGAATTTCAAGCGATTCCATCTATTGTTGATACACAAAAACTATGCTTTTCTGAGATCAAATTGTCACATCATAGTGTGATAGTGTTCAAGGAGAGGTACTGCTTGTAATATTTTTATAGTGTTGTGAATTGTTGCAATAATGGCAAATGCTAATGGAATGAGTCAACTTATGAGCAACAAGTTGGACAAAAAAAACTTTCATGCTTGGAGATCCAGAATGAAAAATTCCCTGATAGGAAAAGGCTACTAGAAGTACATAGAAGGAGAGAATAAAAATGCTTCGCAGTTACCAGAGGAATCAGATTGTGGACCAATTAAGAGCATATGAAGAATGGAATCAAGGATCCCAAAAGGTAATGTATTAACTGTCTCTTAGCATATATGAGAGCATCATTGGGCACATACAAGATGCCAAGACTCCGAAAGAGGCTTGAAACAACTTGGCCATATTGTATGAGACCAATACAAAGGCACAAAAATTGCAACTCAAGAACAAGCTGCATATACTAGAGAAAAAGGGCATGTTGGTAAGTGACTACACCCTGAAAATAAAATCATTTGTGAGTCACTCGCATCTATTGTTATGAATGTGGATGATGATGATGATGATAAGGTGGAAGTGTGCCTTCGTGGTTTAGGAGCTACATATAAGTAGTTCAAAACTTCTACTGAGCCCATGAAAAATATTCCAAATTTTGCTGATCTGGTGTCCATGCTGATTATTGAAGAAAAAAATCTTGGTGAGGAATCAAAATCCCAAGGAAAACCTAGTTCTAAGAAAGTATTCTACTGTGGCAGAGGAAGAGGTAGAGGTAGAGGCTTTGAAAGTGGAAGAGGAAACATCAACCAAGACCAAGGTCAACATCAGAATCATGTAGGAGGTAGAGGACAATTTTGAGGAAGGGGGAGCCAAAGAGGTCACATAATTTTGCAAAGAAATGATTTAGGTAATGATAGTAAAGGATGTTGGAACTGTGGTAAACTAGGATACTTTGAACATGATTGTAGGTTGAAGAATCAAAATGATAGAAGGCAACAAAACAGCTATGCATCTACAAGTGCAGATGATTCTGAGAAACTGTTCATGGTCCAACATCATATGATGTATATGATGTATAATTAAATGGTATTTTATGGTATGTTGATTCAAGTGCTTCAAATCACATGAATAGTCATGCAAAATGGTTTGGTAGGTTGTAGAAATTACCAGTTCTTGGATATGTTGAAATGGGTGTCATATAGGAAACATAGCACTATCTATGGAGGATGGGAAGGTAAAACATCTTGCTGATGTGCTACATGTTCCAAATATAACAAAGAATCTAGTTTTTGTTAGACGAATGGTTGACCAAGGATTACAATTCAAGTTCAATGCTGATAGGTTATTTAAAGAAGAGTATAAACAGGATTGACGATTGATCGCCAAAGGGAACAAAGTGGATAGGATGTTCATCGTCAATGTGAACATTCTTGAAATGAATGCAACCATGTTTGCAAAAGGTGCAGGTGTTATTATTGATATAGATATTTGGCACAAGAAAATTGGACGTGCAAATTTATAGAGGCTGAAATTGATGCAGTCAAAGGAGCTTGTCAATCGACTACTGAATTTCAAGATTGTAGAGATGCAAAAAGTATGTGCAACATGTCAATTTGGTAAATTGTCAAGGCATCATTTTTGCATAACAAACATGTTAGTGAGAATGTGATAGAAATAGTACATACATATGTTTTGGGTCTTGTGAAGACCACATCTTTGGAAGGATGTAGGTTTTATGTCACTTTCATTGATGACCATAAATGAAAAGTATGGGTTTACTTTATGAAAGAGAAGAGTGAAGTGTCTACCAACTTTTAGAATTTCAAGGCTATGGTGGAAAAGTAGATAGGGAATTATATTCAGACTTTAAGATCTGACAGAGGAGGTGAATACATGTCAAATGAGTTTAGTAGCTTTCTAAAAAGTCATGGAATTTGATAATAGTTTTCATGCAAGTATACACCACAACAGAATGGCATTGTTGAATGCAAAAATAGAAACATTGTAAAAACACCAAGAGCCTCGATGAATGAGAAGAATATGTCTCATTGTTATTGGGAAAAAGCTATGCACACTGCTGTATACATCATGAAGAGAACTTTGATTGCTGCTCTACATCAAGTTACACCTGAAGAGAAGTTTACAGGTAAAAAGCCAAACTTATCACATATGAAACTGCTTGGCTATATCGCAGATGTACATGTTCCAGATGAGTTGAGGATGAAGCTTATCCAAAAGTAGAAAAATGTATCTTCATTGGGTACTCCCTTGAGCAAAAGGGATATAAATGCTACAACCCACTCGCATCATGATAGGTGAAGTTAAGTAGAGATGTGATGTTGGATGAAATGCCAAACTTTTATGCAGATGACAAAGGACTTAATCTTGACTCAAATGAGAAAAGAAATGCTAAAAAATCAAGTGCAGAATCTCAAGTTTTGAGTGGACCTAACACATCACCAAGCAATAGTTTCATCTCAAATCCATGGAGTGGAACATAGCATGGGAATTTTAGTCCAACATATTCATTGACTACATCCAAGAAAGGTGAAGAAAAGCTTTATGTTGGTAGTAGGTTTTGAAGACATTGATGGATATTCAAGCAGTTCAGAAAAAAGTCTTGATTAGAAACTTGGACTGCTCTCTATGAAAACTCCAGGAGTAAGAAAGGCACATGCAGATACAAGGATAAGTGACCCTGGACCAGGAAGATATGGAAGGATGCAAAATTTAGTGCAACAATCGACATATGATAGTTACATGGTTCGTCATTGTGCCCACATGACCAAGGTAATACAGGATGCTGAATCTTCTTGTTTTGAAGATGCAATCGGAAATGTATATTGGAAGAAAGCTATGGATGAGGAGGTGTCTGCACTTTATGGAAATGAAACATGGAAGCTGGTTCCATTGCTACAAGGAAATAAACCTATAGGCTACAAGTGGATTTAAAAGGTGAAGCACAATCCTGATGGTAGAATAAGCAGGTATAAAGCATGATTGGTAGCAAAAGGATATGCACATACATATGGCATTGGTTATGAAGAAAAATTTAGTTGTGTAGCTAAAATGGCTACTGTTAGAGCACTTGTTGCATTAGCTACAACAAAAGGATAGACTTTGCATCAGATGGATGTGAAGAATGCCTTCTTGCATGGTGAGTTGCAGGAATAAGTATACATGGACTAGCCACAAGGATATTAGGATTCAAAGCACCTAGAATATGTTTGTAGGTTGCGAAAAGGCTTTATGTGAGCTTAAACAAGCCCCTACTACTTGGCATGCAAGGACTGTTGATTACTTATGCCATTGGACTATGTGTGATGTAGATCATTCATTATATGCAAGGAAGGGTGATGATGACATCATGATTGTGGCTATTTATGTTGATCATGAATTGATTGTAGGTGGTAATAATGAAGAAACATGTATACGGATATCACTAAGGCAATATGTCTTGAATATGGTGCAAAAGTATGGTATGGATGATTGTAAGCCAATTTCTATGACATTATATCAAAATCTGAAGCTGGATACTACATCAGGTGAAGCATTGGAAAATGCTACTATGTACTGGAAAATTGTGGAAAGTTTGATACATCTCACAATTACAAGGCTTGATCTAATCTACACTGGTGGACTTGGAAGTCAATTTATGCAGGTTCCTAGGAAACCACATTTAGATGCTCTGAGATGCACTCTACATTATGTGAGTGCTACTTTGGATTATGCATTGTTTTATGAAGTTGGTGCAAAATTGCAGGTTCATGGATACACTGATGCAGATTGGGATAGTGGTATTCTAGATAGAAGTTCTACTAGGGGCTTTCTATTCTCATTTGGGAGTGAAACTATTACATGGAGTAGCAAGAAGCAACCCACTGTTGCTTTGTCAAGTACAGAGGATGAGTATAGAGGTGCTGCAATACTAGAACAAAGCATATTGAGTTACAATATCATTTCATCGGAGGAAAGGTATTAGTAGGTGATATTGATCTTGTTTATGTGAGGATAGATGAACAGGCTGTTGATATTTTCACTAATTCACTTGAAGCTTAGAAGTTGAAGAACTTTTGGAAGGTGCTTGGATTATAGTAAATGACATTGAGCTTGAGGGGGAATGTTGAGATATCAAGATCAACATGTTATGATCTAGGATGACACGTATCACTTTTTCATTTCTCTGACATGTATAGTGGCCATGTTGGTATATGTCATGGATACTTTGTTGAGCTTTACTAGATTTATCCACCGAACATGACGGCATATTTGTTTTGTGCCAGCTCACTCACTCGCGAACATTAGGATTTTCCTTATGTATCTTTCTTTATATATTACACTAGTTGTATTATTGTATTAGGTCATTCTTGTATATTAATTTTATCTCAATCGAAGAAGAAGAAAAAGAAGAATATTCTTCCGTGCCTCAATTTGTGTGTGCTCCTCTTTGAGTGTGAGAGTGGTTGAGTGAGCTCTCTTCCTTATCTCCTCTCTCATGACACCTTAGACTAATCAAATAAAACCAAAATCAATCTATTCTGTGTAAAAATCTATCTTATCTCTTCTATTTTATATAGAGAGAATTTGACCTTCAATATTATGCAAATGCTCTCTTGAATGTGTATAATTCTCTCTCTTGTAATTAGAGAGTTCTGTATCTACCTAGAATAAGTTAGTATTTTTTTTCAAAGCATGAAGTGCAAAAATGTAGCTATTGTGAAACTTCCTCAAAAGTGTGATAAAATTCTCTCTGGTAGTGCGATTCCTCTTATAATTTTTCTTCTTCCTCATCAAAGAGTTGCACTTATCCATGAATCCAGGATCTAAATAATCTCTTTATCCCTCTTATGCCTCCAATATATCCTCCATCTTCTTGTAAAGACTCTTCTTACAGTGTTGACATGGAACTATGCCCATCTATAGCAATCATGCATAGATGACATTCTTGCTTATTGAGGGCAAGAGTAAACTTGCAATCATGCATCAAAGCATAATTGATAATTCACATAAGGGTTGGTAGTAAGTGAATGGTTTTCTTCTTCAACCATCATGTAGAGGCTCATTGCATTTTCTCATAGATCCATTCAGCAATGTCTACTATTCTTCCTTTTCTAGGGGTATAGATCGTGCTATACCATATTAATTTTTCCGAAGCTCTATTGTGATCTTCATTGGGAAAAAAAGTGCTAATGAGTTAATCATAGGGCCACTTATAATAGAGAACTTTTTAAATTGGCAAAGGTTCGTATAGTTTTTGACTTTTCCATAGATGTTGTATTTATCTTGTTGAGGATTACATTGAATTTGTCTATGTGTAGGAATTCTCTAATAAAATCTAGCATAAGATGTACCACTCTCACGAAATTTGAAGTTATTTACATTGAATCCTTGCTTCTTCTCTTGACCTTTTTCTCATTCTATGTATTGATCATGTCTACTATCTATTGAAATCATGTTTCAAAATGCATAAGCATAGATAATCTCTCCATCTGAGAAGCTCAAAGTTATTGAATAATTCTAGGTTGTGCTGTTTCTCAACAAATCTTCAGATATGAAATGGAGCTTGCACTTGTGGTGCTCGATCTCTTATTGACACACAAAGAAGTATGTTCCTTCTCTCATTGGATGACTTCTCTCCTTGAGCTATGTGCATGTGGGACAACCACACTCCGATAGTGAAGATCTTGATAAAGGAGTGGTGGTTGATCTAAAAACTTGATTCCTCTTGATGAAGAGGGAAGGATATTCTTTGCTCACAGTGAGCCCTCTATCTTGCAAATAGGTGACAAACCTATGATTCCAAGCCCTTGGGGCTCATTTTAGACCATATCAAGCCTTTCTTAACATGCATACATACTCACGAAATGATGATTCTTCAAAACTAAGAGGTTGAGCCATGTATACCTTTTTTGAAATCCATCCATTTAGAAATATATTTTTAACATCAATTTGGTAGATCTTCCAATTCTTCAAAGTTGCAATGCTCATAAGCACTTTGATAGTTGGCATCTTTTCCATAGGTGAAGAAGTTTATTCATAATCAATCCCTTGTGTTTATGCATACACTTTGGCAAAAAGTGTTGATTTGTACATGTTAATAGTCCCATCAGAGTTTTTCTTTACCTTCTATATCCACCTTGAACCTCTAATCTTCATCGATGAAGTCTTGGGTACCAATTCACAACTGTGATTTTCTTGTATGGCTTAAATATCTTCCTCCATGACATTCATCCACTCAAGATTGTTCATTGCTTCCTCATAGGATAAGGGCTCCTCAAAGTTTGAATCTTGTGCTAGATAGATATAATGTTTAGTAGCCAATGATGTATCATAGCCATACCCTTGTGGATTCCCCTTCTCTCTAGTTGATCTTCTGATTGTTTGTTGAGATGATTATGCTAAATCCTTAGCTCTTGGATTTTGGCTTTGCCTTTAGAGTTCCAAGAATGATTTCTCTCCTTGGAGTCTTGTGATCATTTTTCAGAATCACTTGACACTTCAAGTGTGTGCTCATTCCTTTTTGATAGAGTTGGAAATTCCTCTTCTAGATCATAAGTAGATTGATTCTCCTGCAATCATCTTCAAACCATGATTTTTTAACATCAAATACAACATCCCTAATGACAATTAATCCTTTTTTGCTTGGATTGTACAACCTATAAACTTTTTGTTTAAGGTCATAGCCAATGAATATAGATTTCTGTGCTCTAGGGTCCAATTTACCTCTAATCTGTGAAGGTATGTGTGCATATGCAATGCAACCAAAGATCATGCAATGATCCAAGATAGGTCTTCATCCATTCCATGCCTCATATGGAGTCATGCCATCCTGAGCCTTTGATGGAAGTCTATTCACCAAATAAGTAGCAGTTGATACTACCTCTATCCACAAGTAGTTGGGTAATTTCTTTTGAGCATGGACCTTGCAACTTCCACAATTGTCCTACATCTTCTCTCTACCACTCCATTCTACTCAAAAGTGTATGTGGTGGCAATTTCCCTCTTGATTCCTCTCTTTTGGAAAATAAGAAACAAATTCAAGGGAGAAACATTATCCCCCTACATCTAACCTTAGCCTTTTTAGGGTTTTACCTCTTTGGTTCTCCACGTAAGCTAAGAATTTTTTAAAACATGAAAATACTTAATCCTTATGCTTCATGAAATACAAGATAGTCCATCTGCTACAATTATCTATGAATGACACATAGTACCTTGATTCAAAGATTGAAGGTGCCTTGCTTGGTGCCCAAACATATGTGTGGAACAACTCTAATAGTTCTCAATGTATGCAACCTTTCTTAGTGAAGGGGTGCCTGTGTGACTTACCAAATTGACAAGCACTACATTTATATATAATGGTTGTTTTGATATATTTGGTAGCCCAAGTATACTCTGATCTCTATTGATTTGTTTGAGGGATCTCTCTCCAATGTGAGCTAATGTCTTGTGCCAAATCTCTAATTCTGATAGAGTTTGGATACCACAATTGAAGAAGGCAATGTTCTTGGTCTCTTGGAATTCAAGGTGAACAATCTACCTATCTTTTCTCCTTTTGTTATCTTCTTGAATCCGTGATGTGGATCTTCAAAATTCTCCATGCTTGGTAAATCTTACCTGCAAACCTTTCTCAAAAATCTAAGCTACACTCATAAGCTTCTTGGTGATGGTAGGCACATAGAGTACTCTTCTTAGTGATTTCATGTTGCCATTTGAAGTCTTCACATTACATATTTTCTCAACTATATGTCTTGTGTCATCTCTTGTTTGGACTTCATGTCTATTCTTTGGGTCTTCCAAGTCTAAGAGTAGAGCCATGTTTCTTGCCACATGATTTGAGGATCCCAAGTCTATATAAACAACATGCTCATGAGACTTACCATCCTTCATTGTCATATTCATGACAAGAAGTGAATCTTCTTGTGCTTGATCATCTGTACATTTTTTAAAGTCTCTCCTTCTTTTATATCCACCTCGGTAACTATTATTGTATGAGTAGTTGTGATATCCATAGGAATGTTAAATCTTCCTCTTGAACTTCCATAGCATCCTCTGTTCTATCTTTCTTGAGCCTCTACTTCTACTTGAAAAGTTTGCTTGAGAGGTGCTTCCTTCATTCTCAGATTTCTTACCTTTCCCTTTAATATTCTTGCTTTTATTATTATCTGTATATAGAGCAGATGATTGATTATCTTTCTAGTTTTCACCATTCTTCATGAGCTTTGCTTCTTGTATGAAAACTTGCCCCATGAGTGTGTTGACATGAGGTACTTGCATGCCCATGTAGATGTCCATAGCTTTGGTGGGGCTTCCCATTTTCCATCAGCTTTGATCCCATTGATGACATGCCTCATAATTTGTTCTTCGTCAATGACTTTTCTAATGCTTCCAAGTTGGTCTTCAATATCCTTCATCTTGGTGAAAAAATCAGTCACAATTTACTGGGGCATCTTCTTGAGTGTTTTAAACTCCATCCATAATTGATTCTTCTTGGCTTTGGTACTTGAGGAGAAGAATGCTTCCAGTGAATTCCATGCCTCTTGGGATATCTTATAATTCCTAATATTAGGGAGTAAAAAGTCACATATAGATTTGAAAATGCATGACCTTGCTAAAGAATCCTTTGAGCACTATGCGTTCAACCTTTCTTGCTCCTCTTGTGCTGGTTGGCCCATGCTTTAGAGCATTGACATAATCTAATCTCAAGATATGTATCCATATAGATTTCTCCCTTGTAGATATGCCTCAATTTTGAGTGACCATGCTGAGTAATTACCTTGATCCAATTTTCTAGTGGAGGAAGGTGTTGAGGTTGTAGCAAGGAACGACCAAAAACCCTCACCACCTTGCATGGAAGCAAGAAGGAAGGCTCAAGAGTGACTCTCCTCTCATCCACCCCTACCTCCCACATGTTCAAGCCATTGGCATCAGCCCCATGCTATGCCACATGCTTGAAAACACTACAAGGAATACGGGCGTATAGCGACAGATAAGGCGACAGAATTTCGTCGCTATAAAATTGCAACTTGCATCGTAATTAGCGTTGCGCACCGACCGTCGATTAAACGACGGTATTTGTGACTTGTGAAGTGACGGGATTGCGACGTTCCCATACAACGTCGCTAAAACGACGCAATTTAAAAGCGTCGCATAAGCGACGCTTTCCTGCGTCGCATAAGCGACGTTACATGCCGTCGCATAAGCGATGCTAAAAATTGTCGCGTATTTGACGACGAATAGCATCGCTTACACGACGATCTGTTGACGGACAAAAATTAAAACGTTGGAGGCTCTGCGATCGGCATTTTCATGCATCCGATCGAAGAGCTCTCCAATTCGCAATTGCGCTGCGCTTACGAGCTGAAGCAAGTATATGTAGAATTGTTGTTTTGCCTAAGCTCTCTCTTATTGTCTCCCTCTGTCTTTGTTTTTCTCTTTCTACATCTTTCTCTCTTTGAATTCTCTCTCTCTCTCTAGATATCTCTCTCTCTAGATCTCTCTCTCTCTCTCTTTTCTTTCTTCTTTATTGTAGGTTATTCAAGAAGCTAATCAAGCAAAAAGTATGGCTAACAATTGTAAGTACAATTTCTATTCTTTGTAGATAATTTGAATTGTGTTATTTTCATTACATAGCATACTCACACTTATTGATATGCACTCATACACTTATACATGATGAAGATGCACTTTCACACATATACATATATACACATGCACATACACACACATATATACACATAGATACATGTGCACATACACTTAGACATACACACATATACACATGCATATGCACAAACATTCCTACAATCACATAATAAAAAGACGTCCATGCATGCATTATATATATATATATATATATATATATATATATATATATATATATATATATATATATATATATATATATATATATATATATATATATATATATATATATATATATATATATATGCCAATACATGTATATGCACATCCACATACATATGCATGTTTCATACATATACACATGCATATACATATACACATATACATATACATATACATATACATATACATATACATATACATATACATATACATATACATATACATATACATATACATATACATATACATATACATATACATATACATATACATATACATATACATATACATATACATATACATATACATATACATATACATATACATATACATATACATATACATATACATATACATATACATATACATATACATATACATATACATATACATATACATATACATATACATATATACATATACATATACATATACATATACATATACATATACATATACATATACACACATATACATATACATGCATATACATGTACACACACATACATATACATGCATATAGATATACACACACATACACAAGAACATGCACATTCTCATACACACATATACATTTATACATGCACATGCACATACATACATATACACACACATACACATGCACATACATACATATACACACACATACATATACTCTTAGGTACACACATATGAATGAATTATATAATTAAAGTATTAAAACACATATACACATGCACACACACATGCATATACCTACATATACACATATACATGCACATACACACACATACACATAGAGTTATACATATACATGCATATACATATACACACACATACACAAGAACATGCACATATTGATA
Source organism: Ceratopteris richardii (assembly GCA_020310875.1). Classification (NCBI taxonomy): domain Eukaryota; kingdom Viridiplantae; phylum Streptophyta; class Polypodiopsida; order Polypodiales; family Pteridaceae; genus Ceratopteris; species Ceratopteris richardii. The sequence goes on along the minus strand of CM035435.1, from coordinate 118,556,349 downwards.
CATACATATACACTTATACATGCACATGCACATACATACATATACACACACATACACATGCACATACATACATATACACACACATACATATACACTTAGGTACACATATATGAATGAATTATATAATTAAAATATTAAAACACATATACACATGCACACACATGCACATACCTACATATAAACATATACATGCACATACACACATATACACATAGAGTTATACATATACATGCATATACATATACACATACGTACATACACATGCATATGCACATACTCATACACACATGTACACTTATACATGCAGATGCACATACATACATATACACACACATGCACATGCACATACATACATATACACACACATACATAATTAAAGTATTAAAACACATGCCTAATATAAACAATAATAACAATCAATAGAACAAAACTCTTCATTACTTAATACCATACACACAATTCAAAACATAACTGAAAAATATATATATATATATATATATCAATGTAAATACATATAATCCAATGTCATAATCAACTAAAATCCTAATCATCATCATCATGATCATCATCATCTTCAGCAATATCATGATCATTTTGATCTTCCTCATCCTCATCGTCATGATCACCCTGTGACGATCGAGGTCGTCCCTCCTGTGTCTGTTTCTCCACCTCATCCATATTTGTCTCTCCATAATACTCCTATATTACATATAACAAACATAAATAAATAAAATAATTAAAACATTCATAAAAACAAAATAATTATATAAAATTTAAAAATACTCACAAAGGCATCAGGATGATCTTGCATATACTCGCTCAAACACGGATATCCAAAATGTGTAGCATACTCGATCTCCTGTTTCGTAGGATATCGGCCTTAATCCTTCCGCTGCAATGAATAAAAAATATACTCACAAACACATATACTTACAAACGTAGCTACAAAACCATTATGGCCCATTTGGCCTAGGCGCGATGTGTGGCCCGACTCCACTCTCTTCTTTGCAGCAGCCTGTTTATTCAAGAAAAAAATACATAAATTAAATGTAAAAAATTACTAATATATAAAAATTATAAATATAAACTATTAATTTGTGTACCTTCTGCTGAGGAAATGACTCCTAAAGACGTAACTTTCTACGAAAAAACTGCCACGACTCAGGTGGTATGTTAGCTCGCCTCTTATTTTCTTCGACCATACAATATCTCCTGTTACTTTAATCTCAAACAGAAAAAAAAGTCAGAATACATACACATATATACACACACATACACATACCCACATACACATATACATGCAAACATATACGCATGCATATATGTATATATATACACATATACATACATATAACATAAACATACATATACATATCCACATATATACGTACACACACATGCATGTATATACACTCATTCATACAAAATACATGCATTTATCCCACAATAATATGTAGTTGTGTATATGTGAATATGTGTATGTGTAAATGTGTATATGTGAATATGTGTGTGTACTTGAGCCGAGACGACTCAAGGACTTGTGCCAATGAGACTATACCTCAATTGCCACACAAGTGCATATAGTGGGTACTTTAACACACCTCTAATTGTCAATCCTAAGGAACGACGTACCAAGTGTATGAAGACGTGTGCACACGTGATGGAAAATGAAGTGGTTTAGTTAGCATGCATGAGAAAAGACTACTACCTCTCACACTCGCTGAAATACTGAAAGTGTTTGCTGCAAACCTCTTACAGCAGTTTTTAGTATTTTGAGGTTTTCTCCCAGCCTAGAACTCCGAATATAGGCAATAGGGTACTCATTTCGAAGCTCTCGACGAGACGCATCCAACGGTGGTGATTTCACTCAATTCTGATCACTCTGCTTCAAGTTATGGCAAAAACAGTGAATGACGGGAATCACAAATACCCGCGCCACAACTTCTCCTAGCTTGCGCATGCACTACAGCAGCTCAAAACCAAGGGGAAGGGGTAGACAACAGTCCTACACATGCATTACAAGCATAACACACACATACAAGAGCGAAATGAAGATCAAAATCAGCAAGGAAGAGGCAAACTCGAAAATTTGAAGAGCTCCTTCTTCACAATGGCAAGAGGTTCTTTACAAAGAGTCACATTTGACTTATATACTAGTGCCCTAAAAATGGTCCTTTCACACAAGAGACCGGCACTTTATTCACTAAAAGACTAATTTCCTACTATTTTACATGGGTAAATCTCTAATCTTCTGTGGGGATGCATCTAGAGGACTCCTCTAGTGCAGTTACAAAGGGAAATATATTACAAGAATGAGTATGATACAAAAGATATGATGTCCAAATCGGAAAAATTTTGGGGCCCGTCTTTTTCTCTGCTTCGTACTTCTTTAGCTCTGCAACACTCTCCCCCTCTTCGTCTCTGTCGTCCCTTGACAGGCTGTAGCTGTTCGTCGGCTGATGACTTCTTTTCTCCGCACGCATCCCTTGGTCAGTTTTGTCTGTAGTTAAACAGACATGTAGATTTGATGGCCTTCTTGATTCAAGCTCTACTACTCGAGAGCCTGCTGCATTTGTCTTGCCTGTTGACTTGGGTTGCCACGCACGCCACCAGTGACTAGGAATGTGCTGTTCTTAGTCACCCTCTTAAACTTTTCAGCCTCTACCCCTTTCTAACTTTTGGTCCTCTGATTTGTCTTGGTTGCACACATCTGACCCTGTTGTATTGCTTTGAGCCTGTTTGCTTTCTTTCACCGTGCAGGACCTGGCTGTTTTCTGTTTTTGCCTGATGCGTGCCCCTGCGGGGCTCTGTGCAGAGATGGGTAATGCGCCCCTGCGGGGCTTCTTGCAGAGATGTATCTTCAGATCTTGCTCTTTAGTGAAGCTGCTTCTTTCGTTGTCTTCTTCTTTTCTTCTTCTTACTTGATTCTCCCTCAACACTGCCCCCCTTCTGGACTCTGTCGTCCCCGACAGGCTTTGATAAGCGACGGGCATATGTTTGATAAACTCTTTGCTCTGTATCATTTAGCAGATTTGCTTCACGTATCATGAGTTGTTTCCATTGTTCTGCCTTCACACCGTCATTGGGTGGCTGTCTGTGATCTGCGAAGAAGCTGAGTTCATATGCCACTAATCTGGCATTTAAATTGGATGACATTTTCAAAAAAATCTCCGAATCCATCTCAAAAAATCCTGTAAAGAAAGCTTCTTCGAAAGTCTGCATATATACACTTGGCAAGAACATAATTCTAGAATAATATGCCATTACTGTTGGGCGGCGAGGCATAACTGAGAGATCAAAAATGAGGATCTCCGTGCCCTGATTAATACCGATGAAGTTCAAAAAGGTGTAAGCCGCGTGCTTGAATACCTTCAAAACGGTGAGGATCATGCTAAGTATTTTGTTGGTACATATAAATCAGGTACTGTCGCATAATTCTGTAGCCAAAATTCTATGGTTTTGACCATATAGTCTTCCGTTGGCAAATAGTTATGTGGAGGGCTCGGAAGCATGGGATAATTGAGCCACTGCTTATTGATAGTGCCGCTTCTTTGCAAATCCAAAAATTCCCTGGTATCCCTTCTGCGTGGTATTGGACAAAATGAAGGGTTTACCTGGAATGCATATGGCGCTGCTTGCCAATGCACTCGTAGTGTGGGATGTTTCTCCAAAAATTTTCGTCGCCACACTGGTTGTGCAGCTTCAAACTCTGCTTGAGTGTATGCGAACGTATCGTGTTTGAAATTCAGCTGCTCATCTGGACTCTTCTGTGTAATCTTCATTATATAACATCTTGTCTTCTCTTTCAAGAGTCCGTATGGAATATTGAATGGCTTCATAATTTTGTCCAAGTCTTTACCTTTGATCTTGGCCTCTTTCATGACTTTGACCACTTCATTTTCAAAATTTTCTGTCAATCGGGACACCACTAGTGCCCGTTCCTTCTGACTTATTTCTGCAGTATATGGCATAGGATGATCATCATGTATATCCGCCATCTGCACACGTATTGGGGAATTATAGATCGGGTGAGATAGAGGACTTACCTCTACCTCGTCAGTAGGATTTTCCTTATCTGGCACTACTGGTGTCCCGATCGGTGCTTTCTCTTTTATTTGAGTTTTCAGTCGTTCTATGCATTCATCTCTATCTTTGACTTCTTGCATGGCTGCCCTGAGTGCTTCTTTGGCTGCAAGTAACTCATTCCCGATTTCAACCACATTATCCATGTTTTCACTGTAGCTTGTTACGAGTTTTCCCTGTGCTGTATTTAACTGCTTTTTTAATTCTTTTATCTCTTTACTGTACTTCTGTTCCGACTCTTCTCTTAGTGTGCGCTCTTGTCTTAGCGAATCTGCATATTGTGCGATCTGATCTCGTAATTCTTTTTCGTTCGTTTCTGAGAATTCCTGTTGCTCGATCGGTTGATCATATAATAATGATTTCATTAATTCTTTATTCCTGTTTCTCAAAGTGTCATTTTCTTCCATATATACCTTTAGCTGTGTCTCGAGCAACGTACTTCTAGCTCTCATCCTTTCTTTGTCTGCCTCGCTTGCATCATATGATCTCTGTAAATTTGCGAGCTGTGCTTGGAGTTGGTGATGCTGAGTCACTATTATATCACATTTCGTTTTGATTTCGAACAACTCCGTGTTCCTGGCCGTTATCTCCTTTTGTGCTTGAATGAGTTGTGATGACAGTTGTTCGCTCATTATCTGAAATTGACTTTTTTCTTGCATGGCTTTATCATAATCTGCATCTATTTCCATCATCTGTTGTTGGGTATCCATCGCTGTTTGAATCATCTGCTTGACTACCGGTTTCAGTTGAGTGACATCCACATTCAGCCATGTTTTTGGTATACTTGGTTCGTCGCCGGTTGTGACATCTTTTCCATGTGCAATATGTAATGTAGTGTCATGGGGTTGCCTAATCTGAAGCTGGATCCTTGGCTCAGCCCCCATGTCTTCTTTGTTTCCTTGAGGTGTATCATCCGGTACCTCAATCACAATTTGTTCTTTGATTTGTAATTCCTCTGTCTCCTTACCTACTGGAGTTTGTTCTTCCTCTTTAATAGGTTGTTGTACGTGTGTAGCACTGGTTGTATCTTCCTTGATGCTTATTTTTGTAGTGTCATTCAATTGAATGACATGCTCCTGTTCCACGGGATCTTCTGCATTCTTTTCCTTTTCTTTATGATTTCCCGGCGTCAGTTCCACTTGATCGATCTCATTCCATTCCTCTTCTTGTGTTTCTGTCCGTATATCAGTATCCAAGGTATCTTTTTCAAGGCTGGAGTCCGTATTTGTACTGGAATCATCGATCCCTAGTTCTTTGTATCTTCCAGCTTGTTTTGGTGTTTTCTCTGGACTCCGTTGTTGTTTCTCTTGACTAGCCTGTCTATAATGATGACCTTGAATGTTTAAATTTACCTGCCCTTGCATATATTGATGTGTTTCTTCGAGGGTAGCGGAAAGATCTCTCTTTGTAATCGGCATTTGAGCCGTCGTGATCTTCGGTAAGAGATGAGTTCTCTTTGATTGTGGTGTAGCTTGGGCTTCCTCCTCCCTTAAACGCTTTGTACCCCTCATGGGTTTTTGTGTGCTGGTTCCAGCTTCTGCAACCATAACCACTGCTTTCTTCTTCTTAGGGACTGTAGCAGATTTTGCATACTTGGCTAGCCCTTCTGAGTTCGGCATCTCCCGTAAGCAGTTTTTCATCTCAAGAGCTTCATATATCAATAGTGTTAATGCAGAACTGCCATTCAAAAACTTCTTTTGTCCCCACTTCTTCTGGGCTTCAAATAACCTTTCTTGGACATACCCTGTCAAATTGATTTTGTTTCCTATTTGTCGCATGGCATGCGATAATAATTGGACTACAATTTTTTGTGGAGCTGTGTATCTGTGCATGCTGGGGAAGCAAAAATGTTGATGTACGAGACGGACAGCATCTTCAATGTCTATTCTGTTTATCTCCAGGAATGATCTCTTCTTGGGATCATGGCACTCTTCTTTGACACTAGTAATACCTACTTGATGCCATCCAAAAGCTTTATTGATTAACTCATGTGTAAATTGGATAGTCTTCCAAACTCCGACTTTATCCAAGACACGTGCTTCTAGTACTGATATTTTTGTTGCGGCAGGTTGCATGGTATTCATTACCTGTGCACATCTCTGAAAGTCTGGAACATAGATAGGCAGTTTGAGAAATGCCTCGATTCCTGCTTGTGTCCATACATCTTCAATATGAGGTAGCCCCTGTATGATCGTTTTGAAGTCCTGTGACATGATAGGCAAATAATGATCTGTGTCCATAATTTTGATTGTTGCCATGAAGATGAGATCTGCCACTGGTTGATCATCTCGGAACCAGTGACCTCTTGCTTTTGTAATGGCCTCGACTGGGAAAAGCTGGACCTCTTCCTCTTGCGTAGCTTCAGAACTAGTAGACACCATCTACACTCAATATAGAGCATGAATTAGTGGCCGTATATTATCAGAAATCTTCCTTTATTTGTTTGTCATAAGCTCGATATTGCTCCGGGTGAATGGTGTCGTCCCTTTCCCGTGTGTGTGAGAAAGGTAATACCTAGATTTACATTTTTATGTATTTTTATATTTTCATCTGAAAAGGAAAACAGAAAAGTTAGTTTATAGCCGAAGCGATTATTATTATTTTTTGGAGTATTTTTCTTAATACATGTACAAGTGCTCTCCTATTTCCCCTTGAGGAACATGTACTTGACTATCTTGAAATAGAAGAAGGATGTGCCGAATGCTTGGCCTTGTAATGTGGCCCTATCATGCATACTTTGGGTATTGACAATTCCATATGTGTGCAATTGGAAGTAGTTGGATGATGCAAGCGGTTTGTTTTGTCTTTCGGTATCCAAATCTGCTTCCTTGTTCTGGGCCTTGTTGTATGTTGCCCACTTCCACTGAATGTGGCTCTTTTCTTCTTGTTGTAGGTCTGCTTGATCTGATTTGTAAATCGCGAAATGGTTCGGGTTGCCATTACAGACTCCTTCTTTCTCCAGTAACTTTTTTGTTGTGGCTGTTTTGCCTGTGGACCATATTGGTTCTTTTTGTACTGAGTATCATCCTTTTGGTTTAGTTTCCTTGTTGTGCATGACTTAGGAATCCAGATTTGCAAACGATCTTGCTGAGCGGCTACTACTTTCTTTGGGATCCATATTGTAGCAATTCGTCGGTGACTTCGTTGTTCATAGTGAGTTGATTTCTCCTTTGATTGTTTGTTCTGATGTCGGTTGTGCTTTTGTCGTCGAAGATACTCCTCTACTTGATCTTTCTTTATCCACGCTTGATTAGAGTAAGGAGTAGGGTATATTTTAATGTTTACAGATTTTGAATTACTCAGAGGACTAGTCTCTCTAATGCATGGTGCTTCGATGAGGTTGGTTTCAGCTTGATTGACACTCTCAAGACTTGCTAGACTAGAACATGGTGTGCAAGCAGAATTCAATGTGTCCGCACATATAGTACTCGATGAAGGTGTCTCTATAGTGCTAGTGATCATACATTCAGGACTTTGTTCATTAGAATGAACTGTTTGCTCCATGCTTACGGATTTGATTGGTCGTTCGTCTAGCAGACTGAATACTTCACGATGTCCTATCCTGGCTGAAATGTATCCTAACGCCAATTGAATGGTCACTTCGTATTCGTAAATCCAGTCTTGACCTAACACTACCTCCTCAAGTAAATCTTGATCATGACACACTAATAGCCTTTGTTCCATAGTGTTGTTGCCAAGATGTAAAGGTAAGGTGATCTCACCTATGCATTGAGTAATTGTTCCTCCTATTCCTATCAATTGTGCCATCGATGGGCGTACTGCCTCCTTGAGTTTTTGGGTCAAAGAAAGCTTGATACAGCTCACAGCTGCTCCTGTGTCAATGAGAGCATCCACCAAGTGGTACTCCGTTTTACCTGCTCCCAAATTTAAATATGGTTGTGTTCTCTGCAATCCTAGGTTTTGAGTGGTTCTAAAATTAGCCATTGGGATGAGTTCTTCTCCTAGTCGATATCTCTCGTCTCACTCTCTCATCCACTCTTTCCGTTTCTTTATTCTTTCCAATGCTTCCTGTCTCGCTTCCTCTCGTATTCTCTCTTCTTCTTTTTTTCTATTTTGGGCACCTACCAATCGTGCTAGCATTTGATCAGTCAAGGGCTCCATGAATCGTCTTACTCTACATCCACTGATGTAGTTGGGAAGAATGTCTCCGTCTAGTGTGGCGAGATTGACTGCACCACTAGTAGAGATTCGATTTATGATCAAGGGTCCATATCCGCGTTTTTGTAGCTTCTTTGCATGTTGTTTTATGGTGTACACCAGGACTAAGTCTCCTTCTTTAAGTCCCTTGTCTTTTATATGTGCATCATAATATGCCTTTTGTCTCCGTTTAGCAGCATAAATGCCTGCTACTGCTTGCAATCTAGTCTCATGTAACTTCTCAATTTGATCTAGTTGTTGGGATAATTCATGACCGTTCCACTCATATTGCTGGGCCACTTTCAATGTAGGCACTAAGAAGTCGATTGGCAAAATTGCATTTTGCCCATACACTAAATTGAAAGGTGTGGTTCCAATGGCCGTTTTATATGCAACTCGGAATGCCCAAATTGCATGATGCAATTGTTTGTCCCAATCCGATCTTCCATTATTGACCAGCTTAGTCAGCACCGTGCATAGCACTTTGTTAGAGCTTTCAGCCTGTCCATTGGCTTGGGGGTGGTATGGTGCTGATTTTTTATGAATCACCAAGAACTCGTTCATCAATGACTCAATCACCTCATTGAGGAAGTGCGTTCCTCGATCGCTAACAATCTCAATAGGCAAGCCAAAGCGAGTGAAGATATGCTCAAAGAGAAATTTTGCGGTAGTTTGAGCATCATTCTTCCTAGTAGCTTTTGCTTCTACCCATTTAGTTAAGTAGTCCGTGGCTACTATGATGTACTCCGCATGTGATCCTTTGGCAGGTGGATTGATAGGTCCAATGAAGTCTATCCCCCATTTTGTGAAGGCTCTCGAGCATATCATTGGTCTTAATGGCATGTCATCTCTCCGAATTGGGTATTTAGTTCTCTGACAAGTCTCACAACTTCGTACATACGTTTCAGCATCCATATGTAGAGTTGGCCACCACAAGCCCGCAAAGAGAATCATTTTAACGGTTCTTTCAGCCGAAAAATGACCTCCTGCAGCACCTGCATGTGCCATTTCTAATATGGGTAGATATTCTCCTTCATGCACACATAATCTTAGTTGGTTATCCTTCCCTCGTTTGAACAATTGTTTTCCTATGAGAATGTAGTCCTTGCTCATTTCCTCTAAGGATCGCTTTCTTGCCAAGCTAGTTCCTAATTCATGTTCTTGAGTTTTTAAGAATTTCACTAATGTTGTACTCCAATTGGGTGCTATGGTCGAAAAAGGTAGAGACATATGATCTTCGGGAACCGTCTCTCGGCATTCTGCACAATTACTTACGTGGTCGTGAACACTCTTGGGCATGTCAGGCCAATATACTCCTAATCTTTTCAGTTCTCGGATAGTTCCATGAATCCCTTTGTGTGTTCTCCATTTGTTCACATGGGCTTGCTCAATTAGTTGCATTTGTTCATCCTCATCAACACATCTGAGTAACACTCCGTTGGGTTCCTTGTAGTATACACTTCCTGACACAATGTGTAAATTCCTCGATTGAAGAATTTCTTTTTTGCTATTCCTATTGATTGACTGTTGAGGCCCATGAGTGAGTATAGGGATCAATTTCTCAGCCCACTTTGGACATACTTCCAGGTTAAAAAGGTAAGTATCTGGCAGATCATCGGGCACTCCCCTCGGTGGCTCTCCGTGTGTTAGCCTCGAAAGGTGGTCTGCTCTCACATGTGTGTTCCCCTTTTTCTCTATTACTTCGAAGTCAAACTCCATTAGTAGTAGAAACCATCTTACCAACCTTCCCGTGTTACAAGGTTTATTGACTAAGTACAACAAAGCTTGATGGTCTATGAAGAATTTGAACTTGTTGGCTAAAAGATAATGTCTGAATTTCTTCACGGCGTATACCATTCCTAAGCCCTCTCGTTCCGTAGTGGTATAATTTCTTTCGGCTTGATTCAGTTGTCTACTGGCATAAGCAATTGGATGATCAAGCTTGCCTTCATCAGCCGGCTGGGCTAAGATGCATCCAATGGCATAGTTAGAAGCGTCAACATGAATATGAAAAGGCTTGCTCCAATTGGGTGATTTCAGAATTGGGGCAGTACTAAGTATTTTTTTCAACTCTGTGAATGCCTTTTCGCACTCTTCTGTCCAAGTAAATTGAGTCAAGAGACTATACAAGGGTCTTGCTATTATGGCATACATGTGAATGAACCTACGGTAGTATCCACAATGTCCCATAAAAGCTTGCACTTCCTTTGCGTTCTTGGGTCTTGGTAAGTCTAAGATGACTTTAATTTTGTCTTCATCTGTTGAGATTCCATTCTTAGAGACAATATGTCCTAAGATTTTCCCTTGTCTAACCATGAAGACACATTTTTCAGGATTGAGACATACTCGATATTGTCGACATTTGGCAAAAATCTTTTCTAGTTCAGGGATGTGCTCTGATCGTATAGCTGAATATGTACAAAGATCATCCACGTATACCTCCATACTTTTTCTCAGAAATTCCTTGAACACATGACACATCAATCTTTGGAAGGTAGTTGGGGCATTCGTTAAACCAAAAGGCATGACTCTAAAGGCATATACTCCCCATTCAGTTGCGAACGCTGTTTTATGTTGGTCCTCCGGAGCAATGGCTACCTGATTATACCCTGAAAAGCCATCCAAAAAGCTATATACTTCCTTCCCTGCTACCCTTTCCAAGAGATGATCAGTGATTGGTAAAGGATAACTGTCCCTTATGGTTGCGGCATTTACTTTCTTCAAATTGATGCACACTCTTAACTTTCCATTCTTTTTCGGTACTACCACCAAAGGTGACACCCATTCCGTGTGCTCAATTTCATAGATGAATCCAGCATCTAGTAACTTGTCTATTTCTTCCTTTATTTTGGCTGAATACACATCATTGTAAGTGTATGGTCTTTGTTTAGAAGGTTTGGCTTCGGATGTCATGGGGATTCTATGCGCACATATAGAAGGGTCGACTCCTTTCAAGTCCTTATAGGTCCAAGCAAAGACATCCCGATATTCTCTTATGAAACGAATTAACTCTTGTTCTTCTTCTAATGAGACATCCTGTCCTATGAAGGTGCATCGTTCCTCTCCTCCTTCTACAGTTACAACTATCTTCTTGGTTTGTTCCTTATTACCATATGCTATTCCAGGCTGTGCTTCTCTTTTCGGCATTTGAATAGCGATTTTTCTCTCCTCCACTTCATATTTTTTAAAATGAGCTGGTACCTCAAATTGGTCTTGGGGTTTATTTTCTTCATCTTCTGATCCCCTTTCAACTTCTAATTCCCCTTTCTGTGTGGGTTCCTGGTGTTTTCCATTGGCAGTGATATTTATGTTGGTGGTACTATTCCCTAGATTCATTGGTTCCGGTTCCATTTCAATGCTCTCGTAGTCCTCCTTCCAGTCTTTCTCGATCACTTCTCCTTCTTCAGCCTCTTGAAGGACTACCATATACAGGCTAACATCATAACCCTCCTCATCGATACATTCGTTCATGGTCACTACTTCTTCGTTTACACAGACATCGAGGGTAGCTAAAATTTCCATCCAACCGTGTGGTTCAAATTCTTCATCCGGAAATACTTGTGGCATATAAGATGGATCTTGTACAGACCTCACTATTCCTTGCTTTTGCTGCCAACCTTTTCTTCTCTCCTCTTCTTTCTTTGCAGCTTGACATATCCATAGATGAGTGTCCTCGTTCATCCAGGATTGATCACTAGAACCTACACTATGAATCGATTGATCGTCTTCCTCCTTATGAATTTGATTCCATTGTAGAGGTGGAACGTCTTGATAAGTGTACGTATGTAGGTTTATTCTAGTGGTGGTTCTTGCGTGTTGTAAGTATACCGCGTCTTTTCCCCAATCTTGTACGACCTTTAGCTGTCTCATGAAAGGCCTTCCTAGGATCATTTCATAATTGCTTGGCCTTTCGAAGTGACATATTGCTAAAGTGTGTTCGAATTCCACTCCACACGTAGTGAAGACTACTCGTTCCAACAATCCTAAGGGTCTCTCCGTATGACCATCTGCCATTTGTATTTTCATGCATGTTGGTCTTAATGCTGGTTTTCCCCATTTCTCCCAGATTTCTTTGGTAGCAATACCAACACCAGCTCCTGAATCTAGTATGGCTTTGGTAGTGTAACCCCTGTAAGTAATTGGAAGGCAGGTATTTCCTTCATCTCCCTCACTAAAGTCTCCTACTTTATCCACTGGAATTCTCACTGTGTTTACTTCGTCAGCTATCTCTTTCTTTTCCTCCTTGACTTCCCATTGATTGATTAATTTCTCTTTTAAATGTGGTTTTACCTTTAACAGTTCTTCAAATGTTAGGGTACATGGGATTTTTACCTCTCTAAGGCGTTGTATGATCTCCGATGTTTGGACTGATGGGTTCGTTTCCCGTCTCCTTATTGATGGAATGCGATACAATTCTGAATTTTGCTCGTACTCCCCTGTGTAGTTGGGCAGTTCCTTTACTTCTTCCTCTCCTTGGTCACTTGCATCCATTGGAAGAATTTCTTCCGAGTTTAGTTCAGGTATTGAACCATCTATTTCGTTTTCTGCTTCTAATTCTTCGAAGGGCGGTTCCATTCCTTCCACCTTCTTCCACTTGTTCTCTTGAACTCGTGCCCATAAATCCTTAGTCCATTCTCCTTCTACTTCGGGGACTATGGATCCTTCCTTTCTCTCAACACCACGTTCGTCATTCTGTGGTCTATTTACTTTGGGCTTTGCATGAGTGTTTACACACTCTTGGAATTCTCCTTCAGAAATTCGGGTATTGGGTAAAGGCAATGCAGGTTTTTCTAAGGTTTGTTGTGCAACTTCTATCAATTTCTTGCAGATTTCTAGTCTTTCTTTTTCTAAGTCACCTCTCGGATATTCTCTCTCGTGTTGCTCTATGGTAGGTCCTGCTCTTATTCGTGCCTTGTATGCCTGAATCCACATGGCTAATTCTTCAGGCATAGGATCTGCTAACACTGATCCTACCTCTTCTTTTTTGTATTGTTCATTTTTAATTTCTTCTTTCTTTCTCTGCTCCTCTTTTGAATTTTGTTCGTTTTCCTCCTTTTCCTTCTTCTGTAATAACTTCTTTTCTTTTAGCCTCTCTCTTCGGTGCTTCCATCTCTGGGTCCTTTTACTTGCAATACTTTTCTCCGGCTCTTCTGAATCTTCAACTCTTTGAGGGATGGGTGTGTCCCTCTCCTTGTCACTTTGATTGTTCTCATCCGTTTTATCAGGGGTCTCTCTGGCTTTGGCTTTCGTTATTGCTTTCAATGGTACTGTGTACTCTTTATCACTCCCTGATGATTCTATTACTTCTATTACATTGATTTGTACATTAGATGTAACCTTGTTGGGATTCTTGGGGCAGTCTCTGAAAAGGTGTTCCTTACCACAATCACTACAGTAGCCTTCCCAGACTCGTTGTGGTGGTGGTGGGTTTGGCAATGTGCATTCTCTGATATAGTGATCACCTCCACACCTGTAACATGGTCCTCTAGGTACAGGCGGTCTGTTCATGGGTCGGGGTGGTATAATTGCTCTAGGAGCTGTGTACATTAATGACACATAATCCTGCTCATAACCGTATGAACTATCTGGTGCTTCCATGCCATAGGCATATGGTTCATACAATTGTCCATATTCCATCATTGAGCCTTCATAATTAGGGTATGTTCCTTGACTAGGGTCATAAAATGAGTCATATGGTTCACTACTAGTCACAGGTGTGGCTGGCACTATAGCTCTCTCTAGGTTTTCTTCAGGTTGGGCAATCTTGACTGGGACAACGTTCTGAGGATGGGGCGGTTGTTGTCCTAGTATTGGCTGTGGTTGTGTGTATCCCTGATAAGCATAGGGTCGTGGTGCTGGTGCCTGCGGCTGATAAGAGGGATACCTAAAAGCTTCACCTCCCTGATGATTCTGAGGGTATCCGTACGGTCTCATATATTGCTGTGCAGGTCTCACTTGCCTATTGTAGGGACAATTTTCTGTGCTATGATTTGTGTATTTTTGTTCCACACTGCAATATTGTAGAGGTCCTGGGACAGTGGGTCTATTATAACCATAAGCAGGTGGTGGAGCTACTCCCCTAGTACACAAATGAGAAGGATGATCACCTCCGCACTGCATACATCTTCTGAGCATCGGCACTCTTACAGGGTTATTGGGGTAGTTCCTCTGTCCTTGAACGTTCAACTTTTTCGCTAATAATTCGGCTATTTCCTCTACGTTGTTTTTAGGTATGGATGCGTTACTGGTCGAATCTTCACTCTTCAAGCTTCCTTGAGGTATTTTCAAGTCCTCTGCTAGGTTGTCTTCCAGATCTATGCATTCCTTCATGCATTCTTGCAAGGTCTGAACCCTTTTTACATACACCAATGATCTCAAGGATCCGTTCAATAGTCCTTCCAAAAATAATGACACCATTTTATTTTGTGTCGGTCTCTCTTCCACAGGGCATCTGTCTACGTATTGCTTGAATCTTCTGGCAGCCAATCTCACTGACTCGGTAGGGACTTGCTTGAAGCTATGGATTAATGATGAAGAATTGTTTTTAATTCCTGATTTAGTAAATTCCTCAATCATTTCTTGGTATACTTGCTCCATGTTCTGAAAGGTATTAGGGTCCAATGGTTGAAACCATGCTAATGCTGTGTCTAACAGTGTAAGACCAAAGGACTCATATTGAACCAAAAAGTCTTCTACCTGTTCGGCTCTGATTACTTGTTTAAATTCCGCTATATGATTGTAAGGTTCGCTAGAGCCATCATAGTGATTTCTCATACATTTGGCAACTTGGATTGGCCTTAGTCGTCTTCCTGCTTTGGGTGGTCTAGGCATCACTGGGAAAATAGGTCTTCCTATTGGTATGCCTGGTCCTCTTACCACCGGCGGTCTGACTGGAGCATGCACTCCATGTCTTGGGTCAATAGTTGGTTGAGGTCGGTAGTTAGGGTTATTTACAGGCATTGCAAACTGTACAGGAGGTCTGAAGGGGATTTGGGTTTGTTGCGTTTGTTGTGTTTGTTGTGTTTGTTGTGTTTGTTGTGTTTGTTGTGTCTGGCCCGACTGTTGGTATGAATCATTATGGGACGTTTCAAGTGGGTTTCTTGAAGTAGTGGCTTGGTCCCTAGGTGGGAACATTGGAATGTTCTGGTATTTCAACTCAGCTCTTTCCGCTTCTGTTATGGGCCAATATCTTCTTTGATTTTTATCCAGATATGTGATAATGGTGGAAAAATCAGGATCCTGCAACTCATAAATGGTGACTGGATTAGGAGCAGCTTCCCAAATTGAGGAATGTGCTCTAAGGAGATGCTCCATCCCATTGACCAAATATCCATCCATTAAGGTGTCATCTTGGGGAATTAGATCTCCTCTCCATATCCTTGCGACTGTAGATCTTCCTCTAGGTGTAGTTACTTGCTCTTCATTCCCTCCTCCATTTAAGTTTGAAGCATTATTTTCTTCACCAATTTCATTAATGTTCTCTGGGTGTTCTGTGACAACATATTGGATATCTCTTTTGTCCATGTAAAGTCCTCCTACGTATTTGACTGCGGGTCTAGGCACTATGTAAGCCTCTGACGCTTTCTTTAACCTGGCCACAGATCTGTTTAGACCATCCAGATAAATGGGGACCTCATTGTGGTTGGTGTTCACATACTCCAAAGAGGTTCTCTACTCTCCCTCAATGATTGACATCATGCCAATCATGGGTACTGTGTTCTGCATATCCTCTGAAGCCATGGGAATTTCTTCCTCTGACTCACTGGAGGTCTCGGAATAATGTGAACGGTTACTTGGCTCTGCTACACTACCTACAGAAGAAATTACACTTCTTCGGCTTCCTAGGGTTCTTCCGGATCTCAGGTTCATTCACTTCCCCAAGTCTCTCTCTATGTCCCACAGACTCTCCTTGGGTGGCTCTCCTTATGACTTACAGTGTCTTGACAAAAGAAAGGGTCAATCTGGACGATACCACTTCCTGATGATACTGCTCTCGGGCGATACTGCTTTGACCGCGATACGATACCAAACACCAAGACGATACGATACCAGAATTCTAGGCGATACGATACTGGACCACCTCACGATACGATACGAGACTATGCTCACGATACGATACCAGGCACAGAAGCGATACGATACCACTATGGTATCGCGATACTACTTTGGAAAGCAGACGATACGATACCACGATTCACACGATACGATACCACAGTACCCAGACGATACGATACTTATGACGGTATCGTGATACTAACCAGGTGAGCAGCGATACGATATCGGAGTGGTGTCGCGATACCAAATGCCAAGTGATACGATACGATACTTACCAAGGTCGACGATACGATACTTGAGGCCCAAGGCGATACGATCTCAAGATGGTATCGCGATACAGTCTTCGGTCGGAGACGATACGATACCACCGCAGTAAGAGCGATCGCGATACCAACTTAGCGACACGATACCAAAACGGTATCGCGATACTAAGACTGATACCCGACGATACGATACCACAGAAAATGTACGATCGCGATACCAACTCTGGGTCACGATACCAAAATGGTATCGCGATACCAAGTCCGGTATCAAGCGATACGATACTTCGGCGAGTATCGCGATACAAGGGAGTTTTGGTATCGCGATACCAAACCTCAACCGATCGCGATACTCAAGCCAAAATGCAAGATTTTTTCAAAAGTTTTATGCCCCCTTGCTCTCCTTACTCCCCTCTTCACTCCTAGGCCTCTGTATCCCACAAAAAGATGGCAACGATATCAGTTTTCCCCCCCCCCCTGCGATACTGCACAAACTTTTAATCACGTGTTCATGCATGTCCAATGTGTTTTTGTCAGATAAACTTGAGGGATCTTACCTTTGTGTAGTACTGCTAGCACTTGTGAACTTAAACCTAGCTCTGAACTCCTGAAGCACACGATATCTCCCACGCGATACCAGTCACCGCTCTCTGACGATACCAGTAAGCAGTGAAGTATCAAATGAATCAATTTTTTTGGTTTTTATACTTTTTTGGACAAAACTTGAATTTTGGGTAATTTTTGGTGATTTTTGGTGAGTTTTTTCCTATTCTAACTTCTCCTCTCCTCACTAATCCTCTTCCTCTAACCTAACCCTAACTCCTCCTTCTCTTCCCTCCTCCTAAACCTAAACCTAAAACTTATCACACACACCTCGGAGATGTGAAGTAACAAGTGCTGAAGTGACTGACTACTTGCCACCGGACAATTTTACCTCTACAAGTACGATTCCATCACACTCGATCTATAACCATCACGAAGGCACCTTGGTTGAGTGTTCCCCGGCAACGGCGCCAAAAACGTGTGTACTTGAGCGGAGACGACTCAAGGACTTGTGCCAATGAGACTATACCTCAATTGCCACACAAGTGCATATAGTGGGTACTTTAACACACATCTAATTGTCAATCCTAAGGAACGACGTACCAAGTGTATGAAGACGTGTGCACACGTGATGGAAAATGAAGTGGTTTAGCTAGCATGCATGAGAAAAGACTACTACCTCTCACACTCGCTGAAATACTGAAAGTGTTTGCCGCAAACCTCTTACAGCAGTTTTTAGTATTTTGAGGTTTTCTCCCAGCCCAGAACTCCGAATATAGGCAATAGGGTACTCGTTTCGAAGCTCTCGACGAGACGGATCCAACGGTGGTGGTTTCACTCAGTTCTGACCACTCTGCTTCAAGTTATGACAAAAACAGTGAATAACGGGAATCACAAATACCCGCGCCACAACTTCTTCTAGCTTGCGCACGCACTACAGAAGCTCAAAACCAAGGGGAAGGGGTAGACAACAGTCCTACACATGCATTACAAGCATAACACACACATACAAGAGCGAAATGAAGATCAAAATCAGCAAGGAAGAGGCAAACTCGAAAATTTGAAGAGCTCCTTCTTCACAATGGCAAGAGGTTCTTTACAAAGAGTCACATTTGACTTATATACTAGTGCCCTAAAAATGGTCCTTTCACACAAGAGACCGGCACTTTATTCACTAAAAGACTAATTTCCTACTATTTTACATGGGTAAATCTCTAATCTTCTGTGGGGATGCATCTAGAGGACTCCTCTAGTGCATTTACAAAGGGAAATATATTACAAGAATGAGTATGATACAAAAGATATGATGTCCAAATCGGAAAAATTTTGGGGCCCGTCTTTTTCTCTGCTTTGTACTTCTTTAGCTCTGCAACACTCTCCCCCTCTTCATCTCTGTCGTCCCTTGACAGGCTGTAGCTGTTCGTCGGCTGATGACTTCTTTTCTCCGCACGCATCCCTTGGTCAGTTTTGTTTGTAGTTAAACAGACATGCAGATTTGATGGCCTTCTTGATTCAAGCTCTACTACTCGAGAGCCTGCTGCATTTGTCTTGCCTGTTGACTTGGGTTGCCACGCACGCCACCAGTGACTAGGAATGTGCTGTTCTTAGTCACCCTCTTAAACTTTTCAGCCTCTACCCCTTTCTAACTTTTGGTCCTCTGATTTGTCTTGGTTGCACACATCTGACCCTGTTGTATTGCTTTGAGCCTGTTTGCTTTCTTTCACCGTGCAGGACCTGGCTGTTTTCTGTTTTCGCCTGATGCGTGCCCCTGCGGGGCTCTGTGCAGAGATGGGTAATGCGCCCCTACGGGGCTTCTTGCAGAGATGTATCTTCAGATCTTGCTCTTTAGTGAAGCTGCTTCTTTCGTTGTCTTCTTCTTTTCTTCTTCTTACTTGATTCTCCCTCAACAATGTGTGTATGTGTAAATATGTATATGTGAATTTTTTGTTTATGTAGATAATCAAATTATTAATATCAAATACCATTATTTGTAGATTCTGATCAATCAGATGGAACCCACCACCGTCTCCTCTTCGTGCAACGACTTTATACTATAAGTATATGAAATATTTAATTTTAAATATACTTGATGGATACATAACTTATATATATTTTTTATGTTTCTTATTATGTGGAGATTTTGATCAATCAGAGGGTACTCCACCACCTCCTACCCATGCAACGACTTCACATGTGTCCTCCGATAGGAGTTATGATTAATTTTACTATGAAGAGCATATTATATGTTGGTGTAACTCTTGTTATGGCACGTATCGAAGACCACGATTAGAATGTATTGAACATGAGACAGAGTATGGTACTTTTGAGCATGCACCATCACCTAGTCAACGTGATAATGCTTGGGTATGTATTTTCTATATATATTAATGTCATTATTTTATTTAAAAACCATATATAAAATCAAATTATTGTTGATATACAGGAATACTTGCTCGATGATGATGATGATGATTTTTCTCATAATGTTAATATACCTCGTACACGTCATGGACTTGCTGTTCATCATTTATAAGCAGAGGTTTCTAGAAATCCTCTACCTCCTGGTTTAGAGAATGAAACGGCTGGAGATTATCCATTGCCAGCTCGTGATCGTTCTTTAGTACAAACATATGATAGAAGAAGATATGGAGGATGGAATAGAGGACCACTTCCTTTAGATGGAGAGGTTTTCAACTTTTGGGGTAATCGTTATATGATTGCTCCATCCACTATTACTAATGCTGGTTGTGGTCTCTTTATTGTAGAGGATTTGTATGTGCCTCCGAACTCTGAAGTCACTCTTATGTCATTTTGTGGTCCTATACATGGATGGGGAGATTGGCATCGACTTTCACGTTATGTTCAAAGCATGAGTACTTATGGAATATGCTTGAACGCAACATCCCTTACTAGTAGAAGGATTTTACATGCAGAAAATGAAGGATTATATATTGATGGAAGACCTTACACACATGGAAATATAGCAGGTTTAATAAATAGTAGTCGAGGGTTACATATAGTTCAAGGACTAATTGCACATTTGAGGAGCGTGAAAATAGTCATGAATCACCATACATGAGTAGAGATGTATCAAGATACATAGTTGTCAATGCTATTACTACATTACATGCTGGTGATGAACTATTAGTGAATTATGGATGGCGTAGACCTCCAAGAGCACCTTTTAGCTAGAGAGAATAAAAATTTTCTATCCATATTTAATAAGTTATATATTTAATTTTATATTTGAAGTTTACTTTTTATTCATTTATGGAATACTAATGAGTTTTATTTATATGTGTAGATTCCAACATATGATGTTGATGATATTCGTCCACAGCATTCACAATTACCAGTAAGACCACGATTATCAGAAGCTTCCATGAGGAGGCTACGCAAAACTAATCCTGTGAAAGTTGAAAGATCTATATTCAAAAGACGATAAAGTACAAGAGTTGTGTGACAATGACGAAGATGATGGCATGGCAGATTTTATTGAGGATTGGTATCAAAATGACAGTGAGAGCATTGATATTTCTAAAAATGAGAAATATCTTCGAGAGGAATGTCTAAAGCATGTATATGAAGGAAGTCGTTTGACAGGACTAAGTGCGAGCTTACTTATTCTCAACCTTCAAAATCGTTTTGGATGGAGTAATGTATCTGTTTCGACACTATTAAGGTATAATTTTCAGTTTTCTATCTATTTATATATATATACATAAATATATATATATCTTAATACATGCAGGTTTTTATTCTTACTTTAGATAAGATAAGAAGAAGAACTTGAATTGAATGGATATGATTGTTTGGATGGCAGGATACGATTGTTTGTTTTGGAGGATATGAATGATTTGTTGATTCACACATATGTTCAGTTTGAAAGTGTGAATCAACAAATCATTCAATGAAGGTACATACTTCATGTGTCCAAAACAAACAATCGTATCCTGCCATCCAAAACAATCAAATTTTGTGTAAATATTTTGAAAGATGCATTAATAGTCTTAAAAGATGCGCGGACAAAAAGTGTCCATTCAATTCAAGTTCTTGTTCTTACCTTATCTAAAGAAAGAATAAAAACCTACATGTATATATGTATATTTATTTATTTACCTTTTTTAATATATCTTTTTTTGTTAAACTTACAGGTTATTATCTGAAAAGTTTTTACCAAGTCAGAATATTCTTCCTACCTCACATGATGAAACGAAGAAGATAATCAACAATCTTGGTATAGATTATCAATGTATACATGCATGTCCTAACGATTGTATTTTATATAGAGGTGAATATGCAGACTCTTTGACATGTCCCAAATGTCAATCTCCTCGATATAAGGGTGAAGAAGGCAAAATCCCAAAAAAGGTATTGAGACATTTTCCATTGGCTCCACGGATTAGACATATGTTTCAAAGCCCCGAATTATCAAAGCTTTTGACTTGGGGACATGATCACAAAAGTACTGATGGAATAATCAGAATTCCTCATGATAGTGTTGCTTTTCAGCATATTGATTCTACATGGCCTGAATTTGCACAAAATCCATAGAATCTAAAGTTAGGAGTTGCATTAGATAGGGTTAATCCATTCTCCATGAAATCCAGTAAATGGTCAACATGGCCAGTGGTAGTCATAAACTACAATCTTCCGCCATATCTTAGCATTAAAAAGGAGCATTTAATGCTTTCACTTTTAAACCCAGGCAAAAGACAAGTTAAAGATATGAATGTATATCTTGCTCCTCTCATTGACGATCTTCAAGAGTTATGGAGAGGTATTAATGTCATTGATGTATCGAAAAGCATCAATGAAAGACATATTACGGTTCGTGGTATTGTGGCTTGGACTATTCACGATTTTCTTGGATATGGCGTTTGTTCAGGTATTGATGTAATTTTTTTATTCAATATGCATGTAAATAAATATGATTTAATCTAATTATATTTTTATCATTTTCCATGATGCAGGAATATCTACTAAGGGTTATAAAGCTTGTCCATATTGTGGTGATTGGTTGAGATCAATCTATAGTAAGAATCTCAACAAAAATATTTATCTTCGACATCGATGATTCTTGCTTGATGATCATCCATTAAGATCTAAAAGAGAAGCGATACATTTTAATGGAAAGCTTGAAACAGGCCAGTATCCAAAACTTATGACGCCTATGGATTGGTATAAAAAGTGGACAGATGGACCTTTGATAGATTCAGAAGCAGAAATCTTCAGTGATGATTCAGATAATGAGTATGTGAACAGAGGTAAAGGAAAATTGGCACTCGCAGAGAACATATCAATATGGTATTCTTTGGAGTATTGGAAAGAGTTAATAAGTATGTCATCTTCTTGATCCTATGCATATATTCAAAAATATTGGTTATTCACTATGGCAGCATCTTCTTGGACTAAAAGATACCACAACAGCAAGCAATGATTTGAAAGATCAAAAATCCAAACCAAAGTTAGGGCCAGTTTTTGATAGACATCGACAAGAAACAACTTATGCATCCGCTCCTTGGGTACTTACAACAAAAGAGATACAGACTATCAACAATAGAATTCAATTGATTAAGACTCCTACAGGATATGGAGCATCGTTTCAAAACATGTTTACTATGGATGATAAGAGCTTATCTGGGTTAAAGACCCATGACTGGCATAACTTTTTGAAACATATTTTACCTTTGGTTATCGATGGATGTACAACGAAAGGAGTACGAGACGTGATCTATCGTCTTGGATCACTTATAAGGTAATTATGATACTTTTATATTTAATATGTATGAATATTGGATATCTTTTATTTTTTAATTAACTTCTTTATAATTGTTTTTATGATATGTATAGGTGGATTACATCCAAAGAGATCGATAAAAATTTGATCCCACAAAAAAAACGTGAGTGCAAAGAGCTACTATGTTTGATGGAAAAAGAACTTCCTACTTCATTTTTTGATATTCAGGTTCCATTATTAGTCCATCTTGTAGATAAGATAGAGATTGCAGGTGTTGTCAACACTGGATGGATGTTTTGGGTCGAGCGATTTATGGGAATACTAAAAGGTTATGTGCGACAAAGAGCAAAACGAGAAGGATCCATGGCAAAGGGTTGGATGCTTGAAGAGTGCATGTATTACGTTAGTGAGTACCTTGAAAGAGTTCATGAAGAAGCTCCACGTGCATGGACCAACGAGTCTTCTTAAAAAATAACAGATGAGGTATTATCAGGTAAGGGTGTTCCATTCTTATTTACATTTCAAGAAAAAAATGATGTTTCTACTTTTGTAGCATATAATAGCGAATGCATGCAAGCATTCCTTAGCGAGTATGAGGAACTTCAAAGTCTCCGAAGTAAAAGGCAAAAAAACAAAAGATCTAGACGTAATCTTGATAATAATGAGATTACAGATATACCTTCTTTCACGGATTGGCTATATAGTCATTTGCAATGTGCCAACGCAAATAATGAAGAAATCTCAGATCAACAAAGAGAGTTAATGATAGGTTGTGAACGAAAGGTAATTTTATTAAAATAATATTTTATTTTTTTCATATGTATGTTAGTTTCTATTTACTAATTGAATTTATTTTGTAGGCTCGAATGTTCACTAATATGTGGGCTTTTGGACAGCATATTAGAATCAAAGCCATTGATTCTTTACGTAAAACAAAGGATTCTAGTATTGTTGCTTCTTTCAAGCAACTATCACGTGCTAGCTCAAAAGACATGAACCTTATAGATATCGAACTTGGTTACGTAGGAACTATTGTTGGTATCTATGAAATTTCATTTCGTACATTCAAATAGGTAGAAAAAAGTTTATATATTTTTTTTAGAGTTAGTTATTTTTTTAAGCACCTAATAATGGGTTTTTGTTGTTATATATTTTGATAGGTCATTTTGAAGGTTGACTGGTTTCGAGCGGAGTATAAAGGTAGTAATTCTACATTAAGAAAGGAATTATTTGGGTTTTGGGCAATTGATTCTTCCAAGGTAATGCGATCTACTAAAGAACCATATATTCTTCCTAGGCATATTGAACAAGCATTTTTTTATAAAAACCCAGATGCTCATCCTTGGTGGCAAGTCATTCATGTGCAACCTAGAGGTAGGTCATTGTTTGAACAGTTTATTGTTAGAGAGATCGAAGAAAGTCCTCTTGATGATTCAGCATCAGATACTGATACATCAACATCTGAAATAAAAATTAGAATCATTATACGTGATAATGATACTAATCTTTTTGATGAAGAGGATAATTCTCTACATGCTGATTCTACTGATGAGGAAGAGGAATTACCAAAAATAGATATTAATCCATCAATAGATGATGTGATTCATGAGAACATAGATTTAACAATAGAAGAAATAAATGAAATCAATAAGGATAATGAAGATGAGACTATATTGATGTCTTACCAAAATGATGGCAACAATGAAAACATATGAGCAGATTAGATAGTAAATTCTACTCTAGTTATCGATCAATAACTTGAAGCTTCTGAATGGATATCAGATAATAGGTTTTTTTTTATTAACTTGAATAACGATGAATCCTATTAGAGAGATGAAATCATGTTCTTCTAAGTTAGAACATGAAGCTCGGGGGTATGCCTAATTATTTTATATATAGCTTTATCTTCGAGGAGCAAATTTTTATCATGTATGTATGCGTATGTGTGTGTATTCATGTGTATTATATGTATACATATGTTAGTATGCATATATATGTATTTCATGTATATGTATGTGTTTGCATGTGTGTGATATATGTATACATGTGTTAAATATGCATATGTGTATATATGCATATGCATTTATGTAAAATATTCATGTATTCATGTAATATATGCAAGTGTTTATAATTGTGTACATGTATATATGTATATGTGTCTATGTGTAAATATGTACATGTAAATATGTATGCATGTATATATATGTTTATGTGTGCATGTAGGCATGTATATGTGATGTGTACATGTATATATGTATATATGTATATATGTCTATGTGTAAATGTGTACATGTAAATATGTTAGTATGTATATATATATTTATGTGTGCATTTAGGCATGTATGTGTGATGCATAATATATCTACTCCATTTTATATTTGTGTATCCTATATACATGATGTGTATATATCTTTACATATATTATGATCCTCATTGATTCGAGTAGCTATATATAGAGGCATAAGGTTGGGAGGAGAGACATCTCTCTAGTAGGACGTCAGAGGTGTACATATACTTCAAACATATGGCTAAAAGGTTGAATTAGAGTTTTTAAATTAGGGATTTCAAAACCCTAATATCGAATTAGTGTTTTCAATTTAGGATTTTTGAAATAGGATTTATTTATTTATTTATGCGTATGCATGTGTTGTGTATGTATGTGTATCTATATGTGCATATGCATGTGTTTTGTGTGTATATATGCATGTGTGTATGTATATATGCATGTAAATATGAATATATGAGTCTATGTGTGTGTACATATGATTATGCATGTGTATGTGTATGTGAGTATGTGTACGTGTATGTGAGTATGTGCATGTGTCTATGTGTATTCATTGTAACATTGCATGTGTATGTGTGTGTAAAAATGTGCATGTATGTGTGTGTATGTATAAATGTGCATGTATATGTATATGTGTGTAAATGTACATGTATGATGTATATGTGTGTATATGCGTGTATTTATACCTCTAGTCTCACTCTCTCTCTCTCTCATATACATACATACATGCATACACACACATACTCATATCCATAGATATATACATAAAAGCAGTGCATACCGTTCATTGTCGCGACGATGAGCCATAAGTGTCCGCATCTCTTTTAAACACCACTTAAGCGACCATCCTGTCCCAAACTCTGTCTCAAGTGAACTAAGCACATATTTTTTATCCCTCTCATCAAAGCTCACTACAAAAATAAAAAACATAATGTAAATAAAACATAAGATATATATTTCAATTTATATGTCAAACTTTTACTTACTTCCACGGTAAGTGGATAAAGCGCAGGTAAGAGTCGCATAGTGCCCGCATTCTTCTCTTGAACTCCAATCCATTCCCTATGTACACAATGTTCCCCTCTGGCTCTATGTCACACTCTAGTCCTAAGGTGCCTATGCATGTCCTCATAGGCAACTCTGCTCTGCTATCACGTGCTGGAGGTGGTATAGGTGTCCTGAAAATAGATAGATAGAAATAAATAAAAATATGTGTTATAATATCATTAAAAAATTTTATGAAAACAAAACATACCTATGAGCAGCTAGCTCTCTTCCTGCATGTGGAGCCGCAGAAGAGCCCTCGTCTGATTGCTGGGTAAGCATCTGGATCGTATAATCCAGCTCCTCATCAGACATCTCTGAGTAATCACGCATTATGGCCCCTAGAGTATCCGACGGAACTCTTGCTCTCATAAGACTTTTTATGAGAGTGAGTTTCGCCTTTCTCTCTCTACTGGGATCGATAATACCTAACATATAAAACAAAATGGTTAGAAATCAATATATATACGTGTACATATGTAAGTGTGTATGGATTAAGTATGTGTATGTATGCATGTGTGTGTGTATGTATGTGCGTGTATATGTGTGTATGTGTGTATGCATGTGTATGTGTGTGTATGCATCATTATGTGTATATGTGTCTATGTGTGTATGTGTGTGTATATGTGTGTGTGTATGTATGTATATATGTGTGTGTGTGTATGCATGTATGTATGTATGTATGTATGCATATGCATATGCATTATGTATGTATATATATGCATGTATGTGTATGTGTGAGTATGTCTCTCTATGTGTGTGTATGCATATATGTGTGTATGTATGCATATATGTGTGTATGTGTGTATGTGTGTGTGTATATGTGTTTGTATGTGTGTATGCATGTGTATGTGTGTGTATGCATCATTATGCGTGTAAGTGTCTATGTGTGTTTGTGTGTGTATATGTGTGCGTGTGTGTGTGTGTCTATGTGTATGTGTGTGTGTCTATGAGTGTGTATGTGTTTATGTGTATGTATGTATCTATGTGTGTGTATGTGTCTATGTGTGTATGTGTATGCATGTATGCATGCATATGTGTGTGTATGCATGTGTATGTGTGTGTATGCATCATTATGTGTGTATGTGTCTATGTGTGTATGTGTGTATGTATATGTGTGTGTTGTCTATGTGTATGTGTGTGTGTCTATGAGTGTGTATGTGTTTATGTATATGTATGTATCTATGTGTGTGTATGTGTCTATGTGTGTATGTGTATGCATGTATGTATGCATATGTGTATGTATGCATCATTATGTGTGTCTATGTATGCATGTGTATGTGTGTATGCATCATTATGTGTGTATGTGTCTATGTGTGTGTATATGTGTGTGTGTATCTATGTGTATGTGTGTGTGTCTATGAGTGTGTATGTGTTTATGTGTATGTATGTATCTATGTGTGTGTATGTGTATGCATGTATGTATGCATATGTGTGTGTATGCATATGTATGTGTGTGTATGCATCATTATGTGTGTATGTGTCCATGTGTGTATGTGTGTGTGTATGCATTATGTACGTGTATGTAAGCATGTGCATTATGTATGCATATAAGTATGTATGTATGCATATGCATTATGTATGGATGTGCATTATGTATGCATATGTGTGTATGTGTGTGTATGCATTATGTATGTGTATGTAAGCATGTACATTATGTATGCATGTAAGTATGTATGTATGCATATGCATATGCAATATGTATGCATGTATGTGTATGTGTGTGTATGTCTCTCTATGTGTGTATGCATATATGTGTGTGAATATGTGTGTACATGTGTCTGTATGTGTGTATGCATGTGTATGTGTGTGTATGCATCATTATGTGTGTGTATATGTGTGTGTATGTGTGTGTGTCTATGTGTATGTGTGTGTATCTATGAGCATGTATGTGTTTATGTGTGTGTATGTGTCTGTGTGTGTGTATGTATCTATGCATGTGCATTATGTATGCATGTAAGTATGTATGTACATTGTATGCATATGCATATGCATTATGTATGCATATGTATGCATGTATGTGTTTATGTGTGTATGTCTCTCTATGTGTGTGTGTATGCATATATGTGTGTGTGTATGTGTGTGTATATGTGCCTGTATGTGTGTATGCATGTGTATGTGTGTGTATGCATGTGTATGTGTGTATGTGTGCATGTGTGTGTGTATATGTGTGTGTATGTGTGTGTGTCTATGTGTATGTGTGTGTATCTATGAGTGTGTATGTGTCTATGTGTGTGTATGTGTTTATGTATGTGTATGCATGTATGTATGCATATGCATGTGTATGCATGTGTATGTGTGTGTATGCATCATTATGTGTGTATGTGTCTATGTGTGTATGTGTCTATGTGTGTATGTGTTTGTGTATATGTGTGTGTATGTGTGTGTGTCTATGTGTATGTGTCGCTACGCATCTATGAGTGTGTATGTGTCTATGTGTGTGTATGTGCATATGCATTATGTATGCATATGTATGCATGTATGTGTATGTGTGTGTATGTCTCTCTATGTGTGTGTGTATGCATATATGTGTGTGTATGTGTGTGTATATGTGTGTCTATCTGTGTATGCATGTGTATGTGTGTGAATGCATCATTATGTGTGTATGTGTCTATGTGTGTGTGTATATGTGTGTGTATGTGTGTGCGCCTCTGTGTGTATGTGTGTGTGTCTATGAGTGTGTATGTTTGGATGTGTGTGTGTATGAATGTGTGTCTATGAGTGTGTATGTTTGGATGTGTAAGTGTATATGTGTGTATGCATGTGTATGTGTGTGAATGCATCATTATGTGTGTCTATGAGTGTGTATGTATATGTGTATATGTGTGTATATGTGTGTCTATGTGTGTGTGTATATGTGTGTCTATGTGTGTATGCATGTGTATGTGTGTGAATGCATCATTATGTGTGTATGTGTCTATGTGTGTATGTGTGTGTATGTTTGTGCGCGTCTATGCGTATGTGTGTGTGTCTATGAGTGTGTATGTGTTTATGTGTGTGTATGTGTCTATGTGTGTGTATGTGTCTATGTATGTGTGTGTCTATGTGTGTATGTATGCATATGTGTGTATGTGTGTGTATGCATTATGTATGCATATGTGTGTGTATGCATTATGTATGTGTATGTATGCATATGCATTATGTATGTGTATGTATGCATGTGAATTATGCATGCATATGTGTGTGTATGCATGTAAGTATGTATGTATGTACGCATATGCATATGCATTATGTATGCATATGTGTGTGTATGCATGTAAGTATGTATGGATGTACGCATATGCATATGTATTATGTATGCATGTATGTGTATGTGTGTGCATGTCTCTCTATGTGTGTGTGTATGCATATATGTGTGTGTATGTGTGTGTATGTGTGTGTGTATGTGTGTGTGTATGTGTGTGTATATGTATGTGTATATGTGTGTGCATGTGTATACATTATGTGTGCATGTGTGTATGCAACCTTATTTGTGTATGTGTGTATATGTGTGTGTATTTGTATGTGTGTGTGTGTCTATGTGTATGTGTGTGTGTCTATGTGTGTGTGTGTACATATGTATGTGTGTGTAAGTGTGTGTGTGTGTGTGCGCATACCTGCTTGCTGTTAGTTTGTGCGGCCCTCTCTCTCTCTCTCTTGCACGCTCTCTCTCACTCTCTCTCTCTCTCTCACGGTCTCTTCTTGCTTGCGTCCAAGTCCCGGCACAAATGTGCCGGGAGAAATCAAAATTTTTTTTTTACATTCCAGAGCGTCGCATATGCGACGCTCTGCAGTTTGCCAACGTCGCTCACACCGTCGCTAGGCAGCGACGAAAATAGCGACACTCTTTAATTAGTGTCGCATAAGCGACGCTAGCATCGCTTATGCGACGAAGATCGGGAAAAAGAAAATTCAAAATTTTTACCGTCGCTTATGCGACGACCTCGTCGCATAAGCGATGGTTCCCATTTTTTTTCCAATTCGGGGGCGTCGCTACGCCCCCCTTTTTCTTGTAGTGAAACAAGGAGAATAGGGAGTCAAGGATCCTAGTCCATGAGGAAAATACAAGAAATGCAACTACTCTACTCATACAAAGGAGAGACATGCATAGGCACACACACTCCACTCTCACACACTCACAAAGATACAAATACATGTAAATGTAACAAGTCTTTGAGTAAATGAGAGCCTTCTTCCATTGATAAGAGATATTACATGAGAGCACGTCGACCAAAAGCTCTCGTCTTTACAAAAATGAGTTTCTATTTCTAGGCTAAACTCTATTCCCCATGTGCTTCTTTGAAAAGTCAAAAAGGTGATTCTCTCTCTAACTGCCATATCTTCTAGGATATTCTAAGATCAAATTTGTAACAACCAAATCCCAATGAAGGGCATGCGTGGTTTTTTTACGTGGGAATGTCCTAGAGAGCCAAAACGGTGAGATATTTGAGAGACTTCTTCACTATGGTATAAGAGAATATTAAAAAGTGCTCTAGGAGAGTGTTCATATGTGACACTCACATATATACAAAAAAGGTTATCTCTCATGGTCTAGGGAGGGTTCTTATGCACAATTGAGGATGTGTGCATACCCTAGAACCCAACACTCTTCCCCTCCTAGACTTTGTCGTCCTCGACAAAGCTAAGAGAAGAGAAGCATACATAACCAAACTGTTCCAAGTTGGAGTCTTTCAAATCTGGAAATCTTCAGCTCTTCAAAATCTGCAATTCTTCAGTCTGCAAGGCTTCAGGCTGCAAGTCTTCAGTCTTTACTTCAATCTATAAATCTTCAATCTTCAAAGCTAGGCGACACAATCCCCTTGGGGGCAGTCAGGCCAGCATGCATCCCACTATGCAGTCTTATGTAAGATTAGAAATGGCTTCTCTAGAAGCTCCCAAACCTGAAATGACATACAAAAGAGCAAGTAGACTGTATCTAGTAATGAGATAAACATTCACTTCAAATTTAGTTTCCACTTTAGGGGCATCCTCTTCTGCAAGACTTTTCTTCTAGAAAGAAGTCCTGAAAAGCTTATTGTTCCTGCAATCTAAGAAGTATAGCAAAAGAGCAAGGATCATCGCAAGAACCCATATATCCCTTATGTCTTTGTGATGCCATAATCATATTGTCATTCCTAAATATACTATCCCCAAGTGAGAGTGAGATATATTGTAATGTATAGCATGAATGTTGGTTTAATGTTTATCTTATGGTCCAACCATCACTTATACTATGCTCATATAAGCAAGCTTGCTAATTAACATAGGTGTTATGCACTCATGAAATGAGTAGACAATTATGACTCCTATCATTCAAACAACTTATCCCAAGCTATTCCTGCAAAGCACAGTATCAGTTCATCTATAGGAGGTAAGAAGGATCAATCCTCAAGTTCTGAGTGGCCCTGCAACGCATTATGAAAAAATAAGCCTTAAATGAGCATTGTGAGACTAGAGCATTACTTCGCTAGCAAAAAACAATCACTCATTCCGTGACTTCACACTTAATTTAGTTCAGAACAGGTTTGAAAAAATTTCAACCCCCTATGTGCATGTTCACCTGCACATATCCTTTAAAGAATACATGCTCATATCATGAAGAACATTTTGAAGTACAAGCATTATGCAACCAACCTAGGAATTTTACTAGAAACAGCCACTTGCATTAATAAAGAGTAGAATCAAGAGAAATGCATTAGCATGTAGCAAGAGTTGTGTAGTCTTGGACCCGATTCTTGTTAGTGGGTAAATGGATCATAACATCAAGCAACATTTAAACCATTGTGACTTTTGTATCTGAGCAAGTCTAAATCCACACACTCTTCCAGTAGCTTTGCAAGATCAAGATAAATTCGACAAATCCTTCACATTCTATGCTTAAAATATTGAGCAGACACTCTCCTAGAGCAAGCGTTCAGTTTCTACTAAGTGTCAATCCTTGCAAGGCTCATAGTCATCTTTTATAAAAGGACAATTTATAGTGCATGTTCATTATATAATCACAAAAATTATGTTATGAAGTATTGCTAAGATAGGGACTCCTTGGCTAGGACTTAGCATAGTAGCTAATAGTGAAACTTATATATCACATGAAAGCAAACAACCACAACCAATCATAACACATAAATACTCAGAGTTCAGCTTCCTAGTTGTCATGAACTATGCCACAATTAATGTTGTTGTGTTATGCCATTGAAAATCATCAGATAAATGTTTCTTTGTTAGTGCATTGGGCTATGTATTTTCATGTGATCATAGAAGTAAAAGAATGATATGCACAATCTATTGAGTCAATCATAATGCCCTTTGTAGTTTGCAAAGTGGAAGCATAGTGACGAAGTATACAATAAACATTTGATCTTTCCATGATCAAACTAAATTGTGGACCAATTTAGGAGGAATCCTTTGTGGACACAAACACCAACATGCCAACTAGAGTCAAAGTAATCTTTTAAGTGAACTATAAACCAAAGGCAACCCCTCAAGCACTGCAACTATTTCTGAATATCTTCCCCAATTCTCATCCTGATAGAATTCTCATTGAAGAACAGTACACCCTCTGAAACAAACATTTGGGGATGATAATAAAAAAGAAGTGGATTCATATGTGCATAGTGTCTAACTTCAATTGCTAGGGTTTTCTTGTTGAGAGTAGGTGTGTAACAAATTTAATAATGCAAGCTTGGAGAAATGCATTGCAGTGCCAAAGAGCGTTCATACAAAACATCAATCAGGAAACCAAGGTCATGAACTCAAAGTTTATGTATATGCTACAAACATAATCAGTTTTAAATTGGAACTTTTGCAAGACCAAGAGATCCTCTAGCTCAACCAAATGCCTGCAACAGTAATTGGCATGAAACAAACACTACAATTCCTTTCGCAAGAAGTTTGGGCACAATCCCTGAATAGTGTAGTCACATACTTCAACCACATGATGCCACGGTTTGTAATACCCAATTCTTGCAATGCAAATGAAGGTGAAAAGGAAACAATTCTATCCTCCACAGAGCCTGCAATAGATCCTTTGGAAACCTGTTACAAGATTAGTATGAAAGTAAGGAAACACATTGACCTTTACACCATGATCTTACCGACTTACAAGTTATATAATATTGCAAGAATCAATAATGCAAAAAGAGAATCAACCAATCGTTGTGGATGTATCTAAAAATTTGGACACCGACTGGCAAGTATGGGCGGTCACAACCTTTTAAGAGTAAGGAGGGACAAAACTCCCACAGACACCAAAACCTATCAGACTACAACTTACCATGACCAAAGAGCAAGTAGTGTAGACACATCCCTCAATAGGATAATTGTAGCACCTCAGCGAGAAAGACATTCAATACAACAATTTAATTTGTGCTATCAGCCTTATCCAGGCCATAATCATGACCATTGAACGGTCGAGCAACATTACACAAGTGTCATCATCATGAGTTTGTGTACTTACCACATGTCACCATTGTACCTATCAAGGTGTCAGTCCTGCAAGAAACTTTTACCACAGATTCTAGGAAGTATATGGTGGTTTTAAAAGATAATTGACATTTACAAAACTCAAGGTCCTAAAAAAAGTATCTTACATCTTGCTGCAAAGCCAACGACACGAACACATGTTTGTCATTGTTCTCAAGAAAACTTATTGGACATCTGTTCTAGCTAGCATCTCAGTCAACCACATACAATCTTAAAGAAGAAAAGCAGTCAATCCTTAAAAAATCAGGCATCAACACGACCATTTGCATCTGAATGTTTCTCTTGACACAGACGTATTGAAACAAGAACAGCCTCAGAAAATGTCGGGTAGCCCAACCGAAGCTCTGTATTCCCGGTTGAAAAGCTGGTACAATTGAGACCTCAACAAAAAAGCGAAAGAGGGTCCTAAGGTTGTCATCCTTCACCCCAATAGAGAGATTCACACCTTACAAGCATTCTCTTCGATCTGTAGAGATGCTTTCCATTCATCATCTTCCACATAGGGTAAAAGAAAAGAGGTAGCAAGTTGGGAAAGCATTCATGGAGTTGGGATAGGAGTCCGAGTATTTTGCAGGTACCCATATTGAAGGAAGGGGACCAGGAGGAGATGATCCACGATCAAGGCGAGAAGGGGGAAGCCTCAATACTCAACTTTCACGGAAAGAATAGCAGGTAGGGGGGAAGCTTATCGATCATGTTGATGACAAACCAAATGTTGAGAGCCCAAATCCATTTGTTGGCTGCCTGGGGAATGGTGATGGAAGTCAAAGTTCTTCCAAAAGGAGCCTGAGAATTCTATTAACATTTTCAGACAGAACATCGTACATGTGTACATCCTTCGCCACATCATAAAATCCCAACACTAAGCAAACATGAATGGTCCAAGGCAGAAGAGCTCCACCACAGTGATGGATATAGAGCAATGGAACTCTGGCATGGCACATGAGTAGCTCCACCACATAATATTCTATCAAGATAGTACTCAACATATTTCGTATAGCAATCATAGACCATGCACATACCTCATGCCATACTCCTTCCTTGAGATTTAGAAGCACACAGTGAGATATATCTCAACCCAGACAAGTGAGGAGATTTGGGAAGTCCTGAAAAACGCCATGCAAAAGGGGATATGTAAGATTCTCATGTGTCCAAATGCTTCCCCAAGGGCCATGCACACGGAAATAGAGAGGAGAGCACAACAATCTAATGAAGGAGTAGCATGAAGCAGGTACACACATATATTTGTTATTCAGACACTTCTTTGTGCATCATAGGAGGCTCTGATGGTAGCATCTGGCCGCCTAGACCAGAGAGCTCCCATGGAAAAGGAAGCGGCATCTGAACATCAAGTCTTGAGATCTCCAATGCTTCGTTGAGAAGTGGAAGCACGGAGCTGAAAAAGAGCAAAAAGGATTGGAGCATGAAGCACAACCTTGACCACCAATGCCAAAGACATCCGTCAATGGAGAAGTCGGGGGGGGGGGGGGGCAAAAGTCTACCAAGAAAAGCACAGAAGTTTGTCGTGCTACAACCCACCGAACACATTTCCATATGACCTGGCCATATTGCAGACACTATGGTGGCCCATAATACATGCTTATTAAGGGAGAGCCCATGAGGGCTCACGTTTATGCATAGAATGAGGAAGGATGGGGGAGCTCTATGTAGCTCAACCCCGCCATAGCCAGGAGCTGGGGGGAGCAAAAGGATGCCCGATCCAGAATGTGAGACCACGTGAGTGGGAAGGGAAAGTAAGTTTTCCCCCCACCAATCCTCACATGCGAATGACAAAGGGAGAGGGCGCCTACATCCCCCGCCCCATAGATTCTTTAGATCTCCCTCATTGAACGGTACAAGCAAGAGTTAATGCTTAGAGTGGAAGGGAGTTAAAACCAAACTTACGTAGCAAGGCCGCTTCGAACGGCCCTCAACATTCAACGAACTGAAACTTTTGTGAGAGAGCATCCAAAGTTCTCTCTCTCTCTCTCTATATATATATATATAAATATATATATATATATATATATATATATATATATATATATATATATATATATATATATATATATATATATATATATATATATATATATAGAAAAAAGAGAGGGAGGGGCCAAAAAGTACCACCCTTCCCACTAGCCCAGGCAATCACTTATCAAAGAGATGGTAGTGGTGGAAAGTGATGCCAAAGGAATGTGTGGGAGTGTGTATGTGTAAAAGAGTGAAAGATATAAGAGGGTTAGGAAGTGTTCTTGTGAAACAACAAAACTGAAAGAAAACTTCACTATTAAAAACAAGAAATGGGGAGCAAATGACCCAATGGAAGGGTGAAAATGCCATGCAAAAACTCAAATCTTATGCAAATGAGCAAAAAAATTGCAACACAATACTTTACCACATGTTCTTGAGCTCTCCAAGTGATGAAAGGCCGACCATCCCCAGAAATGGTGCCAAAAAGTGTTGAGGTTGTAGCAAGGAACGACCAAAACCCCTCACCACCTTGCATGGAAGCAAGAAGGAAGGCTCAAGAGTGACTCTCCCCTCATCCACCCCTACCTCCCACATGTTCAAGCCATTGGCATCAGCCCCATGTTATGCCACATGCTTGAAAACAAGGAGAATAGGGAGTCAAGGATCCTAGCCCATGAGGAAAATACAAGAAATGCAACTACTCTACTCACACAAAGGAGAGACATGCATAGGCACACACACTCCACTCTCACACACTCACAAAGACACAAATACATGTAAATGTAACAAGTCTTGGAGTAATGAGAGCCTTCTTCCATTGATAAGAGATATTGCATGAGAGCACGTCGACCAAAAGCTCCCCTCTTTACAAAAATGAGCTTCTATTTATAGGCTAAGCTCTATTCCCCATGTGCTTCTTTGAAAAGTCAAAATGGTGATTCTCTCTCTAACTGCCATATCTTCTAGGATATTCTAAGATCAAATTTGTA
Source organism: Ceratopteris richardii (assembly GCA_020310875.1). Lineage (NCBI taxonomy): Eukaryota > Viridiplantae > Streptophyta > Polypodiopsida > Polypodiales > Pteridaceae > Ceratopteris > Ceratopteris richardii. Next base: position 118,519,758 of record CM035435.1, on the reverse strand, counting down.
ACAACCAAATCCAATGAAGGGCATGCGTGGTTTTTTTACGTGGGAATGTCGTAGAGAGCCAAAAAGGTGAGATATTTGAGAGACCTCTTCACTATGGTATAAGAGAATATTAAGAAGTGCTCTAGGAGAGTGTTCATATGTGACACTCACATATATACAAAAAAGGTTATTTCTCATGGTCTAGGGAGGGTTCTTATGCACAATTGAGGATGTGTGCATAGCCTACAACCCAATAGAAGGGAAATCATGACCCATGATGATTAGTCTTTAAGTTTGGTCTGATATCACTATGAAGAGGTGATGGATTGATGATAGAGATGAGTGGATGTTGGCAAAAACTTGCTCAACACCATCCGAGATAACTTATGGGACTTATTACACTTCCTTAGATACCAAAGCATGCATTAAGAACCACTAAGTCCTTTGGAACATCACTCGCAAATAGTTGTGGCAAAATAGATAAGTTTCACATCAGAAAGCTTGAGAAGACTCTCTATTTTGGGATCAGAAGCTCTCAAGAAAATGCTCAAAGCTCACAACCTAGTTAATTTTATAGAGAGATTTTGTAGAACTTCAATAAGAGTGTTAAGATATATAAATCAAGTTATTTCATGAATTTAGCCTCACTATACATAGAGGAATGAGTTTAAGATCTGGGGGGTCACCTCGACTTTTCAGAAAGAAGGAGATGTGCAGACACAATTACACTCAAACTTTCATATCTTAAAATATACACATCCAAAATTTATTAAAATTTATATGTAAGCCCAAAAAGTCATAGAAAAGTGATTCAAGTGAAAATTTGGATATTGGACATCCACACGCAGAGAATATGTAAGTCAAAGTACTATAGCAACACACAATAATAAGTAATCAATATAGAAAAATCATAATGTGTACTAATATTGCACATATGATACAAATACATTGTAGAGGACTTCTCTCACTTCAAGTGGGTACAATGTATGCTCATAAGATCTCCTTAAAACACCCAAGAAGGCTCTCTATGATCCCATGACTAGAATGTAGTCTTTTTATACATGCTTTTGAATTTGAATATGGTTGAGACATCCACCTAAAAGTGGTCCTACATTGTTGCTCTAGCACAATGGTGAGAACCACGTTAACAAGCTCCACCTCCTTAATGTCAATCAGCAGAAGAGATAGGAGTGATATGAAGATCGTGAATGTGAGATGAAGTGAGAGTGAAGGTGAGAAGCATAGAGATGCACACACACATACACACACACAACGAAGAGACAAGCAAGACACAATGGAAGGTGAGAAATCAACTCTATTACTCAAGAACACTATTACAAGCTCAAGCTCACTCTAGCTCATACAAGACTACACTAGCTAACCTCAAAAATGAGCTCTCTAGCTCTTTTTATAGATTTTAGACTAGTTTTGACCGGTTTCACATCTAGTGACCGGCATAGTTAAAAAATAGGTTCTAGGTGCTATTTGAAAGGGTAAACGGTGTCTAAAAATAACCAAAATTGGTACGCTCATTCTACCTAAACTCCTCAAGCTCAAGGACTCCTCGGCTTGCACAAAATGGAGCTATAGATTACAAAAAGGTATTTTTCTATATAACATATGTTACAAAAGTGATGAAAATCACTGTTGGATGTTTTGAAAAGTATTTATAAAATATAATTTGTTGAAAAATGATTCGACTGACTCCCTGCTCTGTCTTTACATGCTTTCGCATCTTCTATGCCTCTGGCTACTGCCAACACCCTCCTCCCTCTCGCTTCTGGCATCCGCGACAGAACCTTGTTGTGAGGTCTGTCGAATATAGTTTTGGAGTAATTCCTGAGTGAGGGTGTGTTCTCATATGCAAATTCCTCGGTCTAGATCTGTCTCGAGTTTCTCCCAATCCTTGGGCTGCGGTTCATCTGATGGCGGGAGTCGATAATGCGTGGAATATACCATCTGTTCACAGGCAAATAATTGAAGTAAATGCGTAGGCCTGCTGATGAACACTTCTGAATGGTATTCCTAGAAACCGGTTGTGAACATTTCTTCGAAGGTTTGCTTGTAGCACGCCGGTAGGTATTTGATTCTGCAATGCTAGACATAACACACCCGAGAGATGGCGTTGTACTCATGTCATAAGCTAAGTCAAGATTGCCATGCTCGAAACCCGAGGTGTTCACATGGGGTGTCTTGACACGTCTGAAGACTTTAAAAACCATCTGCATCATGTCAAATATTTTGACAGTCATGTGCGCTGCTATATTGTCCATATGTTTTAAGCGAGGGAGCCAGTGACGAATCGTTGCCATCATGTATCCAACTGTTGGTAGTTCTATGGGTGGCTTGAAATATGGGTAATTTAGCCAATCTTGGCATTGCTTGTTGTTCTGTACTTTAATGGCGAATGCCTTCCAGGAGCGGCGATGTGGCACTGGTCCCCAACATGGGTTGTACTTTAAGTGTAGAGGTGCCTTTACCCAAGTACTCATCATCTCTGGATAATTCTGTAAGAGATCCTTGCGCCAATCGGGTTGATAGATCTCTCCTTGCCGCGCATCTAGTGGCAAATCCTCAGGCTCAAATTGAGTAGCGTGAGAGGGTTTCTTGCCTGTTTCTTTCTCTATGCCAACTGATATTCCGCCATTAACATAAAATATGGTTTGTACTTTAGCTCATGCCTAGATATGTATCTACGAGCGGCCAAGTGAGCGAAATAGGGGGACTGTAAAATGTGTTCTTCAATCATCGCCATTGCGTGTAACTACGCCTCTACCCTTGCTGAGTGGGTTGTCCCAAGTTCTTCTATCGTCTTCATCCATGTAGGAGTTGGAAGTTCGAAAGTCTTCTGGCCTTCGGCCGTGACTTGTCCGCCTGGGATGGATTGGGGTTCATATGCTTCTTCAAAAGTTTCCTCCATCAGAATGGTTACTTCTTGTAAGCGCTGATTCTCTTCTTTTGCTACTGCCAAGTGGCATCTGAGTAAGCCCATGTTCCTGGTAAGTGTCGCATTGCGAATCATTTGGGCCCTTAACAAGTTATCGATATCTATGACGGCCTCTTTGGTTTTTTTCTTCACTTTCTACTTCCAGTTTATGATAAGCCTCTCGTAGCTCTTGGTAGCGGGTATTTAGTGAGGCATTCTTGATCGACAATGAATTAAGCTGCGACTGTAGATCATTCGTTGTCTGTTGCAGTGTCCGGTAATTATTGCCAAGAGATGCAAATTCATCTCTTACTTGAGTCATGCAGGTGAACATTTGTCGGAATGGAGTATCTACAGTGGGTGATAATATTAATGGTGTGCTAAGTGAAGATGCAGTGGGTGTAGATGCAAAGGGAATGGGGAATGGGGGTGGGAAAGTGGATGCTGTGGTGATTGTGGAAAATTGTGATGTGCCTATGTATGGTTGTGCCATGAATGAAGTGATTGGTGGTGCGGTGGGTGGTGAGATATCCATGTCATTGGACGTGGTGTCAAGTGCAGTGACCGTGAATAGTGGAGTGATTGTGGGTGCTTGCGTGGGTGTAAATACAAGGTTTACAAAGGTTGAAGAGTAATTTACAGAGGGGTTCTCTAATGCTGCTTGGTGGAAAGGGGAAAGCGGAAATACGGTGGGTCGGGGAGGTGATACAGGGGAGAAAGTCATCGGGGTTAGAAATGGAAATAGTGGTCTTGGGGGTGTAGGAAAGGATGGATGGAAAAATGGACTGGTTAGAAGCGTAGAAGTCCTAGGGGGTAGACTAGGTTGAGTGGGTGCGGGAAGGGTTAGAGGAATGGAAGCAACAAAGGCTTCTGCTACTGCACAATCTAAAGATATGAATGGTCTGGGAGAGGTCAGATGTACAGGGGAGATTGGAGATACAGGAGATGAAAGAGGAGCGATTGGGGTGGCAGGTACTTCGGTCGCAATGGTGGTATGTACAGTAGTAGTGTGCAGTGGGGAGTCGATGACAATGGTGTCTTCTCCCAATGATCCTTCAGGGACGAGACGTGCTTCCATGGCCTGTTCTGAAGAGTGGGCACCTGTGGGTACACGAATGTATATACCAGGTTTGGTTAGTAAGCGAACTCTACGGGGGTCATACTGCGGTAATGGTTTCCTCTGCAAATATCTTAAGGCTTCGGTGGATCCCACTGATTTGACAAGTTCCCTGAAGCCTCTGATGTATACTTCTTCGAAACTGCCTAAGACAAGTTCTTGCTCTATGAGTGCTTGGCTCTCTTCTTCAGTTAACTTCTTACGCGCCCAAACTTTTTCCATAGTACGATATAACTTCTTGATGGCTAGCGTATAAGCTGCTGCTTCATAGGTTTCATCTTCATGTGTACTGGTATCACCTTGGGTGTCCGTGTGCTGTTCTTGTTCATCTGTCTGTACATGCTCTTGTGATTCATGAGTGCCCTGGCTGGCTTCATCATCTCCGTCATCTTCTTCAGTTTCTGTTCTTTCGTCCTCGGAACTAGATACTACTTGTCCTTGTGGTTGGTCCAGGGGAGTGGTCGGGTAGCTTAGACGTTCATATTCTTGAGAAAAGATTTGTCCTTCCGAAAACTAAAATTCAATTGAAAACACATCTTGCATCTCGAAATCAAATGTTGTGTCTGTCGGTTCTGCTTCCAAGTTGGGTATCGGAAAAGAAAAAGCTTCCACACCAATAGTGGTGGGAACTTCTGCTGCAGTGGTGGTAGGTTCCTGTACTGATGTTGCCTGTGAGGTAACTGCACTAGTAGTGCCTTCTGTAACAATAGGTCGAGACAATCTTATACGAATAGGTTGTACCGTTGGAGTGGCTTCTATCGGAGATTGTTCTGGAGAGGGTTGTGGTGACGGTGATTCTGGGACCTGTAGGCATGGGATAGTACCTCTCATGTGCTTTCCTGCTCGTCCTTTACTAGCCTTTGTAGCTTTCTTTACTGTCCCTTTGAATGCTTTCAACTCCTCGCTTGTCATTGCACGTTCGATTGATAAATCGTATGCCAAACACATATATACAATGCGCGTGAGAGCGCAACATCCATTGATTACCTTCTTTCTTTCCCATCTATGTTGTGCTAAGTAGAGCTGATCAATTATCCAGCTAGCCAGATCAACTATTTGTGGTCTAGTACATGCGAAATATAAACCAAACCAGATGCGTTTGTGGGGCATGGTGAATCTGTCCTGAGCGGGGGAAAGCGAAATGTTGCATGCATATCCTCAATGGTTTAGAGAGCTCAGGCGTGATTGCTGAAATATCTTCCCACTTAGTAACATCTCCACGTTTCATTAGCTCTGGAACCAGCCTTTCTCGCTCTGTTGGAGTGTGGGTTCCATGTATCTTGATTGCCGCTCTAATCAAATCTTTGGAAAGATAAAACTTCTTATATAGCGGATCATTTAGCAAAGATGGAAAAATGAATCTTCCTGGCAAATGTTTGTTTTTCGAAGCTATCAAAGTGGTGATTAAGTAATAGCATCTGTAGAAGTCTGGTTTAGGAAAAAGATCACTGAAATATTCTGTAAAGCCTGCTCTTGCCTAAACATGCGTTAAGTCTTCTGTGTTCTGTAGTCCTTCGAATTCTCTTGAGAAAAATTGGTACTTGGCCCAGGTACGGTGATCAAAAGCCAAATTGGCCTCAAAAATGAAATCTGCATCCGCCAATGGGCCTGCTAATCCTTGGAACCAATGAGAGTTGTGATGAATCTTCTCAGTGTATCCCCTAGGAGGATCGTCGATCGGCATGGGTCCTAGAAAGCCTTGAAATTCTGGTGGTTGAGCCGTAGGATAGGGCTCGGCTAGTAGTTCACCAATATTGGCCATGGGTACACTGGTGCCAGCTTCAGATGGTCCTTTTGCCTGCATGATGAGTGATGCGAATGTGTAGAAGATCTGCTACAAAAGATTAACACATTAGTATGGAAATTAATCATGATCCCATTAAAGTGAGACCGCAATCCCTTTCCATAACCGATGTGTAACCCGTGTAGCCGAGTGTGGTGATGTGGTTTATGCAATGATTGTTGCAAAACTAATGCAGGTCTCTAGACACCTACATGCTTCAGATGATGCATACATTTCTTGATGAGGTGTTATTACAAGTGATGGTGGGTTGTAGTGTGTGGATTTGTACAAGGTTCAGTCGTGAATGAGCTATTGCAAGGTTGTAGATTAGTCGGGGTAGGAGTAATGTTAGATAAGGGGGTCAAAGAAGTCGTTTGGATACATTTCGGTATCCATTTCCTAAGAGTTTCTAAGCGGGTGATATGTTTCTGCTGAGGGGCAAAAGTTGAGATCAGATGTTGTGGAGTTAAAAGGTGAAGAGATTTCTGAGGGTTATATATTACATGGCTTGAGGGTTGAGCTATAATACAGTGCTTGGGTACCCAAATCTGCGTGGGTGTGGGTCGATTCGTAAGGTACTTCTTGGCGATCCAAATTTGTCGAATGTTCATACTCGTAGAAGAAGATTGAGAAGGTTTTGGATACTGCTTCTGATTCTTCCTTGACTTCTTCTTATCCTTGTCTGCATTGGTGAAATTTGTCGATGGTTTCTGTCCTTTTGGCACCCATATTTGTTTTGTGCCTCTTGCTTTGTGATACTGATACTGATGCTTTCTTTGGGTTCTCTGATATTGTCGTCGGTCTGGGTTCCTTTGTCGTGGTTGACTCCTTTGTGGTTGAGGTTGAGAGGTCCGAGGGACACTCTGCTTTGGAAAAGAAGGGAGGTCCAACACTTGCGAAACCTGCCCATGAGGAAGTGAGGCATTCTGTACCATAGATCTAGGCCAGTCCGCAGTAAGGGTGGAAGGATGGGCACTGCAGGGTGTTTTGCCCATGTGGCTGCTAATGCAGTCCACTTGACCTGCAATGGTCCCCATTTGTCTGCTGATGTAACCTGCCTGACAGCTGATTGTGTCCATTTGACCAAGCGGTTGGGTGGTTGCCCGTTCTAATTTGCAGGAAGCCCAAGGGAAAATCTCCTTACGTCCTTTTGATTGACAATTGTCCATCGCCAAGCCCGCGTGGGTTGGAGTAGGCGTAACGTGACTCATCTGACCAAAGATCTTCCGGTCTTCCTTCGCATGTTGTTCATATGGTCTAGGGTTACATAACTCAGGCGGAATGCCATTAGGGAAGTCAAGCGGTATCACTCGCTTCTGATCTAAGGTTCCAATATGCAAGGAGCCTTGTCTAAGATTTAGGTCCACTTAGTGATCGTATAGCCAATCTTGGCCAAGGATTAGGGGTTCTATCAGGTCCTCGTCATGGCACACTAGTAGCTTCGCTGTCATAGTTACTTCATGTATGAGGATAGGAAGGTCCACCTCACCCATGCAAGGGGTTTCCATGCCTCCTAGCCCTATGAGGTATGCCTCAATTGGCCGCATTTCTATTCCTGAGTCCTTATAGTGGGACCATCTAATCACACTAGTCGCAACACCTGAGTCAATTAAAGCCTTGAGCTCTTGGCAAGGGTTGCCGTGCTCTAGCCTGACTGTAATGAATGGTCTCCTGTCCACTATGCTAGGATGAGTACTTCACTTTACTTGACACATGGCCATGGGGTGTCTGGGTGTTGTCTCCAGATGGTTATAATGTTCTCTCCCTAGTCCTTGTCTTCTTAGCTTCATGCACTTAATGCATTCTATAGCTTCTGCCTGAGCTTCATCTCGTATTCTATTTTCTTCCTCCTTACGCTTCTTTGCCAATGTGAGTCGTCTAAGCATATCCTCAGTAAGAGGTTCCTGGTATAGCCTGACTCTACAACCACTAATGTAATTAGGCATTATGTCCCCTTCTAAGGTGGCTAATTGTACTACTCCACTTGTCGAGAGTCTGTTAATGATCATAGGTCCATAACCTCACTTTTCTAACTTACGTTCGTGTTGGTTCAGCGTATATACTAGGACTAAATCTCCTTCTTTTAAGCCTTTATCTTTCACATGTGCATCAAAATATGCTTTCTGTCGCTTCTTTGCTGCGTATATTCCTGCTGCTGCTCTTAGCCTCGTTTCTCCTAATCGTTCCAAGTCCATTATTCTTGCTGATAATTCATGTCCGGTCCACAGATGTTCTTGTGCAACCTTAAGGGTCGGTATTAAGAAGTCCAAAGGAAGCATAGCATTCTGACCAAACACCATCTGAAAGGGAGTTGCATTGAGTACGGTCTTGTAGGCCACTCGATATTCCCAAACAGCGTGGTGTAACTGTTTGTCCCAATCTGAACGTTTGTTGTTCATGAGTTTCGTCAGTACGTTACAAAGGATCTTGTTAGTACTTTCTGCTTGACCATTGGCGTGAGGATGATATGGTGCAGATTTCTTGTGAATCACCATAAAATCTTGTAACAAATATTCAATGACTTGGTTTAGAAAGTGAGTTCCTCGATCGCTCACTAACTCTATAGGCAATCCATATCTTGTAAAGACATTTTCAAATAAGAATTTTGCAGTTGTGTGTGCATCATTCTTTTTCGTGGCTTTTGCCTCTACCCATTTGATAAGATAATCTGTCGCAACAATAATGTATTCAACATGTGTACCTTTTGCAAGGGGGTTAATGGGTCCTACAAAGTCTATACCCCACTTAGAAAATGCACGTCCTCCCATCATGGGTTTCAATGGCATTTCATCTCTGCGAGTAGGAAGTTGAGTTCTTTGGCACACGTCACATCTCTTTACATAGGTATGTGCATCCATGTGAAGAGTGGGCCACCATAATCCTGCAAAGAGGATGGCTTTGATTATCCTATCGGGTCCAAAATGACCTCCTGCAACACCTTGGTGTGTAGTCTCTAGTACGCTCAAGTAATCGCTTTCATGAACACACTGTCTTAGGTATCCATCTCGTCCTCGTTTGTATAGATTGTCACCAATAAGAGAATAGTCTTGAGCTTCCTGCTCTAGACTTCGTTGTCGAGCTAAGGTCATTCCTTGAGGGAATGTGTTCGTCCTCAAGTATGTCACTAAAGGTTCACTCCATTCTGGTGTGAGAGACACGTGATATAATGTAGCATGTTCTACTGGTGGTCTTTCACAACAAACAGGGCATTCTTTACACAACTTATAGACGTCTACTTCCATAGAAGGCCAATATACTCCTAGTCTATGCAGAGTCTGCAAAGTACGATGTTTTGAATGATGTTTCTTTAATGCACCTATGTGTGCTAATTGCAACCAATTCGCATGTTCTGATTCATCTACACAACAAGCAAGAATCTTTTGATTATCCTATTTATATATACTTCCTGCTATTATTTGATATCTTTGAGACTTGGTAATCTCTCCTTCTTTGATCTTTATCCTAGGATTCTTAGGGCCATATGTGAGAATAGGGACTATCGGCTTAGCCCATTCTGGTGCTATCTCAAGGTTAAACAAATATGCATCTGGTAATTCATCTGCTATCCCTTGAGGGGCTTCTCCTGAGGTTAGTCTCGAGAGGTGGTCAGCTCTGAGATGTGTCTTTCCCTTCCTGACTACTACTTCAAAGTCATACTCCATGAGTAATAGAAACCAACGTATTAATCTTCCCGTGTTACATGGCTTATTGACTAGGTACAATAATGCTTGATGATCTGTAAATATTTTGAACTTATTTGCCAACAAATAGTGTCTGAATTTCTTTACTGCGTAGATAATTCCTAATCCTTCTCGTTCCGTAGTGGTGTAATTTCTTTCTGCTGTGTTCAACTATCTGCTCGCATAAGCTATGGGGAGATCTATATTACCTTCATTCGTGGGTTGTGCTAACACACATCCTATGACATAATTGGATGCATCCACATGTACATGGAATGGCTTACTCCAATCCGGGGTTGTCAATATAGGTGTTGAGCACAAACGCCGTTTAAGTTCATTAAATGAATTCTCACATTCATTTGTCCATTCAAACTTAGTCAAAAGAGAGTACAGAGGCTTAGCTATGATTGCATACATGTGTATGAATCGTCTATAATAGCCACAATGTCCCATAAATGCCTATACCTCTTTTACGTTATTTGGTCTAGGTAGATCTGCAATTACTTTCACTTTTTCTTCATCTGTTGAAATTCCGTTCTTTGACACAATGTGTCCTAAAATTTTGCCTTGTCTGACCATGAAAACACATTTTTCTGGGTTCAGACAAACCTGATATTCTTGACATTTGTCAAACACTTGTCTTAATTCTGGGATATGAGTCTGCCTGATATTCGAATGAGCACATATGTCATCGACATAAACTTCCAAATTCTTGCGTAAAAATTCCTTAAAAACGTGGCACATGAGTCGCTGGAAAGTGGCGGGTGCATTTGTTAAGCCAAAAGGCATCACACGAAATGCAAATATGCCCCATTCTGTGGCAAAAGCCATCTTGTGTTGATCTTCTGGAGCAATGGCTACTTGATTATAGCCTGAGAATCCATCAAGAAAGCTATAAACCTCCTTGCCCGCAACTCTTTCCAATAGGTGTTCTGTGATAGGAAGAGGATAACTATCTCTAATCGTGGTGGCATTAACTATTTTAAGGTTAATACACACACACAATTTTCCATTCTTCTTGGGCACAACCACAATGGGGGATACCCATTCAGTATGCTCAATTTCGTAAATGAATCCTGCTTCTATCAATCGATCTATCTCCTCTTTAAGCTTCGCAACATAGTTATCATTGTACGTGTATGGTTTCTGTTTCGTAGTTTTGCATCTGGAGTCATAGGGATTCTATGAGAACATATATCCAGATCTACTCCTTTCAAATCTTTGTAACTCCATGCGAACACATCTCTATATTCGCGCATTAGGGCGACTAATTCTTCTTCTTCTTCATTCGTCAAATCATGCCCTATGTATGTACATTTTTCTTCTTCTCCTTCTATGGCCACTATTATTTTCTTGGTTTTCTCTCGATTATCATATACTTCTCCGACGTCAGCTTTTCTGTTAGGCATTCTTACCATTATTCTTCTATCTTCTATTTCATATTTCTTGAAGTTCTCAGGAACCTCAAACAAGGATTCTTCTTCTTCTTCTTTTGACATGGTTTCTTTCTTCTTCCTTTTCTTTCCTTCACTTTTATCAGTCACTTGTGTGGTCATCCTCACATCATTCATAAGTTCCTCGTGCCTCTATGGGTGAGTTTCTACTTCGTAGAAGTATTCTTCCTCTGATGCAAAGGGTGGGTCCATAATAATTGACTCTAAATCAAAATTGCTTGCATCCTCAAATGCATCAGTGTTAGGTTCACATCCTTCAATAATTGAATCACACATGATTGGCTCTATCGTGAAAACTGAAATGTCATAGCCATCTTCGTCATAGTGGGGTGTCCATTGTTCTTCATTGATGGTTACATCCATGGTTGCTAGGAATTCTGCCCAACCATGGGGTTCAAACTCCTCATCTGGAAATACTACAGGTGCGTAAGCTGGATCTTGAAGGGTTCGTGGATGTTGTTCTGAACCTAAGTCCTGGCTTCTAACTGTTCTTCCTCTTGTTTTGCTACCTTACACATGCATAGATGGGTATCTTCATGCAACCATGAGGGGTCTTACTCCAATGAGTGTACCAATTCAATTTCTACCTGTGTCTTATGGATGGTGTTCCATTGTATTGGGGGTACATCTCTATGGGAATAGTCTTTAAGATTGACTTTAGTAGTCACTCCTAAATGTTACGTACAAAGAATTAGTTCCCCAATCTTGTACAATTTGCAACTGATGCATGAATGGTCGTCCTAAAATCATCTCGTAAGCATGATTTTTCACAAAATCACAAATGGCGAAAGTATGCTCAAATTCCACACCACAAGTGGTGAGAGATATGCCTTCTAGTAAGCCTAATGGTTTCTCTATGTGTCCATCAGCCATTTGTAGCTTCATCCTGGTAGGTCTTAATGCTGGCTTACCCCAACGTTTCCATAAAGCGGTGGTAGCAATGGCTACTCCGGCTCCTGAATCTAAGATGGCTTTCATGGTGTAGCCCTGATGGGTTATTGGAAGATAAGTGTTACCTTCCTCTCCTTTGCTTACATCTTCGATCCTTTTTCAGGTATCTCTGGTACCTTCTTGTGTGTTCCTATCTGTGAGGGAGTAGTAGCAAGTTCAGGGAATTGATTTGCTACATGTTTCCACAATTCTGGTTTTACCTTTAACAACTCTTCTAGTGTGATATTACACTGTACTTTGGTATTCTTGATAACTTCCGTGTTTCTAGGGATTACCGATTCTTCATTCCTCACTATGATCGTGGGTGCTCTCATACTAATAGACTTTGCTTCCCAAGGTCCTGTGAACTGAGGTAATTCTTGTAAAGAATTGGATTCAAAACCTGTGTGTTCACTCAGTTGCTCCTCCTCTACATCATCGTAAATAGAGGGAATGTCTTGGGGAAATTGTTCTTGCAAGTCATCTATTTCTTGAATAGGAGGATGAGTTCCTTGTTCTTTTCTCCATTTCTCTTCTTGTATTTCTCTCACGAATTCATGTGAATACCTATGTATGGAAGAAAGGTTGTCTTCACCTTCCGTATTGGGTACTTGAGACAGGGATGGTGCATTCCTTTCCTATGTCTCTGATGCGATAGGGTTCCTATGCTGATCCTTTTTCTCTTTGCAATCAATCAAGTATTCTAGCCTCTCCATTAGTCCTTGAAAGTGTAGTTCAGGTTTTGCCATGTTATTCCAATTAAGATATCTAGAGGCTTCAAACATAGCTTGTGCTAATTCTACCATCTTCATGCAAAGTTTAGTCCTCTCAATTTCTAAGTCTGCTCGAGGGTAGTTCTTATTCATTTCAGCTATTTGAGGTCCTTCTTTTAATCTTGCTTGATATGCGCGAAACATCATGTCTAGGTTTTCCGGTATGGGCTCTGCTAGAACTGATCCTGATTTTTGAGCTGGGTTCTCTTGATTCGATTCTTGTGAAGTCAATTCTAGGATTTTGGCTCTCGATTCCTTGAGACTTTCTTCCAATTCTGTTATCCTCTTACTCCACTTTCTCTTAATCCTTTCTCTCGAGTCTTTCCAAGATTTTGTCTTTTCACTACTAGATTCTCCAACTTCACTAGTTCCGGCTACTTTCTCATGATTAAGCTGTTGGTTCTGTAAGAGCGTGTGGGCTCTTGTTATAGCTTGGATAGGCACGTATGTAGGGTTGGATCCATTTGCGTTGTTTACAATACCTATCGCATTGATGGGTGTCACATTTGAAGCATTAGCAGGGTTCTTAGGACAATCTTTGATTATGTGCTCTTTACCACAATCGTCACAAAAGCCTTGTACGTTATAATATTGTGATTGTCCTGCTATTGGAGGATGTGGACAATCCTTTATGAAATGATCTCCTTGGCACCTAAAGCATGGTCCTCTAGGGCCCTGTGGTCTTTGCTGTCTTAATTGGGGCCGTGGATTAGGATTTGTGTACATCACATGAGCGTAGTCGGGCTCCCAACTGGGTTCCAATGGTGGACTATCGTATTGATATGTCTCCACATGTTCTGGTGACTCTGAATAATATGCGAGTGGACTATCTACATGAGTAGAGTCAAAATTGTTTGAGTTCGGATCACTTTCTGTGATCAAAGGTGAAGAAGGCACTAAAGCCCTACTGAGGTTCTCTTCTGTAGCAGCATATTTAACTGAGATGACATTAGCTGGCGAGGGTGGCTGTTGAGCTAAAACAGGTTGAGGTCTCGGTTGAGCCTCATAAGGGTAGTTCTATGGAGGCATATAGTAATGAGGCTGAGTATTGTATTGACCTTGATACCTACCTGGCTATGCATAGGCTTGCGGGTAGTTCTATCTCACTGCTTGTTTGTTGTATGGGCAGTCTTGAGCGGTGTGATTTGTGTACCTTCTCTCAATTGTACAGTACTGGCCACTAGGGTTGGCTTGCGGTTGTGTCGCATTGGGACACACATTTGCCATATGATCACCACCACAGGTGTAACAACGCTTGTTTGTTGCTAACCTACGCATCTGTTTACTAGAAACTCCTAGTTTTTGGGCCACTTTTTCTGCTAGGTCTTCTATCAAGCTAGAAAGTTTTGAAGATGCTAGAGAGGAACAATCTGAGTCTTTATAGACCTTTGAGAGTTCCAACTCATCTCCTAAGTTATCTTCAATTTCTATACAAATTCACACACACTGCTCTAGCGTTCTGGGTTCCTTCAAGTAGACATAGGAGCGTAGTTTTGAGCTCAACAAGCCATCTAAAAACAATGACACTTGCTTGGCCTGTGAGGGTAGCTCTTGCATTGGACATCTCTCAACATATTGTCTAACCCTACGTCCTGCCAGTCTAACTATTTCTTGAGGGGTTTGTTTGAAACTATGAATCAACGAAGACGTGTCATGCCTGATCACACTGTTAGAGAATTCCGTGATGAATGACTCTAAAAAGTGATGGATGTCTCTAAATTGCCTCTGTTGCAAAGGTTGAAACCAAGTTAAAGCTGTATTCTTTAATGTTAGTCCAAACGCATTATATTGCGTGAACATGTTTTCAACTTGTTATGCCCTTAGAACTTACTTAAATTCCGCAACATGGTCATAGGGATCTCCTGTCCCATCAAAATATTTTTTCATGGACTTCACTAACTGAGTGGGTCTTAATATTCTGGCGTGTTCACGTGGTCTAGGTAGAGGAAAATCATCTCTACCACCTGGTATTCTAGGTTCTCTTTGTCTATCCACTCTGTCTGTGTCCATGGTGGTTCTATCTCTCCCTTTGGGATGATTGAAACTTACTTCCGGTCTCTCTTTGTTTTTCTCTCTTTGAGTGCCATGGGCTGAGGATGTTCCTGCCCCCTGATGGCTCGCATTTACGTTTGTTCGAGATGGAGGGAATACCAAATCACCTCTCCATGTGTATGTGTTTCTTGCGTGGTCTGGTACCACGAACACTCTTTCTGAAGTTTCCTCCAGGTATACAACCTTTCCAGGTGTATCTCGGTCCTTGAATTCATAAATCGTGATGGCACCTACCTCACTAGGTTGTTCCATTCTGTACCTCCAAAATGCTTCGTCTCTTTCTTTGTTTACGAATAATTCTATGCTTCTGTTATCCTGAGGGGTCTACTCTGGAATTAGTACTCTTGTCAGTACAGATTTCCCTCTAAGTGTTCTAGGTTCTTCTAATGGCTCTTTTTCGTGTGCTCTCGCTTCTGTTTCCAACTGAATTACGCCAAACTCATTGGTATTGTTTGGCTGAGTACTTAAGATGTACATCGTTCCTTCTTTGTCTATGTACGCATCTCTCTCGAATTTCACCACTGGACGTTCCAGTCCAATGGGTTGATCGGGGTTGTGCATTTGCACCACTTGCCTTCGCAAACCATCCTCATAGATGCGAGCACCTAATCGGTTGGTTCGAACAAATTCTAATTGAGTTCTATAGGGTCCTTCGGCTCTTTCTAGATACGCTATGTTTGACCCTCCTTCTGGTCTTTCTATGCTAAAAGCCATTTCTAATTCACTCGTGTCTGAGATCTCGTAGGGGTAATTACTATTCAATTGTTGTGCCCACAATCGTGCAGTAGTTCCTACGCTTGCTTTTGATGATCTAAGGCTTCGTCAGTCTGACTTACCTATATGTTTGCCCGATCTAAGGTTCATGAATTTACTTGCTTGCACACTCAGTACATGCTCAGATCGTCAATGATTCTTTGATCTTTCTTGCTTGTTTCTTTTTAAATGTCTTTAAGTTCTTGTCTTGTCTTACTGTAAGTGTCAGGAATCGACTTTCCATGGTACTTTTGAGTTCTCGTTCCGTCAGACTTAGGTTCTTTCCTTTAGGTTTTCCTATCACACACCTTTACTTTAGTCTTGGACTTGAAAATGTTAAATATCTTGAACTTGAGGCATTCCTATGGTCGTTAATCCAATCCAAAATGCTAACATTTATCCTAAGCTAGTAATTGACTAAGGGGGTTGAGTAATCTTCCAACCTCAAGTTAGTTGCTTTGGTCGCTCTCATGCCCAAGAAGCCGCGCTTCCCAAGCCCTGCGTTCTTCACTTCCTTGCCTTGATTGCCCTTGATTGCCCTTGCTAGACCTGTAAGATTCAATATTAGACCAATCCTCAATTGAATGATCAAACACTTGGATATATACACTTTTAAAGGTCCTTTCCCTTTTGCCCAAAATTTCAATGTCGGCCCCTGGCTTTTCTAGTCCCACACTTGGTCAACCTCAAATTAGCTTATCTAAAATTCAACTTATTCTTTATGAAAAAAACAATTGAGGTCACGTAGTACTCGTAAAGAGATTTCTAACGAGCTAAAAAGATAAAAAAACGGACTTCGGATGAAAAAGATATGACCGTTCAGGCCCTCGGGGGTAAAAATTGACAAATAGGTTTTTCTCCAAATATGAGATAGGGGTCTCCTATGAGTCTAATCACCCAAAAATTTTCAAAAAATAGCCCCAAAATTGGTCAAAAAATCAAACCCTAAAAATGCATTTGGGGTGAGCAATCGCGATGGTCTGAGATAATCGCGATGGTCTGGGACCGTCGCGATGGTCCAGGTGAACCGTCGCGATGGCGTGGCACAATCGCGATGGTCTGAAGGAGTGAACTGTCGCGATGGCCGGAAATGAACAATCGCGATGGTCCGAAAATGAATTATCGTGATGGCGTGATCTGCGAACCGTCGCGATGGCATGAGTGAACAATCGTGATGGTGTAAATGAACCGTCGCGATGGTCTTAATCGGTGAGCAATCGCGATGGTGTCGGTCAATGGGACAATCGCGATGGCGTGAGCCCGTCGTGATGGTCACAAAGCACGATGGCATGAGCCAATCCCGATGGTTCAAATGTTGAGGCGTCGCGATGGTCTAAGGGTATCGTCGTGATGGTCTAGCTTGCCACATGGCAGCATCCGCGTGATGGCATGAGCCAATCGCGATGGCGTGGGATCGACGGGATTGTCGCGATGGTCCAAGTGAACCATCGCAATGGCTCAAGTGAGCCGTCGCGATGGTGTGAGACCGTCGCCATGGTCCGGCCGAGCCATCGCGATGGCGTGAGCCAATTGCAATGGTGTGACACAATCGCGATGGCGTGAGCCAATCGCGATGGTCCACCAAAATGCAAATTTTGCAAATGCAAGTGTGGATTCGTGTATGCGCTTGTGTCGCCTTCCTTGTGGTGAACTCGCTTACCAAAAATGCCGGACTTGGCAGACCATCGCTGTCGGAAAGAATTTGTTACTCTTAAAAAATTTCAAAAATTAAAATATTAATTGATTGATATAAGTTTGGTTAAATTATGAAAATTTTCACTAATGTTTGATCTTAATTTTACAGGAAAAGAAGTTGTTGATCAATAACAAGAAGGGAAGTATTTATCCAAATGTTTTCTTAATAGTATTTAAGGGTTTAGATGATAAATCAAGGGTTAGTTAAGGGGTAAACTGAGTTTTGGATGAAAATATAAAGATAATTAAGGGTTAATTATAGGTTTTGATAATATTCTAGCTAAATATTAAGGGTAAATAAGGGTTAATTAAAAGTCTTGATCATGTTTTAAAGGGTTACAAGGTTAATTATGGGTTAAATATTCATCCTAGAGGGTTATGGAAGGTTAGAAAATAGGTTTATGGGTTAGTTAAAGTTATTTGATGTGGTTTAAAGTTAGGGTAAACTTAAGATTAAATAATTAAATAAGTGGGTTATAGTCTATAAATAAATTATTAAATAGGTTAATTATATCTTAAGGAACCTTAGCAAATTAAAAGGAATATATATTGATTATTTATTTCCACTAAGCCTAAGGTAATAATTAAAAAGGGTTAAATTAAATCTTAGTCTAAGGTATAGTATTTATTCTAAAGTTTAGTATTTAAATAAAAAAGAAGAAGTGAAAGGTTATTTAAATCCTAAAGTTTTTGGTCCATAGAATATTTAAATGGTTGGTTGAAAATTGAGAAAAGATCTAGGAGAAAAAACCCACGCTTTTTTCTTGTTGAGTGTTGTTGGAGTGATGTTGAGTCAATTTAGGTAATTGGTTGAGTTATCTAAAGAGAATTGTAGGCTATGGTGGGCTACTCACATCTATTTAAGAAGGGAGTACGTGCTCACAAGTTCATGTGTTTTTTTTCAGGTATCTACTATGCTCTAGACTATAGTCATATTGTTTGCACTTAGTTCTATGTGAGCTCTCGGACAGGAGGAGAGAGAGAAGTCCATCTCTCTTGTCCTTCAGTTTTTGGGAACGCAAAATTTTTTATTTTCTCTTTTTTTGATGATTGCACGATAAGGAGGCGTTGATTTTTTTTATTTTTTTTATTTTCCCCATTTTCTCGCTTTTTCCTTTCTTTCTTTTTTCCCTCTTCTATTTTCCTTTTTTCTCTGACTTTTTCTCCTTCCCCTCTCTTCCTTCAATTAATGCCCCTCTCCCTTTCTCCCTCTCCCTCCCTTTCTCCCTCTCCCTCCCTTTCTCTGCCGGCGGCGCTGCTGCGCCGCAGCAGAGAGAGAGAGAGAAAGTGTGAGAGAGAGAGAGGAGTAGAGAGAAAGAGAGAGATTTTCTTTTTTTTTTGTTTTTTTTTGTGTTGCTATTTTGTTTTTTTCTTTTTTATTTATTTTTTTTATTATTTTTCCCTCCCCCCCTCTCTCTACAGCCGACGACGTAGGCCGCCGGCGCAGTAGGGAGAGAGAGAGAGAAAGAGAGAGAGAGAGAGAGAGTTTTATTTTTAGATTTTGTTTTCTTTTTTATTTTAAGTTAGTACTTATAGTTTATTTTTTTCCTCTATATTATGTTCTAAATATTTTATGTTTATTTTATTTATATATATGGTTATATGAATAGAAATAATATTTAATAAAATTATATTAGAATTATATTATGGGAGGATAGATATTTATGATTAAGGAATTATATGTATGATTGTGAATGAAAGTTTATTTGAATATATATATATATATATATATATATATGTTTTAATTTATGTTTATATATGTATAAGTATATAAGTATATGCATTTATTCATGTGTGTGCATGTGACTTAATTTTGTTTTATTATAAGTATATATGTTTATGTAATATATATATGTATGTGTGTGTTTTTTTTTAAGATTGACTGTTTATAGTATGTTGTTATCCTAATGTTTTGTTTTATTTGCTCTCAGGTTAGCAAGAAGAAGAAGAAATTTAGCCTTATTCTTTCCCAATGAACTCATTTTTCCATCCAACTTCTCTTTTCCCAAACATTTATCATGTCCATTCTTAGCTTCTTCCTTTCTTACCCTACCCTTAACCCAAGCTTCTTTAACCCTTAGGCTGATAGACACTTGAGTTCTTTTCCCAAGTATGAAGCTAGTGCATGTTAGATATTAGGATTTGAACCCATGTTAGTTTAGGATTTGAACCCATGTTAGTTTAGGATTTGAACCCATGTTAGTTTAATACTTGAACCCATGTTAGTGTTAGAACTTGGACCCATGTTTTATGTTAGTACATGTTAGAGAAGTTAGTTAATGTTAGGCATGTTAGAAATTTATCCATGTTAGTGTAAGCATGTATGTGTTAGTAAGTGTTCATGCATGTATATGTTAGTATGTGTTAATGTATGTTTATGCATATATATGTTAGTATGTGTTAATGTATGTTTATGCATGTATATGTTTAGTATGCACATGTGTATTAACGTGTGTATGTTTATGTGCATGTATGCATGTTTATGCATGTTCATTTAGTGCATGTGCATGTATGTTTATGTATGATTATTTATGCATATATGTATGTTAGTTAAATGTATGTTTATTTATGCATATATGTATGTTAGTTAAATGTATGTTTATTTATGAGTAAACAATGTATGTTAATGTATATTAAAATAATTATGTGAATGAATTTTTTATTATAATGTATATATTTTAATAAAAGAATGTATTTAATATATATGTGTTTTTTAGAAAGATTAATTACTTTAATGTTATTTAAAAAATGCTAAATGAGTGTTATTTTTTATAAAGATATACTAATTTCTGTCATGTGTTTTTTTTCAGATTTGATTTCTGAAGAATTGCAGCCTCTTGGTGAACTGAAGGCCTGTTGCCCTCTTTCATATATGTGTTTTTTTACAGAAAGCTATTGGCGAACTGGAGATACACATGTGACCTGAAGTTTGAAAAGCAGAGATTGTCCTTAGTTTGAAACTTTTATTAGCTTGTATAGGCTATCTTTTAGACTGTCATTATAAACATCATTCTTGAGGTTGTATAGGACTTTGGTTATTAATTTAGTATCATCTTTTATGTCTAAAGAAAGTTCTTTGAATAGTTCCTTTCTACCTTCATCAACTTTTGAATTGTTGTTTCCAAAACCAATAGAAGATAAAGAATCAATAAAAGAAGCAATAGTAGAAGAATCTTTGCACGATCCTAGGACAACTATAACTTTACTTTCTACTGTTCCTCCTAGTGTTAGTGAAGAAAATTTTCCTCCAACTGTAGATAGAAACGTAGAAAATATCCAAGAAGAAACAAACGAAACTATAAAAGATCAAATAGTTAGTGAAAAGATTATCCTACCTTCTTATTTTGATGCAGTTGAACTTTATAGGAACGCTTCACCTTACGGACCTTAGGAGAAGTTATACTTGTACCTGTTCCGCATAGTCACCCTGCGTGCGCCGTTAGCGAGGCGACTGAATTGATCCGCCAGTCGTCAGAAATCGCGCCCACATCGCGATGGTCTGACACACACGGCAGATTTCTGACAGAAAGTGCATTTTTACCTTTTGGAAGCTTTCCTGATGCACTGAAGCACTGTACCTGCAAGAAAACTCAAAAACACAGTAGCACATGCAAGCACAAAAGCTCTCTCTCTCTCTCTGGCATGCACAAATGAGGGAAAATGAGGAGAATGGGTGGATATGGTGAATTTTTTTATTTTTTTGGAGTGGAAGATGATGATGCGGTGATGAAGATGGAGCGTGGGGAAGGTGAAAAACACCAAAAAATAAGTAAAAACAACAACAAAAACTGAAATTTTTACCTTCCAACGCCACTTCTTGCTATACTCTTACCGTCACACAATCATCCTAGACTCGATCCCTAGCAACAGCGCCAAATTTGGTATTGCTCTAGCACAATGGTGAGAACCACGTTAAGAAGCTCCACCTCCTTAATGTCAATCCGCGGAAGAGATAGGAGTGACATGAAGATCTTGAATGTGAGATGAAGTGAGAGTGAAGGTGAGAAGCATAGAGATGCACACACACATACACACACACAACGAAGAGACAAGCAAGACACACTGGAAGGTGAGAAATCAACTCTATTACTGAAGAACACTCTTACAAGCTCAAGCTCACTCTAGCTCATACAAGTCTACACTAGCTAACCTCAAAAATGAGCTCTCTAGCTCTTTTTATAGTTTTTAGACTAGTTTTGACTGGTTTCACATCTACTGACCGGCATAGTTAAAAAATAGGTTCTAGGCGCTATTTGAAAGGGTAAACGGTGTCTAAAAATAACCAAAATTAGTACGCTCATTCTACCTAAACTCCTCAAGCTTGAGGACTCCTCGGCTTGCACAAAATGGAGCTATAGATTACAAAAAGGTCATGATAGACCAGATTCTTAGCCAAAGCAATGGCACTTTGACTATCAATGAGAAAATGAGGTACATGTTGAGGGAAACCCATATCACAGGTAGGATGAGAAAGCCACAATGCTTCTTTACATGCCTCACTTGATGCAACATACTTTACTACTGTGGTGGAAACAATTGTACATTCTTGAAGATGAGATCTCCAAGAGATAGCACCTCTAGCAAAATGAAAAATGTACCCTAATGTAGACTTAGGATTGTCTAGACAACTAACATAGCCAGAATCTGTGTAACCAATAATGGATGCTTTCCCTCTACCTTAGCATAGACACTTATCCTTAGTGCCACTCAGATATCTCAAAATCATCTTGATAGCTTCCCAATATTTCTTGCCAAGATTAGATATATATCTGCTCACAACTCCCACTACAAATGCAATGTCTGGTCTCATAACTACCGTAGCATACATGAGACTACCAACAAGAGACTGATAAGGAATTCTGGTCATGAACTCCTTTTCCTCATCTGATTTGGGGCAATCATCCTTTGCTTAATTTCACATATGTGGGTAAAGGTGTACTCAATGCCTTTCCACCCTCCATATTGAACCTATGAAGTACTTTGGATATGTACTCACTTTGAGACAAGTATATGGATCTTTTGCTCCTATCACGAGTAGTGCGCATGCCAAGAATATGTTTGGCATCCCCCAAATTCGTCATATCAAATGTTTGACTCAACTTCTTTTTGAGAATTGACAAGTCATAAGAGGACTTCCTAGCAATCAACATATCATCGACATAAAGTATCAAGCATATCAAGCTGCCATATGAGCATCTCTTTGGATAGAGACAATGATCCTCATTGCTTTGAGAATAGCCTTGAGACTTCATAAAAGCACCAAACTTTCGGTACCATTGTCTAGGAGATTGTTTAAGTCCATACAAGCTCTTCTTGAGCTTACAAACTAGACTTTCCTTACCAAGAACTACATAACCCTCTGGTTGTTCCATATAGACCTTATCTGTAAGATCTCCATGCAAGAAAGCAGTTTTCACATCCATTTGGACTAGCTCTAAGTCCTCCATTGCAATGAATCCAAGCAACATGCACAAGGTAGTCATCTTGACCACTAGAGATAAGATTTCCTCAAAATCAACACCATGATGTTGCTTAAAAGCGTTTGCAACAAGTTGTGCTTTATACTTTGGAGAAGCACTATCTGGTGAATTTTAGCGTATATACCCATTTACATGGTAAAGCTTTCTTGCCTTTTGGCAAAGATACTAAATCCCAAGTACCATTCTTATGAATAGAACCCAACTCACTCTTCATGGCACACTCCCATTTGACATGATCCTTTATCTGCATAGCCTCTTTGTAGCAAGAAGGCTCATCGATGTCTGTTAGCATAACAAAATCTAAACGTGGAACATATCTATCAGGTGGATGTGAGACACACTGTCGGGAAGAAGGAGGTAAATTAGGGAGAGTGATGCGGGGTTGGATCAGGCCCTTGGGTGCCTCATCCCCTGTCCGGTGAGCAGCATCTGCATGTTGGACACCTCGCCCTAGTATAGTGGTCGATCATCGTAGGCCCCCACCTCAGAAGAGAAAAGGGAAAAGAACTCTTGGCCATATGGGATGAAGGATCATAGAAGTATGCGTCATGAATGGGAAAGGGAAATACAATGCCCTAAAATAGAAATCACCGGACCGATGTGCCAAATAAATGACTATGTTCAATAACTCCAATCAATATACAAATGGGTATCACCAAATGACTCTGAATAATACAAAAGATTCCACTAGAGAGCGGATTGCTTGATACAAAATAGACTTCTTTGGCTACAGTGTGAGAAGACACCCAAAAACTTCTCTTTCTTTATTCACTTTGGTCTTTACAGCAAGAACTTCACTTCACTTTGAGTCTTCATAACAAGAACTTCTCTTTACTTCGAGTCTTTGCGGCAAGAACTTCTCTTTACTTTGGATAATGTGTTTTCCTCACTTCTCTTTACTTCAAATCATGAGATAACCTGGAGAACATCCATGAGGGGAAAAGAAACAAAAATCAATTAGTGCATTTGAAAAGCATAAAATACTCAAAATTAATGTCTCTATTTTTGTTTTGATAATTGTTTGATTTTCTTTATATTCTGTTTTATGATCTCTTATGCTGAAAGGGGAAAGATAGCATGATTTTGTGCTTATAGTTAGTTTTAGTGAAGAACATCATAAGAAATCCTCTTTTCATGTATAGGTTTTAAATTCCATAATAGATAGTAGTTTAGCCAATGTTTTACATTGACCATGGCTAATTGTATAAATTCATTATAGAGTAAGAGACTCTAATCGAATTATTATACTTGTAAGAGACTCTAAGTTCATATAAGTCATTGGATTTATTTGCTCTATAATGGACCGAATATAGGCGGTTTCAATATTAAAACTCATCCTTCTAATCAATGCATATCCATAGAAACCGGATAGTTGCAACAACAAGATGCTTTTTTCTCTTTGTTGGCACTTGTAATCTCTCTCTCTCTCTCTCTATCTATCTATTTTCACCGCCTCTCAGATCTCTGATCATTTCCACTGCCTCTCTCGCCTCTCTCTCTCTCTCTCTCTCTCTCTCTCTCTCTCTCTCTCTCTCTCTCTCTCTCTCCCCTTCAAGCTCATTTTTGTGCCTACTGTCGAATTCTATAGCGATTGGAGTCCTCTCTCTCTCTCTCTCCCATCTCAATCTTTGCATCACACTGCTTCTCTCTCTCTCTCTCTTTGTCTCTCTCTCTCTAGCAAGAATCTCGAATTCTACGTGCATGATTGAGTAGCAGTGCTTGCGGATGTTCCCACAAGACCTCTCTCTGTCTCTCAGGGCAGGCATTTTACTCTACGTGTGACCTTTTCACCCTCATCATCGATATCTCCTCATTTCTCTCTCTCTCTCTCTCTCTCTGGGTTTCACCACCGACTCTGTTTCTAAAGCACCATCACCATCCTCTGTAGCCTAATCGGGTGTTCATAGCCTCCATAGTCACTCGTGTGGAAGATGATCGGGAAGCAAATCCATCCTCCCCTTCTCGTGGAAGTGATTGCTTTCATCAAACTATGGAGGATATGGCTAGATTCTGCCTCCATGGTGACTCAATCAGGGCATTCTCTGGCAACAACCTTATCTCAACTTCGATCACATTCAACTGAAGTGCTTCATAGACTTTTCAACTTGTGTATGCCTTATTATTAAAGGCTTTTCATCTCTATGACCCATCAATCAGGACATCAGATTTCCCTCAGGACCTCTCTCTCTCTGATCGTCAGGTCTGCCTCTCATGCGAGAGCCTAACATCGACTCTCTCTCCAAATGATCTGTGCCTCTATCACCACCCCCTACCTCTCTCTCTCTCTCTCTCTCTCTCTCTCTCTCTCTCTTTCTCTCTCTTCAGCACCGCTCTACCAGTCTGCCACCACTGATTGTTTCCCTCTCTCTCTCTCTCCCTCCATTTTTGTGTCACAACAACAAAATTCTCTCTCTCTCTCTCTCATATTCTCTCTCCTTCCTCTACAATTTTCTCTATCGATAACTACTCCCAACAACAACAACTCACTCTCAGATTCAACTTATGCATCTTCTGCAACCAATTTGCCCACAGAAGGTGTCCATCCCTCCCCCTAGTGGAAGCTTGAGTGCAAGGTTTGCACAAGTGCAAGCTTTGCACAAGTGCAAGCTTGTAGAAGGTGGATGTCTGGTGCAGAGAAGGCCGACATCAACAAGACCCTTGGGTATTTTGTATTTTGTGATTGTGCGCTCTATGGGATTTTGCACAGAAAGTATTGGATTGTATTGTGCATCACCATTGTATTTGTCTTCTTATAATCAATCGAAAGAGGCTTCCAGTGTTGTATCGTTCTTCTTATCTTTCCCTTTTCTCCTACAAACACTCAAATCCCTTTTCGCACAAGAATCCCCCAACAAGTACTATCAAGTGTCAACACATCAGTATCATCAGAAATATCATTAATTTCTTCAATCTTCATAGTCAAAGTAGATGGTGTGGTAACTGTTTAACATGCCCATAAACATTCTCACCTTTACCTTTAGCATCCTTTAATGCAAAAGAGTCTTTCTTTATGTGTCATTTCTTATGACAATGATGGCATTTGATATCCCTCTTCCTTGATTTACTTACTCTTATTCCATTGACCATTCTTTTCCTTGTTCTTGCTCCTACCACATTGTTGATTCTTTCCTTGGTAAGAATCACAAACATTATATGCATCTCCACTTTGAGTGCCAACCAAATATTTTCTACAAATCTCGTCACTCAAGAGTGCACCACATATGTCATCAAAGAAAAGTTTGCCACCAAGTGCACTATTGCAAATAGGTGTGGAAAATATATCCCATGATGATTGCAAGGTGCATAACAACAAGACTACTTTCATTTCATTATCCATATCCATTTTTTGAGCGTGTACCTAGGAGAATATAGCATCAAACTGATTTAGATGAGCAAAAACACTATCTTTGTCCTTTATGTGAAGGTCATATAACTTTCTAATCAAGTACACTTTATTTGATGCCGTCTCCTTTTCATATCTTCTTCCAAAGCTCCTTTGCACTTTCACAGTCTAATACTATAAAGTAAACATTATCTGCCAAGTGCAATCCAATTGTAGATGGCCATTTTATCTAAATCATCCCAATCATTTTCATCCATGTCAATAGGCTTCTTTGAGATTCCATTTACTAGCTTCCATTGCCTCCTTTGAATCAACACATCTTTAATATGATTCTTCCATAGAGAAAAGTTTGTGCCATCAAATTTTTGGATCTCAAAATGGTCTTTGCCCTGCAAGTTATAGCTCCTCCTCAGAACACTAGCACTAGACCCTAATCCACCAGACGTACCTGAGACCTCTGACGCCATGATGGTAGACAACTAAATAGAATGATAATGGAGCGAGAAGAGTCCAACACCACTAAGGCTCAAAGAAGGATGACCAAGTGTCAGATTCTGGGAGAGAATTCAACAATCTTCCCAGAAAAATGAATTAGTATATAGTAATGAACAAGCAGAAGGATTATGTGAGAATAAATGTGCTCACACCAATAAGTGTATCAAGGAGTAAATCGACCACTGTATAGTTGACAAAACCAAAAAATCTGGAAAACTTTTTGATATAGTATCCTCTGAAAAATGAGCATATGAATAATGTCAAAATCTCATAAAACTACAAGTACTAACATGTTTACCTGCATAGTGAATCAGTGACTCCATTGCATATAGTGAGTTACCTTAAAGAAGCCAACTAGGCTTATCAAGCACCTATGAACAACTATCATACATCTCCTTTGGTGAGGCTGAGTAAGTCTTCCACCTGCATCACAGAAGAGATGCCAACATTTTGGCGTCTCTTAGTTAAGAAAACTTCACCACAACCCTCTTTATCAAACGTAAAAGGATTTATGCAAAAAACATAACCGCTATATCAATGACCACATGGACATACATAAGCGATATCCAAAGAAACATACGTAGTGTATATGTGCTCAATATATGCAAAAAAATGAAAGTGAAAAGCTGAATGCACAGCTCAAAAGCAAGCCAACAACACCTTCAAGTGTCTATCAACTCTGTTGTTTAGGCTCAAAAAACCTACATAAATTTGGATTGGCTACTCCTACCACAACTAAAAACCTTTCGAGAAACTTGTAGTTTTACAGGTGTGGCTGAAAGAATGGCCCAAAAGGTGAATACTTATTTTCAAGGAAGTACAAAGAACACTCTTCTTGATGTTCTTGAAATTGTGTGAAGAGACATATGCACGAAGGTACTCCAAAATCACTCCAAAAAGCACCCCAAAAATGCTTCAAAAATAGGATTTGAAAGCAAAGAATGAAGCTTTGAGGGAGCAAAACATGTTCAAGGTGATGTTAACCTTACTCTTTCCCCTTCGTCAGACCCCACAAGAGTGTAGCTTAGTGGCAAGAGAGTGCCATGGTTAAGCAAGATCTGGGGGGAACAATACTGGGATGGGTGACCTCCCCAGAAATACTGGGAACCTCTATCTTCCTTGATCATTGAGGTCCTCCCTCGCGCGTAGTCAATGGTGCTAACAATGACTTCAGTTACTCAAATGACAAGGTATGCCAAGGTCTATGCCTTGGTTGTCGCCTTGGTCATAAGCCTTGGGTGGGGAGGCAGGTGCTCGCTTCACTTGCACAGAAGGAACAAAGCTTTTACATCAAAATGCTCCAATACCAGTGAAGTATTTCAATGGTGATGCACCACAATCCGCTCTCCTTCTTGAGAGCTCCACAATGATATCCTCAGAGTAGAAAATCGAGCTCCAAGCACTCCACACAATGCTCTGCACAAAGGCTGCAAAATACAAAGAAAAACACAGTACACAGGGAGCACAAACACAAAATTCTTAGGTGTTACAAATGTGGTTGAACTTACAGTCTGTGGATGACTAGACCACTATATGTTCTATTAAAGAACATATACAAAGAAGTGTTCGGTGGACATTTGGCCTTTTGCATGGACACTAATGGTAATATCCAAGACACTAAGAACCTAAAATTAGTAGAGATCAAAGTGTACTTTGAATACTTAACATTTCAAAGCAACATTTGATCTTCAAATGTAGTGCATGTGAATTCAGAAATCTCACAAGCAAACATTCACAAAGAAGGGATGCATGGAGACATCTTGGATCTTATCCAAACTGATTTTCAGGGATGAAGCAAGGAACTCTCTAGGTCAAGGTATTATGTTTCTTTCATTGATGATTGTAGCAAATGGAGCATACTTTATTTTATGATGCATAAAGATGAAGTGTTTACTTGTTTCAAAAATTATCTAGCACTAGTAAAAAATCAAATAGGTAAAACCTTGAAGAGACCAAGCTTGGACCCTTGCATAATATTTGGATGCATTGCATATGCACATATACCATCACAAGTCAGACGTAAACTTGATTCCAAGGCAGAGAAATATGTCTTCATAGGCTATGAACTAGATCAGAAGGGTTAAAGGCTATATAACCCTAGCATCAATGGATTCATATTAAGTCAAGATGTAGGGTTTATGAAAATAAGCCTTGATTGAAGATGATTGCAAGAAAATCAAACTACCCTATGACTTGGAAGATGATTTTCCAACACTCTCAAGAAAAGGTACACATACACTTGAAGATTCAAAAGAAACCTAGAAGGTAGATCAATTCATGGAAATTCAAAGCTAAAATAAAGGTTCAAGAATTAAGAGATGTAGCAGAATCATCTCAACAAACTACTAGAAGATCTACAAGGGAGAAGAAGAAGAAGAAGCCAAAAAGGTATGGATATGAAACCTTATTGGTAATGGAGCACTTTATTTGCATAGCTCAGGACTTGAATTCTAAAGATCCCTTATCTTAAGAGGAAGCCAAGAAGAAACCAAAATGGAAGCATGCCACGGAAGAAGAGATTTATTGCAAGAAAACAATACTTGGGACTTAGTTCTTAAGATACCAACCATGAAGGTAATTGGATCCAAATGGATCTATAGGATAAGGAAGAACTCTGATGGAACCATCAAGAGGTACATGGCTAGACTAGTAACCAAGGAGTATGCTCAGACCCAAGGGATTGATTATGAGGAGATTCTATCTCTTGTATTAAAGATGCCTACAAAGAAGTACTCATGAGTATTGTAGCTAGAAAGAATTGGAATGTATGTAAGATGGATGTGAAGAATGCATTTATAAATGGATGGATCTCAAAAGAGGTATACATGGCTCAAACCCCTAGTTTCAAAGATTCAAATTATCTTGAACATGTTTGCAAATTAAGGAGAGCCTCATATGGACTAAATATAGCTCCAAGGGCTTGGCATCATAGCCTTGTAACTTACTTGTAGGATAAAGGGTTTGTGATGAGAAAAACACATATTTCCCTATTCTAAAGGGAGCCTAATCCATGATTTTTGTAGATAGAATCAAAGTTATACCATCCCTAAAGTCCAGGATCTCTTTTAGGTGGATGAATCACCTAGTTCAAATTCAAAATCATGTATAAATACACCTACTTCTTAGTCACGGGATATCACACCTTTCCTTGCGTAATTGAGCTGCATTTTTGAGCATAAGTTGTGCTCACTTCATGAAGAAGTAATCCTCTACACTTTTGATCTATCATATGTTCAATGTCGTTCACATTTTTCATCATTATTTTGAGTAAGTCTTTCTCTATATGATGCTGCAATACATCCATGCACATAGTGAACTTGTATTGTTGATTTCTTTGTGTATAAGCATCCATTTTCCATAATTTCACTTGGCTTAGTTAGAAAAGATTGTTATTTATATCTATATATCTAGTTTAATATCATTATTTTAGTAGATCTTGAGATATGAAGATCTCCAACTGACTATACACATCTTCTTGTTTCTGAAAATTCAAGGTGACCCCTTAGACTTGTTAGATTCATTTCTCACTGTATGGTGTAGCTAAATTCATTGCATAGCTTGCTTTAGTTAGATATACACTTCAATTAGATTTGTGAAAAATCTCTCTGGTTAATTCATACCAACTTGTGAACTCTGAATATATCTTTGTGACCTTCTCATCCAAAAATAGAAGGTTCTCCACAATCCTTGCAAATAAAAGTTATATGTTTTGGTGCAAACATTTTATAATGATGTTACAAAGGACTTGATGGATGTTTGTGCATATTTGGGTAGCTAAAGAAGTTTATTAATAATACCTAGAGTTACATCATCTAATGTAGAGCAGGCCTGTTGCAAACACGACTCATCTCTGCACTTATTCCATCACCTCTTCATAGTGGTATCAAAGAAACTAAGCATCATGGGTGATGGATTCTCCTCATCCATTGAAAAAATGGATCAAGGTAATTATTCAGCATTGTCACTTAGAATGGAAGGAAAGAACCTATATGGTTACATATTTGGAGATGAGATGATGCCAATACTGAGAAGCAAGGGCCAACCAACACAAGAGGAGTAGGAAAGGTTGAATGCATGGTGTTCAAAGGATGCTTTAGCAAGTTCATACATTCTTAAATCTATCTCTGATTTTTTACTTCCATAGATTAGGAATTGAAAGACATCGCAAGAAACATGGAATGCTCTTGAAGCAGTTTTCTCATCAAGCATGAAGGCAAGGAAGAAGTAGTTATGGATGGAGTTTACAACAAGCAAGAAGATGTCCAAGTAGACTGTGACTGATTTTGTCACCAAAATGAAGGACATTGGAGATCAACTTGGAAGAATTAGAGAAGTCATCAATGAATATCAAATTGTAAGGCAAGTGATCAATAATATTAAGGTAGATGCCAAATGGGAAGCCTTCACCACAACTATGGACCTCTACATGGACATGCAAGTTCTTGATCTCAACACACTCATGAGAAATTTGTTCACACATAAGCAAAATATTATGAAGAATGGAGACAACAAAAAAGTTAATCAATCCTCTACTCTCTATATAGATACTAATAAAAACAAAGATAACAAAGTAAATGACAAGAAGTCTGATGATGAAGGTAGTACCTCTCAAGTAAACTTTGTAGGTAGAGGTAAAGGGTCAAGAGGAAGAGGTAGAGGAGGTAGACAAGGCAGGGCAAGAGCCCAAGGATCATTTCCATGTGCCATATGTGGTCTAACCAATCATATATAGAGAATTCTTTTAAGAAACCAAGGAACCAAAGAGGAAGATGCTACAATAGAGGAGGCTATGAAAACTCAAGAGGAAGATTAAAAAACGTATATGGATATAATAACAAATCATACAACTACAACTATCAAGGTGGATACAAAGGAAGGAGAGATTATAACAACTATGCAGAATACCAAACACATGAAGAAACTTCTTGTGATGCACATGAATATGAAGGAAGGTAAAGCAGATGAACATGTGTTTTATATAGACTCAGGATTCTCAAATCATGTGGCAAGAAATGTAGTTCTACTCTCAAACTTGGAGGATCCAAGGAATAGGCATGAAGTCTAAATAAGAGATGACACAAGACATCCAATCGAGAAGATAGGTAATGTAAATACGTCAGATGGTTTTCATGGAAAAAGGAAACCATCTTGAACCTCAGATTCTATGTGACTTCTATATCTCATGATTGTTTCAGAATTTGGAGAAACCAATGATTCCACTACATTTTGAAACATGCCAAAACCTTGAGATTGACTATCTTCTTGCTTGATTCTGATATCTAGAGGTCATGTTTTGAATTGATCATATAATTGATGACATCATCAATTCATAATTGCCATTGATGAACTATCCTTGAAAACCTATATAAGGAGGGGTTGCCCACATACATAGACTTGCCAATACAAGTCTTGGGAGCTCAAGGATTCACGATCCCCAAGTAAGTACTTTTGAAGTTCCAATTCTATTCTTGCGCCTTGTTCTAGTCTTGTCTAGTCTAGTTTCTTGGACATCCTATTGTGTCTTGTTGTACTCTTGTAGTATGAGATCCTTTCCAGTTACTTTTTGTATCTAGTTCATCTCCTTGAAGGGAGTTCTTGTAATCAAGAGATCTTGCTTCATACCTACGGTCCTGGGTTATGGGATCTTCTATATCATGTTTGGTTGAGTTATGTATACCTATTAGTTCTGAGTTTGGGACCTCTTGTATCAATTATATATTCTTTTATTATTTCCCTGTATGAGTGATCAAGTGATCGAAAGTGTAATTCCAAAATCTTGTCTTGTATAGTTAGAGGGCACAATCTAGTGCTCCCTTGGCATTTTGCCAAGACTAGCTTTTATCCAAGACCAATAATCATGGAGAACACTTATGAAAAGATTGTGGCATCACTTAAGAGTCTCCAACAACAAGTTGATGACTTAAATCATTGAAAAACACAAGTCAAGATGGGACATCCCATGCATATAGGTGCACTCATCCAAGAATTACTAGAACAAATTGGGCGTCTTCAAGCAAATCAAGGAAGTATTCAAGTAAATCAACATCCTAGTTCATCCTTCATGAAGGAAACCTAAGATTTTCATGCTAGAAAAGTTCAATGGGGAACGCACAAATTTTCATGGGATCTTAGAAAAAGTCAAACTATACATCCATATGCAACCTTATAGATACCTAGATGATGTATCTAAGGTTTGTGAACTATGCTCAGCAGTCAAGCGTTATCATGGTTCACCCCAACCTTGGACAAGTAATCACCCTACCTCTTCATATGCATTAGATTTTAGGCAATTGATATGCGGTCTCACATTGGCATAAAGATTATTTCATAGGACCATTTAGATGGGGTTTAAGATATGATGTGAAGGACCTTATACTCATGATGCCAGAGGTGAAGACTTTGAGTGAATACATCACGCAAGCCATTCAATGTGATAACTACCTCTTTTAAAGGAAACAAGAAAAACAAGTAGAAGGAAGGCTTCACCAATGGAAATGATTCTATACTGCTCCTAGAGACAAACCTACGCTTGAACCTATGTAGATAGATGTTAGGTTCTAGCCTCTAACTCCATAGGAAAAGCAGAGAAGGAGAGATAACAAGTTTAACCTCTATTGTGGAAACCTTGGCCATATTGCAATTAATTTTTCCAATAAGAGAGCAAAATCCAGAGTCGCAGCAACCCTTGTGGAGGAGGGAAATGAGGAAGTACACTTGTAAAGGAGACCGTATAGCCAGACCATGATATAAGAACGCGTATCATAATTCTAGCAACACCCATAGAAACATGTCTTGCGCCTGTCAAGTTGATCATGCCTAAGAAGACCCTTTCCCTTATAGCCCTAGTCGATTCAGGAGCCTCCTCATGTTTCATCAATGAAGGGTTGTTTATGAAACACATGATTCTAGTACTTGAGAAGAACAAACTAGTGATCATTGAAGTAGTAGATCGATGACCTCTAGCATCCCAAAATATTACCAAGGAAACCACACCATTAAGAGTACAACTTGGTGATCATGATTCTCCCATATATTTTATTATAAGAACCTATTGTATATCCCTTTAGGAAAGCCCTGGATCCAAGTACAATAATGTCATGATAGCCTTGCAGCAAGAAATTTTGGAGTAAATAAAACAATAGAACTCATTTCCTGGGATTTTTGGTGGCCTCAAATGTGGAAGGAGGTCAAAGAATATATCCAAACCTATGACACTTGCAATAGATCTAAGGTACCATGAAATAAACCTCATGGGCTTTTGCAACCTTTACCTATTCTAGAAAGGCCATGTGCTTCATTATCTATGGATTTCATCACAAATCTACCAAATTGGGATAAGCACTACACCATTCTTGTTATAGTGGATAGATTTACAAAGATGGAACACTTCATTCCAACTATTAAGGCAATCATAGGTGTAGACACTACTAGACTTTTTATGAGATTAATCTCTAGGCTTCATGGATTGCCTGATGATATTGTTGGTGATCAAAGTCAACATTTCATATCTAGCTTTTGGAGCAGTCTTTGCAAGCTCCTTGGTGTTCAAGTTAAATGGTCTATGACCAATCATCCATAGACTGATGGAAAAATAGAATGTGTGAATCAAGTCCTAGAAAAATATCACCATTTAACCATCAATTATCTCCAAAATGATTGATTCAAGCTTTTACCCTTTGTTACATATATTGGAGACCTATTGGAGTTCGTCCATATAGATGTATGGGGACCAAGCAAGGAGCCTTCAATCTCTGGATCCATGTATTATGTATCATTCATAGATGATTGTAGTAGAGGGATTATATTGTACTTCATGAAGCATAAAGATGAAGTGTTTTCACGTTTCAAAAAGTATTTAGCTCTTGTAGAGAACCAAATAGGTAATACCCTATAGAGACTAAGGTCAGATGGAGGGGGAATAATATTTCTCCCATGATTTTGACTCTTATCTACAAGAGAGATGGATCAAAAGAGAAATCACTAACATTTATACTCTTGAGCAAAATGGAGTAGCATAGAAAAGGAATAGAACAATTGTGGAGCTGCAAGGTCAATAGAGAACTTATGGGTAGAGGAAGTATCAACAACTATATACTTAATCAATAGAGTTCCATCAAAGGATTTGGATGGCATGAGACCATATGAAGCATGGAATGGAAGAAGACCTAGCCTTGATCCTTGCAAGATCTTTGAGTGCTTAGCACATGCACACATACCTTCACATATTAGAGGAAAGTTGGATCCAAAAGAAGAGAAATGCATCTTCATTGCCTATGAACTGAATTAGAAAGGTTATAGATTATACAATCCAAGCAACAAGACTTCATTGTAAGTAAAGATGTTGTGTTTGATGAAAACAAGTCATGGTTTGAAGATGATTCTAGGAAAATCAAAATTCCATATGACTTAGAGGAAGTCTTTCCAAGCTTATCAAGGAGGAATGCACATACAATTGATGCATCAAGTGATTCTAATGATGACCAGAATACTCCAAGGAGAGAAATCAATTCTTGGAACTCTAAAGGAAAAGCCAAAGTGCATGAGTTGAGAGGTGTGGTAGAATCCTATCAAAAAATCATTAGAAGGTCAACTAGAGAGAAAGGAAAGCCAGAAAGTTATGGATATGATACTTCACTAGTCACTAAAAATTCAATATATCTAGCACAAGACTCAATTTTTAAAGAACCCTCAACATATGAAGAAGCAAAGGAGAAGCTTGAGTGGATGAATGCTATGGAAGAAGAGATAGACACCTTAAGAGAAAAACAGACTTGGGAATTGATACCCAAGACTCCATCTATGAAAGTCATAGGTTCAAGGTGGATATATAAGATAAAGAAGAATTCTGATGGGTCCATAAATAGGTACAAAGCAAGGCTAGTGTCCAAAGAATATGCACAAGCATAAGGTATTTATTATGAAGAAACATTTTGACGTGTTGCAAAGATGCCTACCATTAGACTACTCATGAGTGTTGCATCTTTCAATAATTGGAATTTTTATCAAATGTTTTTAAAAAATGCTTTCTAAATGGATGGATATTAAAGGAGGTATACATGGTTCAACCTCCTAGTTTTGAAGATCAATCATGTCCTAAATATTTGTGTAGGTCGAGGAAAGCTTTTTATAGGTTGAAGCAAGCTCCTAGGGCTTGAATTCATAGGCTTGTCACTTACTTCTAGGATAAGGGATTGAATGCGAGCAAGGCAGATCCTTCCCTCTTCATTAAGAGGAACCAATTAGAGGTCATGTACCTATGTTTATATGTTGATGGCATAATTATTATAGGTAATAATACATAAGGAATCGGAAAGATCAAACTCCAAGTGAAAGAAGAATTCAAAATTAGTGATCTTGGTTTGCTTACATACTTCCTAGGTTTGGAAGTGGTATATACGAAAAGAGGTATGTTTCTTAATCAGAGGAAGTACATCAAAGACATGCTTTCCAAATTCAAAATGGAGAATTCAAAGGTTGTAGGTACTCCCATGGAGATGAACTTGAAATTGAGTGCGCATGAAGGTGAGAAAATTGAGGATGTAATTAGTTATGAGAGTCTAGTTGGAAGTTTGAATTATGCAACACTAATTAGAGTGGATATTTTGTATGGACTAAGTGTCTTGAGCAAGATCATGCATACTTCAAGGAAACCTCACATGGAAGCAGCCAAGAGAATCCTCAAATATTTGAAGGGTACAATCAATGAAGTTTTGTACTATCCTTACACATCTGATATAGATATCAAACTCTTCTCTGATGCAGATTGGGCAGGCTCTAAAGATGATAGGAGATGCACATATGGATACCTCACCTTTATAGGTACAAAAATGACTTGTAAATACTACACATGAAGCAATGTGGATTAAGGCCCTATACTCTGATTTAGGTCTTAAATCATCTACTCCTCATATCTTTGGAGATAATATCCATTCTTTACATCTTACTGCTAACCCAATCTATCATGCAAGGAATAAATGTATAGAAGTGCATTATCAATATGTTAGGGGAAATATAAAAATTAATGAGATTCAATTATCATATGTGTCAACACATCAACAATGCATAGATATGATGACAAAAGCATTAGATGGAGTCAAACTAAACTGGTTAAAATCAATGATTGGATTTCATGAGATCTTGAAGGATTGAAGAATCAAGATTCTTCTTAGGCTTGAGGGGGAGATGTTGGAGGAAATGGAAAGCCTAAAATCTTGACACTTGATTGATGGACTACTCTCATATAGTCATCCCATGTAGCAATGGTCATGAGAACATATTCTAGTGAAAATTGCGTGTATTTACATTGGCTATTTGTAAAAGATAAAATTAGAAGATGAATCTCATGATGATAGGGAGACTAATCCATGAATCTTGGTAGATAGAGTCAAAGTTATACCATCCCTAAAGTCTAGGATTACTTTTAACTGGATGAATCATCTGGTACAAATTCAAAATCATGTATAAATACACTAGCTTCTTAGTCATGAGATATCATGCCTTTCCTTGAGATATTGAGCTACGTTTTCGAGCATAAATTGTGCTCACGTAATGAAGGACTAGTCATCTAAACTTTGCATGTATCATATGTTCAATATTGTACACATTTGTGATCATTATTTTGACTAAGTCTTTCTCTATATGTTGTTGTAGTACATTCATGCACATAGTCCATTTGTATTGTTGATTTCTCTATGTATAAGAATCTATTTGTGATACTTTCACTAAGGTTAGTTAGGTAAGACTCTCAAGTATCTAGATATCAAGTTTCATTTTCATTTGTTCAAGAGAACGTGAGATACAAAGATCTGAAGCTAACTATGTTTGCACATCTTCTTATTCTTGAAAAGTTGGGCTGACCCCTCAAACTTGTTAGATTAATTTCTTACTGTATAGTGCATCTAAATTCATCTCATAAATTTCTTTAGTTATCTATACACTTCAATTAGATTTGTGAAAAATCTATTTGGTTAATTCATACCATGTGAGCTTTGAACATATCTATGTGACCTTTCCATCCAACAATAGAAGGTTCTTCAGAATCGTTGCAAATAGAAGTTATCTGTTTTGGTGCAAACATTTGATAATGATGCTTCAAAGGACTTGATGGATCTTTGTGCATATTTGGGTAGCTAAAGAAGTTTATTAATCATTTGGGAAGTTACATTGAATGGTGTAGAGAAGGTTTGGGCAAATAACACTCATCTCTGCACATATTCCATCACCTCTTTACAAGAAATACCTCTAGTTATCTTTGATTGCAGGTTCTAAGCTCATTTTTTAGTCATCAAAGAAGCAAAATACTATTGCTCTCTATCTATAGAGGCTGAATACAGGGGACAGGCAAATGCTACTCAAGAAGCAATGTGGATCAAGACACTTTACTTTGACTTAGGAGTAAAATCATTCATTCTTCACATATTTGGTGATTACATGAGTTTTTTCTAAAGATTCTCAAAGAAGAGAGGTGAATAGAAACTTTGTCATTGAAGTTTGTTGAGCTAACCAATAGAAAACCTAAATTTTTATTATTGGAGACTTTAATCCACCTTAAAAGCTTCAAGTTGATGCAATAAAACACCCTGGGTACTTTGGAAATTCACTAAGAAACAATTCGTCCACAACTTATTGTTTTTCACATGAGCTAGTTCATGAAACTTTCTAATTATGATTGGCACATACACATTCGAATGTTCACTTCTCCCAACCTGATTACAATTGGCTAAATTCCTCTTACATGATGATGTTTTACAAGGTAAAGTAGCTATTATGCACAAAAAAACAATTTATAATCCAAGCATCACTCAATTGTAAACATAACTTCAACAGGTGGTCATCCTGCTTTTCAAGAATGTGCAAAGAATGATCCCGAGAGCTTAAATGATTTTTTGCTCACAAAGTACGACTCTAAATGGCACAAAAGCTTATACACATACAATAGACACTAAGGACCCCTTACGCATAAGGATGAGACTTCTGATGAGTGAGAAACAACCTTCACAAGTCTCTTATTTTAGATGAAGATGAAAGTGATTGTTTATACATCTATCTACAGTACAAATCTGTTTAAGCATTTATATGGACTTCTTCGAGTCTCTACATGGATTTCCATGACTCCTTAAATCCATTTGAATTCAAACAACCTTGCGGGATAAGTTTTTGTGACTAGGATCCATTTTCCTATAATCTAGGAAATAAAGTATCAAATTTTAAAGTTGATTTTTGTAGTTGGTCGAATACCAAGTTCATAACTTGTGGTTGTTAGATCTTCCCATATTTATCCTTTAACAAGAATAAAGATCTAGGATTCATAAATACTTATGGACTTTCGCAAGGATAGAAAACCATATGAAATACCATAACTCCAAGTAATAACTTGATCTAGAACAAATCCTTCTTTCAAGCATTGTGAAGGCTTTGATGTTCTAATAGCTCCCCCTCAAGCTAAAGCATGATTTAGTCTTCAATCC
The DNA here is from genome assembly GCA_020310875.1 of Ceratopteris richardii. Classification (NCBI taxonomy): domain Eukaryota; kingdom Viridiplantae; phylum Streptophyta; class Polypodiopsida; order Polypodiales; family Pteridaceae; genus Ceratopteris; species Ceratopteris richardii. The sequence goes on along the minus strand of CM035435.1, from coordinate 118,480,831 downwards.
TTGATGATATGGATACCTGAAATTGATTTGAATCTGCAAAACTTGACTCCATCAACAACTTTCATCATGATATCTACTACTTGTCAAGGGAGCACTAGAGTGTGCTCTCCGAGTTCACTAGACAAGATTTTGGAAATACACTTATGATTACAAGAACACCCACGTAGGGAAAATAATACAAGAAGACGTAGCTAATACAAGACGTCCCACAACCCGAGACCAATAGGTATGGAAAACTAGACTAGAGATGATACAGGAGATCCCACAGCCTGGGATCGTAAGTATGAGACAAGATGTCTGGATTACAAGAACTCCCTTCTCGAAGATCAAGTGGATACAAGAAAGAACTTGACAAGATCTCATACTATGAGATTACAAGAGGACAAGATAGGATGTCCGAGAACTAGACTAGACAATACTGGAACAAGGAACAAGACAAGAACTAGAACTGGAACTTGGAGAGTACTTACTTGGCGGTCACGACTCCTTGAGTTCCCAGGACTCGTTTTGGCAAGACTGATTATGAATGTGGCCAACCCCTCCTTATATAGGTTTTCCAAGGGCGGTTACGAATTGATGATGTCATCGATGATGTCATGAATTCAAAGCATGGTCTCTAGATATCATAATCAAGCAAGAAGACAGTCGATCTTAGGGTTTTGGCACGTTCCAGACGCAATGGAAGCATTAGTTTCCCCAAATTCTGAATCAATCATGAGATATAGGATTCACATGGAATCTGAGATTCAGGATGGTTTCCTTTGTCCATGACATTGCCTCCCCCTCAAGCGACGAGTTCCACGAGGAGCGGTCATGTTCTCTGGTCACGGCTTCATTGAATTTCTCTTATGGAATTCTCAAACCTTGATTGGTGCTCTCTGAAGTTTTTCTACACATTTCCAAGTACGATCACTGATATCATACCCTTTCCAATGAATAAGGTACTCTAATCCTCCTCGGGATATTCTCGAATCTAGGACATGCTCAACTTCAATTTCTTCATTATCATCAATCTCGATAGGTGGTGAAGGACTAGGTCTCTCCCCCCTCAATGGTGAAATCTGATATGGTTCCAACATGGATACATGGAAAACTGGATGTATTCTCATGGTACTTGCTAGCTGGAGCTTGAAGGTGACTGGATTAATCTTGGCCAAGATGGTAAATGGACCAAACCTTTGATGATCTAACTTTGCACAAGGCCTTGAAGTTTGCAAATTGTTTTTGAGTAACCATACTTTATCTCCAATTTGATATGATGGATTCTTGACACGATGTTGATCTGCATAGTACTTATATTGCTGTTGAGCTTTATGGATCTCTTCCTTGAGTTCTTTGTGAATGTTCATCAGGTACTGGGCCTTGTCTCTGGAAGCTAGATATATCCATCCTTGGATGTTGTCCATAGTTTGCAAAGAAGGGGGTTTGCTTAGTAGATGCATGAACACTATTGTTATAGGCAAACTCTGCAAAGGGTAACAACTCAAACCAATCATTTTGGTGATAGTTGCTAGTGCAATGGAGATATTGCTCTAGGACTTGATTCACCTGTTCTGTTTGTCATCGGTCTGTGGATGATTTGCTGTAGATAGTTTAAGTTGAATACCAAGGAGCTTGCAAAGACTGTTCCAAAAGCTGGATATGAACTGTGGACGTCCATCATTGACAAGATCATGAGGCAATCCATGAAGCCTAAAGATGTATCTGAGAAAATGTCTAGCACTGGCTGCACCTGTGATTGCCTTTGTAGTTGGAAGGAAGTGTGCCATCTTTGTGAACCTATCCACAATAACAAGAACGGCATCATACTTATCTGACTTTGGTAGATTTGTGATGAAATCCATAGACAATGAAGCCCATGGCATTTCTGGGATGGGTAAAGGTTGCAAGAGGCCATGAGGTTTATGTCGTGGTACCTTAGATCTATTGCAAGTGTCACAGGTTTGGATATATTCTTTGACTTCCTTCCACATTTGAGGCCACCAAAAATCCCTGGATATGAGTTCTATTATTTTATTCACTCCAAAATGTCGTGCTGCAAGGTTGTCATGGCATTGTTGAAGTACTTGGATCATGGGCTTTCTTGGAGAGACATATAATAGGTTCTTATAGAGTAGTAACCCATCCTTTTCCTGAAATTTGTTTACTTCTTGGAGTTTCTCTCCTTGAGCTTTCTGCTTAACGTTACAAAACAATTCATCCTGTGGTAGATTCTCACGGATCAAATGTTTCAAGGCTGAATCTTCATGATGGGTCGAAGAGATAGTTGCTAATTGGAGATGCTCAGGCTTGAGTAATACACTCTCTTGTTGATCAAAGGCCTCTTCACCCTTCTTTGGTGCAAGGTAAGATCTTTTGGACAAGGCATCTGTCTGACATTGTTGACATCCTGGATGGTATGTGATGACAAAATCAAATCTAGAGAGAAAGTTACTCCATCGAGATTGCCTCCTATTGAGGATGTGAGTGGTCATAAAATACACTAAGTTCTTGTGATCTGTATACACAGTAACTTCGTGAGATGCTCCTTCTAGATGGTGATGCCAAGTATCAAATGCGTCTACTATGGCAAGAAGCTCTTTATCATGGATTTCATAATTAATTTCTGGAGGGGAAAATTTCCTTGAATGATATGCAACTAGATGTAGGTGTCCATCAGCTCCATATTGGGATAGAATGGCCCCTAGGGCAAAGTCTGATGCATCTGTTTCTAGGAAGAAGGGTTTGCTTGAATCAGGATGAACTAGAATTGGGGCAGTAGTGAATGCTGATTTCAAGGTCTGAAAGGCTTTTTCTGCTTCTTCGGTCCATGAGAATTTTGAGTTTCCTGTAAGCTTGGTAAGAGGTGTCACAATCTTGGAGTAATCTCTAATGAATATCCTATAGAAATTGGAAAACCCTAGAAAACATTGTACATCTCAAACACACGAAGGTGGTTGCCAATCAAGGATTGTCTGGATCTTCTTAGGGTCCATAAAGATTCCTTTCTCTGATACAATGTACCCTAAAAACTCCACTTCTATCTTATGGAAATAGCACTTCTCCAATTTTGCATATAACCCTTTTTCTCTTAGTTTCTCTAGGACTATCTTTACATGACATTCATGGTATTCTAGATTTTTGGAGAATATCAAGATATATTACCACAAAATCATCTAAATACTCTTGAAAGATATCATTCATCATATGTTGAAAGAATGCTGGAGCATTTGTGAGACGAAATGGCATAACTACATATTCAAAGTGTCCATACCTTGTTCGGAATGTTGTCTTCCATTCGTCTCCTTCTCTGATCCTGACAAGATTGCATGCTCCTCGAAGGCCAATCTTAGGGAAGAACTTTGCTTTTCCGAGGTGTTCCAAGAGCTCTGATATAAGTGGTAGAGGATATCTGTTCTTTATTATGACTTTATTCAAACCTCGATAGTCCACACACACTCGAAGAGTTCCATCTTTCTTCTTTACAAATAGGATAGGGGCTCCTACAGGAGACTTTGAGTGTTTGATAAACCGCTTAGCTAGATTCTCATCAATATTCTTACGTAATTCTCTAAGTTCCTCTAGGGATAGTCTATAGATTGGCCTGAAGGGTGTTTGTGCTCCCTCTTGAAGTTCTACGGCATAATCATAAGGTCTATGCTTTGGGAGCATATCTGCATTCACTTTTTCAAAGACATCTTAAAACCCTTGGTATTGGTCACGTAGCTTCATTGAATCATCTTTCTTAGGCTCTTGAGTTGGTATGGCATAGATCATATACGTCGGTTCCTTCCTTACTGCATGTATGAAGGCTTTGGCTCCAACATATTTCGGGTTCTTTTGGATATCTCGATGGGTGATTTTATTATTCTCCGAATTAATTTCTGGATTATATTTCTTTAACCACGGCATTCCGATGATAACCATGTTTACTGGCCTCGATATTACATTGAAACATATGTGTGAATCATGGTCACCAAGGTGTACTCTTAGTGGTATGGTCTCCATGGTTATATTCCCCGACGCTAGAGGTCGTCCATCTACTACTTCAACTACTACTGGTTTATTCTTTTGAAGTACTCGAATTCCATGTTTCTTAACGAGTCCCTCATCAATGAAACATGAGGAGGCTCTTGAATCTACCAGAGCTATAAGGGAAAGGGCCTTCTTAGACATGATTAACTTGACAAGGGCAAGGCATGTTTTTACGGGTGTGGCTGGACTTATGAGACCCTTTCTTATATCATGGTCCGGCTGTACGATCTCTTTTACAACTGGACTTCCTCGTTTCCATGCTCTACAAGGATGGTTGTGACTTTGGAGTTCGTTCTCTTGTTGGGACAATTAACTGCAATATGGCTAGGGTTTCCACAATAGAGGCATAACTTGTTATCCCTCCTTCTTTATTTCTCTTGTGGTGTTAGAGGCTGGAACCTAGTTACATCTATCTGCATAGGTTCGGGCATAGACTCCTCTCTAGGAGTGGATTGGAAGGGTTTCCATTGGCGAGGTCTTCCTTCTACTTGTTTTTCTTGTTTCCTTTCAAAAAGGCATCAAATTGAATAGCTTGGTTGATGTATTCATTCAATGTCTTAACCTCTGGCATCGTGAGTAGAAGGTCCTTCACATCATCTCTTAAGCCCCATCTAAATTGGCTTATGAAATAATCTTCATGCCAAGTGAGGTCACATATCAATTGCCTAAATTCTGATGCATAGGTAGAGGCAGGACGGTTACCTTGACGTAGCTTTCAAAGTTTTGTTTCTGCCACTCGACTCGTTTCTGCATCTCCAAATGTGACGATGAGCTCTCCAAGAAACCCCTCATAGTCATGAAGTACGGCCATATCCTTCTCCAAGATTGGGGCGAACCATGATAATGTTTGACCATAGAGCAAGGTTCCAATAAAACCAACCTTGGATGCATCATCAGGGTATCTATCAAGTTGCATACGGATATACAATTTTACCTTTTGCAAGAATCCTTGGAACTTTGTGCGATCATCATCAAACTTTTCTGGCATGCAGATCTTGGGTTCCCCCATGAATGATGTACTAGGTCGTTGATTTACTTGCATACTCCCTTGATTTGTCTGTAGACTCCCGACTCGTTCCTGTAACTCTTGGAGGAGTGCACCTACATGCACTGGATGTCCCATCTTGACTTGTGTCTGTCGATGAGTTAGGTCTTCGACTTGTCGTTGGAGACTCTGAAGTGATGCTACAATCTGTTCGTAAGCATTCTCCATGATGACTAGTCTTGGATAGAAGCTAGTCTTGCCAAAATGTCAAGGGAGCACTAGATTGTGCTCTCTAACTTCACTAGACAAGATTTTGGAAATACACTTATGATTACAAGAACACCCACGTAGGGAAAATAATACAAGAAGATGTAGCTAATACAAGACATCCCACAACCTGAGACCAATAGGTATGGAAAACTGGACTAGAGATGATACAAGAGATCCCACAACCCGAGATCTAAGTATGAGACAAAATTTCTGGATTACAAGAACTCCCTTCTCGGAGATCAACTCAAAAAACTTGACAAGATCTCATACTACGAGATTACAAGAGGACAAGACAGGATGTCCGAGAACTAGACTAGACAATACTGGAACAAGGAACAAGACAAGAACTGGAAATGGAACTTGGAGAGTACTTACTTGGCGGTCACGACTCCTTGAGCTCCCAAGACTGGTATTGGCAAGACTGATTATGAATTTGGCCAACCCCTCCTTATATAGGTTTTCCAAGGGCGGTTACGAATTGATGATGTCATCGATGATGTCATGAATTCAAAGCATGGTCTTTGGATGTTGGAATCAAGCAAAAAGACATTCGATCTTATGGTTTTGGCACGTTTCAGACGCAATGGAAGCATTAGTTTCCCCGAATTCTGAATCAATCATGAGATATAGGATTCACATGGAATCTAAGATTCAGGATGGTTTCCTTTCTCCATGACACTACTTGTAAATTAAATGGAGCAAATGAAACATGAATTTCCTTTGCCAAGAGCCTCTCCTTGATGAAATGATAATGAACCTCTATATGTTCTTGCATGATAAAAAATATTTGGTGCTAAATGCATTGAACTTATGTTGTCTCCAAATATGTGAGGTTTGGAAATCACAAGTCCCAAGTCTACATATAACTCTTTCAACTAGATAGCTTCTTGCGTTGCTATGGTCAAACCTCTATACTCACATTATTTGAGGATAGTGCAATGGTTACTTGGTTCTTGGAACTCCAAGAGACAAGCTTAGATTTTGCAAATGATAGAAACCATGATGTACTTCTCTTATCATCCTTGCATCCTGCTCACTCTACATCTGAATACAATTTGAGATCCAAATCTGATGTATAAGAGTATAATATACCTTAATAATTGTGACTTAGAGATACTTGAGTGCTCTCTTAGGTGCATCAATATGTGGCTTCCTTGGATAATGCATGAAGTGACTTTGCACTTGTTGATATATTTATGTAGTGATGTGTGTGAATACTCTATGACTGTCGGGGCACTTTTTTCCCTCTTTAGGAGGTTTTTTCCCCTCGGCTTGTATATGCACCTATTGAGCTAATGGGCTACTTATCTTTGTACATTCTCTAGTAATACATTCAATATTTTGTGTTGTGCTCCAAGCTTCATCTAGAACAGGTCGTCGCTCCATCTAGGGCGCCGTCGACACTCCTCCGTTTGCAGTCTCAGAATCGCACGAATTTTGGTGAGCATACTCACTATGTTTTTGAGATAAAAAAGCTTTGTTTTGTGTGCCAAAATCGTGATCTGAGCTCGTTTTGGCCTTCGAATGCATTATCGCAATGCTTGTGCACGCTATTTCATCTTTTTGTGCCAAACGTATATACCAATTTTTGTTCGCCAGTATAAGCATCTCAAAGTCTGCTACAGGTCTAGTAGAATTTATCTGGGCAGTTCTGTTCAACTTTTTGAGATACAATCAATTTTCTCCATCAAGGTATTTTGGTCATCGGCCATGGATGAAAGCAGTGATGTATTTCGTATGTTGGCTATTGAGGATAAGGTGGATGGTACCAACTACCCGTTATGGGCTTATATGATGCGATATGTGTTGGTTGCAAAAGGATTGTGGAACATTGTGCAGGGTGTCGAAAAATGTCCTATCACACCTGCAACTGTTAGAACTGCAGGTACTGAAGCTGATGCAGAAGATGTCGAAGATGATGATATTCTGCATATTCCTGTTCGTGATACACTTTCTGCTGCACCTACTATAGAGCAAATTCGTTGGGATGGCAGAGATGCCCAGGCACATGCATTGATAGTTTTGTCTGTCAAACGTGCCATTATTCCTCACATTCGCTCTTGGAGAACAGATAAGGATGCTTGGGATACACTTAACACATCGTACCAAGCTAGGGATGAGGCTCGTGTTGCTTACCTTCAAAAACAGTTGCAGAGTGAGCACATGAATGAAGGTGATTCTATGGACAGTTTCCTAACGAAGATCAAAGACTTGAAGGAATATTTGATTTCTGTTGATGGGGTTATACCAAATAGCTCACTTGTGCAGACCGTTCTGAATGGTCTTCCTTATTTATATCAAAGTTTTGCTTCTACTCTTCAGTTGATGATGAAAGGCAATCCAAATGCCTTATCATTTGAGGAGTAAGTCTCTATTCTGTTGTAGGAAGATAGTCTAGGCAGAACAGGTCCATTATGCGAGTTGTAGATCAAGCTTTCTTGGCTAGTCAGAAGGGCAAAGGAAAATGGAGCTTTTGAACTAGTAAGCAGAAATCTGCTAATTCTACACATTCGAAGAAGGAAGATAAAGATGAGAAGAAATCAGAAAAGCAAAAATTGTTTTGTAAGTACTGTAAAGGGAATGATCATATCATAAAGAACTGTCCAAAACTCACTGCGAAAGAGGCAAAGAAGAAAGAGGTTGGAATGGTTGTTGCAGAGGCCTCTACACCAAAAACAAAGTCTGCTAATCTTGTGCAGGACGAAAAATGGGTGTTTACTACTGTCTGCAATTTTGACCCATCTTCTCATGAGCAGTGCATGTCTGTAGTAGACTCAGATGTTTGGTATTTTGACAGTGGGGCGACCAAACATATTACCTCGTAGCACAGTTTCTTCTCTTCACTCGATCCTGCTCCTACAGGGAATACTGTTACATGCGCCAACAACTCCTCTTATCCTGTTATGGGAGTTGGTAAGATCATTTTGACTACTGCTAATGGTAGTTCTTTCACCTTGTCAAATGCTTTATTTATACCAAGGATCAAGAAGAACCTGTTATCAATTTCTGCATTAGCCAAGATTGGCTTGGTTGTGAAATTTGTTGATGACAGGTGTACAATTCATGATCTATCAAATGGCGATGTGATTATTGCTTCTGGAATTTTATGTCATGGGCTGTATAAGCTCATAGACTATAAAAGATCTGTAAATGATTTGGCATGTGCAGTAAATGATTCTCAGGCTATGTCAGATGCAAAGCTTTGGTCATCTGAATTTTGCTAGTTTGCTACGCTTGCAAAAATTTGAAATGGTGTCCTCTTTGCCCAAACTTGAGGCACCTGGAAAAAATGTTTGTGAAGGCTGTATTTTGGGCAAAATGCAGTGTTCGTCCTTTCCAAAAGATGGTTTAGTTGACTACTCAATTTTATTGATGTCTGTGGTCCTATGCAGACACCTTCTTTTGGGAATTATGTTTACTTCATGACTTTCATTGATGATTTTTCTAGGCATGCATGGGTATATCCATTGAAGGCAAAGTCCAAAGTGTTCATGTGCTTCAAACAATTTTTGGTTTTGGTAGAAAATCTGTCAGCATGTAAAATGGGCACCCTCCGTTCTGATCGAGGGGGGGAATATATGTCTTCTGATTTTAATGCATTTCTAGCTGAACATGGGATGAAACACTAGTTTACAGTGCCATATACACCTCAACAGAATGGAGTTTCTAAACGAAAGAATAGGTCACTCATGGAAATGGCGATGTGTATGGTCAAGAGTCAAGCTTTACCACATAGTTTCTAGCTTGAGGCTATCATATGTGCAACATATGTACTGAGCACGTGTCCCACTAAAGCGCTGCAGTCTATCACTCCATATGAGGCTTGGCATGATCGCAAGCCATCTGTTTCTCATCTGCCTATTTTTGGTTGTTTGGCATATGCATGTGCCTAAACAACATCGCAGAAAATTGGATGATAAAGCAGTAAAATGTATTTTTTTTGGGTACGATTCTAAAAGTAAAGGCTATCGTCTGCATCATCCATAGAGTAAACACATTCTGGGCCGTGCATCTTTTAATTAACTTCTTCCTAGCATCATACTAAGTATCAAAAGTACTATCGTAAACTGATACCCAATCATCTACTTCTATAGTACGAGGTCTATGTCTATGTTTTTTATCAAAATAGATTTTATTTTTAAGACTTGATTCTCTAACTTTTTGTACAACTTCTTCAATGATTTTATTTCCTAGGTTTAACTGCATAATCCTAACAGAAATCATATCTTCACGAGTCATCTCATTATTCCATGGAAGTGTCGTCCATGAAATAATCTAGGTCTAGATAGGAAAAATCGGCTTCTGACAGTACATTAGTTCCGCTGGCATAAATCCTGTAGATCTAGTATACGTCATCGTGTTTGCCCATAGTGCGAAAGGAAGGAATCTAAGCCACTGAGTTGTATCACCATTGCAGGCCTTAGAAATTGCCTTCACAATAGAGGGATGACCCCGTTCAATCTTACCATTAGACTCCGGATTATAAGCAGTAGTGAGAGATAGATGAATCCCATGCTGGTCAAAGAATTCTCTAGCCTCTCGAGCATCTAACTCGCCCCTATCTTCTACTATCTTTTCTACATAGCCAAATTTAGAAATACTTCTTCTAACAAAAATTTACATACGTTATAAGTAGATTTTGTACGAAGAGCTCTACATGATTAGTCAAGTCTTCCCTAGCCAAAACTATATATCTCATCCTATCTAAACCTTTAGGCATGGTCACTAAATCAACTACCCACTTGTAATGAATACAAGGAGGATAGGTAGGGTGCAAAGGTTCTCTATGTCTAACTGACGAATGTACCTGACAAGTAGTACAAGAACTTACAAAGTCACGTATATTCACATACATACCCGGCCACCAAGAAGCTTCTCTAATTTTATCATAAGTCGCATAGAAGCTTTTATGTCCTGCCCAAAGAGTTTCATGCATATCTATCATAACTCTATTTTGAAGATTTTTATTTCCTAAAACTCGCTATATCTAATTTTCCCTTTTGCATGATGCCAAATAAAACCATCTTTTAGAAAGAAATTAAATGCACGTTTCCTAATGTCTCTAAATCTATTAGCTGACCAAACAGGTAATTTCTTCAAAGTGCTAAGATAATATCCTATATCATACCAAATTCTTTTTAAATTTTAAACGTGGCAATTTCCTAATATTTTAATGAAAAATAGATTCTAACTTTCAAATGAAAACTTTTTTTTAAACTTTAAATCTAACAATTCCTATGTCTCCTAAAGCCCTATTTAAATAGTAACAAATAGATTCAAGTTTAGAAAATATACCTGATAGTTGATGCAGAGGCTAGAGTGCATGTGAAATTTTTAAGTTACATTTGTTGAGCAATAAATGCCTAATACAAAGAATCTAAGTGCTTTGTATGCAAACGTTTTTCTTCAAGTATTTGATGGTAAGGGTGAAGAGATGAGGTTCACGACTTGCCTATTCCCGTGGAGGCGCTCAGAGCATAAGCTCAACCTGTTGGAGCAAGTCTATGACAAGCCTAAGTATTGGCTTGAGTCCCACAAAGTCATAGAAAAAGCCTTAAAATGAAGAGTATGTAAAGTTCACTTGTGAACTACCTCTTGTAACTTTTGAAGAGTTTACTTAATGTAAAAGTAAGAGAATCTTAAGTGGTTGAGTCCACATGATCAAGAATGGAAAGAGGAGCCAGGAATTCGTGATTTGTGGTAGGTAGAGAATCAAATCAATCATTGATTGATTGGAGAGTGATTGAGGGAAGTTAGCCTCCCAAACTCAACTATAAATAGATGGCAGTTTTAGTCGTGGTTAGAGAGACCTATGTGGAGACCTCCAAGAGCTGAGCTTTATGCCATATCAAGGTGTGATTACAAGGCACACATATGTATCAGTAAGTCATTGTATTGTACAAGCAATATACTTTCATTTTCATGATTATTTGAGTTCATCTTTCCATGTTCTTGTGAAGTGTACTACTCACTGCCATTACTCTTAGTTTTTCTCAGTCAGCTTGCAGAGATGTTTTCTCTGAGCTTGATCCATCATTTTCAGTGATTTAACTTCGTAAAGTTAGCTCTATAAGTCTACTATATGCTCATAAATTTTCATGTCATTTGGATGTTGCAATCTTCAGTTATGTTCATTTGAAGTCAACAGGGTCTGTTCATCTTCACCTCTCTGTCAGGTACCCGACTTTTTTACTCATCTTGTCAGAGCCATTTCTCCGTGGTTACTTATCCAAATTCAGTGATTTAACTCTTGTTGGATTCAGCTTACTGTTTAGTATAACCATACAAATTTTCATAATCATTGGATTCCTACATTTTGAGTTATGTTGATTTTTCTGCTCACTGGTCTATTTCTATAGCAGCCCGTGAAAATCGGGATGATGTCATCACTTGTTAAAACTCATTCTCAGTGTGTGGTTCATTATTTTTGATGAGATTACTCTTGAAAGTTAGCTCTTTAAGTTGCCTAGACTTCCCCAAGAGGAATTGAGCTAATTGCTGCTATGATCAGAGAATTATTTAAAACACTCGACAGGTGTATGAACCAAGAATAGCAAGTTTTCACCTCTGAGCTAACTCCAACTTATCTGTTTTGATCTATCTTTTTGAGAGTGATCTTCCAAGGTACATAGGGTGTCTAATACATCCATTGGCAAGCTAAAAGGGCCCACTATATACTCCTGGAGTTCATTTGGCTGGTGTAGATCAAGGATTTTGCAACACCTCTTCATCTTCAAGCACATACCTATCCATCTCTTCACAGTGGTATCAGAGCAAGGTTGGACAACATGGCAGATGGATTTCCTTCATCAATTGACAAATTAGACAGAGGTAACTACTCAGCTTGGTCATTGAGAATGGAAGCCTATCTCCAAGGTTATGTGGCTGGAGATGAAGTTATGCCAAGTTTCAGGAACAAAAGTCAACCAACACAAGAAGAGCAAGAAAGATTGAGCACATGGTGCTCCAAGGATGCACTGGCAAGGTATATGTAGAAGTTTATATGGTTATGTGGCTGGAGATGAAGTTATGCCAAGTTTCAGGAACAAAAGTCAACCAACACAAGAAGAGCAAGAAAGATTGAGCACATGGTGCTCCAAGGATGCACTTGCAAGGTCTTATCTCCTCAACTCTATCTCAGATTTTTTGTTGCCTCACATTAGAAGTTGTAAGACATCTCAAGAAGTGTGGGATGCACTTGAAGCTTTCTTTTCTTCAAGTACCAAAGCTAGGAAGCATCAACTATGGCTGGAGTTCACAACTCTCAAGAAGGCTCCCAAACAAAATGTGACTGATTTTGTCACAAAGCTCAAGGACATAGCGGATCAATTGGGAAGCATTGGAGAGGTAATAGATGAAGAGCAAATTGTAAGGCAGGTCATCAATGGCTTGAAGGCAGATGATAAGTGGGAAGCATTCACCACAGCTATGGATTTGCACATGGACATGCATGTACCTGATTTCAACACACTCATTGGACAACTACTTACTCAAGAGGCAAAGCTTATCAAAAATGGAGAAACCTCTAAAGGTAATCAATCTTCAGCTTTATACATGGATAAAAGCAAGTCTAAAGATAACAAAGGAAATGCAAAGAAAGTGGATGATGAAGCAGGTACATATCAAGCTAACTATGCAGGTAGAGGAAGACATGGCAGAGGTAGAGGAAGAGGAGGTAGACAAGGCAGGGGGAGATCCCAAGACTCCAACTCATGTTCTATTTGTGGATTAACTAATCATACAACTGAAAATTGCTTTAGGAATTCCAGGAATCAAAGAGGCAGAGGATACAATAGAGGAAGTTATGGCTACTCAAGAGGAAGGTTCAACAACTACCATGGCAACTACAACAACTACAATCATTCAAACTATCAAGGAGGCTACAAAGGAAGGAGAGACTACAATAACTACACAGAAGACTCAAACAAAGAGGATTCATTATTGATCATGAACATGGCTATGCCACAAGGTAAATCTGATGAGCATGTTTTCTACATAGATTCAGGTTGTTCAAATCATGTGGCAGGAAATGTGGCACTCCTATCAGATTTAGAAGATCCAAGGAATAAGCATGAGGTACAAACAGGAGATGATACAAAACATCCTGTGGAGAAAATAGGCAATGTCAAAGCACCTGATGGAAACATCAACCTACTCAGTAAGGTACTCTATGTCCCTACCATTACAAAGAATTTGATAAGTGTTGGGCAGATAGTAGAGAAAGGGTTGCAAGTCAGGTTCACAAAAGCAAGAGCATTTGTTGAAGATCCAAGTCAAGGATTCAGAAGAATTGCAAAAGGTGAAAAGACAGGTAGATTGTTCACATTTGAATTACAGGACACTAGAAACATTGCTCTCTTTAATTATGGTAGTCAGACACTCACAGAATTGGAAGTATGGCACAAAAGGTTAGCACATATTGGTGAAAGGTCATTAAAGCAAATCTGCAGGGACCAAAGTGTACTTGGACTTCCTAATTTGTCAAAACAACATATGATTTATAAGTGCAGTGCATGTCAATTTGGAAAGTCTCACAGGTTACCATTCATGAAGAAAGGTTATATGCATGGAGATCTCTTGGAGTTGGTTCATACAGATGTATGGGGACCTAGCAAGGAAGCTTCAATATCTGGATCAAGGTATTATGTTTCCTTTATTGATGATTGCAGCAGATGGACTATCCTATTCTTTATGAAACACAAAGATGAAGTTTTTTCATGTTTCAAAAGATATTTGGCTCTTGTGGAGAATCAAACAGGTAAATCACTAAAAAGGCTAAGGTCAGATGGAGGGGGAGAATACTTCTCCCATGATTTTGATTCTTTTCTTCAAGAAAGAGGAATCAAAAGAGAGGTAACTACAAGGTACACTCCTGAGCAAAATGGAGTGGCAGAAAGGAGGAATAGGACAATTGTTGAAGCTGCAAGGTCTATGTTAAATGAAAAGCATTTACCTAATTACTTATGGGCCGAGGCTGTATCTACAGCCACTTACTTGATTAACAGGTTGCCTTCAAAATCCCTTGATGGGATGACTCCATATGAGGCTTGGAATGGAAGAAGACCAAGATTAGATCATTGTAAAATTTTTGGATGTATTGCTTTTGCTCATGCTCCTTCACAGGTTAGAGGCAAGATGGTTCAAAGGCAGAAAGGTGTGTATTTATTGGATATGACAACAATCAAAAGGGCTACAGGTTATACAACCCTACCAACAAAGGATTCTTGGTAAGCAGAGATGTAGTTTTTGATGAGAACAATTCATGGTATGAAGATTCATGCAGGAAGGTCAATTTACCATATAATCTTGAAGAAGATTTTCCAAAGCTTGGTAGAGAACAACCAAAGATTGAAGAACAAGACACCTCAGAGGATGATGAAGAATCTCACATGGAAAAGGTCAAAGCATGGAAGTCTAAAGGTAAAGCAAAATTGCAAGAACTTGGACATGAGGCAGAATCATCACATCATGGCCTAAGAAGATCTATGAGGGAAAAGAAAAACCCAGAAAGGTATGGGTTTGACACCTCATTAGTAACTAAACATTCTATCTACATAGCACAGGACATAAACCAAGAGGAGCCATCATCATTTGAAGAGGCCAAAGCAAAAACAGAATGGAAGCATGCAATGAAGGAAGAGATTGAAGCACTTGAGGAAAACAACACTTGGGATTTGGTGCCCAAGACTTCATCCATGAAGGTAATAGGCTCAAGATGGGTCTATAAACTCAAGAAGAATTCTGATGGTTCAATTAACAGGTATAAGGCAAGGCTTGTGGCAAAAGGCTTTGCACAAACTCAGGGAATTGATTATGAGGAGACTTTCTCTCCTGTGGCAAAGATGCCTACTATTAGGGTTTTGCTTAGTATTGCCTCTTCCAAGAATTGGAAGATACTTCAACTAGATGTAAAGAATGCATTCTTGAATGGTTGGATAACAGAAGAGGTATATATGGCACAACCACCTGGTTTTGAGAATCAAGTTTATCCTGATTATGTGTGTAAACTTAACAAAGCATTGTATGGTCTCAAGCAAGCTCCAAGAGCTTGGAATTTCAGGCTTGTTTCATTCTTGCAGGACAAAGGCTTTCAACCAAGCAAGGCAGATCCTTCACTCTTTATTAAAAAGAGTAATTCCGAGGTCATCTACCTATGTGTATATGTAGATGATATTATATTGACAGGAAATGATGCAGATGGTATGAAGAAGATCAAAGATCAGATGAGAGAAGAGTTCAAGATAAGTGATTTGGGTTCACTTACCTACTTCCTAGGTTTGGAAGTTGTCTACAAAGATCATGGTTTGTTTCTCACTCAAAGAAAGTACATTAAGGACATGTTGGCAAAATTCAAGATGCAAGATTGTAAGATTGCAGGTACTCCAATGGAGGTCAATCACAAATTGAGCTCACATGAAGGTGAACTCATAGAGGACATCACATCATATCAAAGTCTAGTGGGTAGTCTCAACTATGCCACATTGACAAGAGTAGATATATGTTACAGTGTGAGTGTGCTAAGCCAATTTATGCACACACCAAGGAAACCACATATGGATGCTGCCAAAAGGATTCTCAAGTATCTCAAAGGAACCATAAATGAAGGACTTTATTATCCTTATGTATCTGATTTAGGTTTGAAGCTATTTTCTGATGCAGATTGGGCTGGCTCCAAGGAAGATAGAAGGAGCACTTCAGGTTATCTTACCTTTGCAGGTTCAAAGCTTATTTCATGGTCATCCAAGAAGCAACCCACAGTTGCTCTCTCTTCTACTGAAGCTGAATATAGAGGTCTTGCTATAGCTACACAAGAAGCTATGTGGATGAAGACATTATTCAAAGATCTTGGATTGGAGTTTGGAACTCCAACTATTTTTGGTGACAATATGAGTTCTATTCACTTGGCTGCTAATCCTATTTTTCATGCAAGGACTAAACATATTGAAGTTCATTATCACTATGTACAAGAGAAGGTTCTAAGCAAAGAGATTCAAATATCATATGTGTCCACTCATCAACAATGTGCAGATATTCTAACCAAAGCATTGGATGGTACAAAGCTTTGCAAATTCAAGGCTATGATTGGTTTGCAGGTAATCTTGGAAGATTGAAGACCTCAAGCATACTTGGCTTGAGGGGGAGTTCTTGGAGCAAGTCTATGACAAGCCTAAGTATTGGCTTGAGTCCCACAAAGTCATAGAAAAAGCCTTAAAATGAAGACTATGTAAAGTTCACTTGTGAACTACCTCTTGTAACTTCTGAAGAGTTTACTTAATGTAAAAGTAAGAGAATCTTAAGTGGTTGAGTCCACATGATCAAGAATGGAAAGAGGAGCCACGAATTCGTGATTTGTGGTAGGTAGAGAATCAAATCAATCATTGATTGATTGGAGAGTGATTGAGGGAAGTTAGCCTCCCAAACTCAACTATAAATAGATGGTAGTTTTAGTCGTGGTTAGAGAGACCTATGTGAAGACCTCCAAGAGCTGAGCTTTATGCCATATCAAGGTGTGATTACAAGGCACACATATGTATCAGTAAGTCATTGTATTGTACAAGCAATATACTTTCATTTTCATGATTATTTGAGTTCATCTTTCCATGTTCTTGTGAAGTGTACTACTCACTGCCATTACTCTCAGTTTTTCTCAGTCAGCTTGCAGAGATGTTTTCTCTAAGCTTGATGCATCATTTTCAGTGATTTAACTTGGTAAAGTTAGCTCTATAAGTCTACTATATGCTCATAAATTTTCATGTCATTTGGATGTTGCAATCTTCAGTTATGTTCATTTGAAGTCAACAGGGTCTGTTCATCTTCACCTCTCTGTCAGGTACCCAACTTTTTCACTCATCTTGTCAGAGCCATTTCTCAGTGGTTACTTATCCAAATTCAGTGATTTAAAGCTTGTTGGATTCAACTTACTGTCTAGTATAACCATACAAATTTGCATAATCATTGGATTCCTACATTTTGAGTTATGTTGATTTTTCTGCTCACTGGTCTATTTCTGTAGCAGCCCGTGAAAATCGGGATGATGTCATCACTTGTTAAAACTCATTCTCAGTGTGTGGTTCATTATTTTTGATGAGATTACTCTTGAAAGTTAGCTCTTTAAGTTGCCTAGACTTCCCCAAGAGGAATTGAGCTAATTGCTGCTATGATCAGAGAATTATGTAAAACACTCGACAGGTGTATGAACCAAGAATAGCAAGTTTCCACCTCTGAGCTAACTCCAACTTATCTGTTTTGATCTATCTTTTTGAGAGTGATCTTCCAAGGTACATAGGGTGTCTAATACATCCATTGGCAAGCTAAAAGGGCCCACCATATACTCCTGGAGTTCATTTGGCTGGTGTAGATCAAGGATTTTGCAACACCTCTTCATCTTCAAGCACATACCTATCCATCTCTTCACACAACCCTCAACAACCAGGGAATTACAAGGTTTGTAATTTCTGCCTCTGCAAGATGACCACCTCAAGCTGCTGCAACCACGTAACCTAAACCAAGCTAATGCATATTCATGAAAAGGAAAAGTGTTTATACATGTCCTCCTGTGCCGTTTTTCACGTCGGGTTCAAATGTGGGAGCGAATTGTGACGAATGGTGGATCAATCCAATCATCTCGCTAACGGTGCACAAAGGGTGACTATGCAGAACAAGTATAATTTTTCCTAAGGTACATAGGGCAAAGCGTTCCTATATCTTTCTACTGCACCTAAATAGGATGGTAAGATTAATTCCTCACTAACTACTTGATCTTTAATGATTTCAGTTAAGTGTAAATCTTCTTGAGAATTATTAATGTTTCTGGCTACAAATGGTGGAAAAAGATCTTCACTATTTTCAGTACTAGGTGGATCAAAGGAGATTAAAGGTAAAGTTCTAGATAAACTACGATCAAATTCTCTAGAATGCAAAGTTTCATAAAAGTATTTTTTTTCCTAAGGTTTGTAAGCCAAAGTGTTCCTATAACTTTCAACTGTGTTTAAATAGGATGATAAGATTAATTCCTCACTAACTACTTTATCTTTGTGTATTTAGAGTTTTTTAAACATTAACTGGTCTAGGAAATTTTAATTCAAATGTAGATGGAGGTAAAAACAAATTGTGGCGACTGGTGGATCAATTCAGTCGTCTCGCTAACGGCGCACACAGGGTGACTATGCAGAACATGTAATTTTTTTCCTAAGGTCTGTAAGGCAAAGCGTTCCTATAACTTTCAACTGCGTTTAAATAGGATGGTAAGATTAAATTCTCACTAACTACTTTATCTTTAATGATTCTTGTTACGTTTAACTAGGAAATAGTATTTCAAATGTAGATGGAGGTAAAAAAAATATTACTAGATGAATCTTCTTTAGACATAAAAGATGAAATGTAATTAGATTAATGATTGATTTCCTATACAAAAGCTATAAGATATTTGTTCATAAAATGATATCCTATACAAACTAAACAATATATTTTCAGCTAAGTAAATTATTTCCCCACTTCAAATCTTCAGTTCTTCTTTTATAGGGCTGCATGTCATCTGAAAAATCACATGAGAAATATAAGTATGCTTTTATAAAAGATTTAACACTCATTTGAAACTTAACATATTTAAAAAAACTTAGTTTAATGTAAGATAATTAACTTTTCTAAAACACATATATATATAAGTACATTCATTTATTTAAACATACACATTGCAATAAAATAATTCATTCATACATTACATCATATAATTCACATAGCTTAATACACTTATACATATTCATACATATTACATATGCTAACATGCATCACATGCATACTAACATACATGCATGACATAACATACACTAACATAAATGAACATGCATACATGCACACTAAAATACATGCATGACATAAATGAACATGCATTCATGCACATCCATGCATAAATGAACATGCATACATACATGCATAAACATACATAACTCACATGCATACATAACTTATACTAACACACATATGCATAAACAAATTACACTAACACACATATATTCCATTCCTATCATGAACTTTTATATACTACCATACATATATGAGCAAGCATGCACTAACATACATATGCATGAACATACATACACATGCATACATGCATGAACATACATGCACTTAAATACAAACATGATATGCAAACAAAATCATATGCATACATGCACATGCACTAGCAACCACACATGATATGCTAAACAAAATCATATGCATACATGCACTAACATGCAACAAGCAAACATGCATGACATGTATACATACATGCAAACACTATCATATATGCATAACATAAATAACCATGCATGCATACATGAAATACACATAACATTTAATATGCATACATTAATTGACATACATTAACTAACATGAATTAACATAACTTCTAACATCTAACATGCATTACTTAAGATCTAACATGAATTACCTTAACTAACATGCCTTATATGTACTATCATGCCTAACATTTACATGCATTTCCTAACATCTAACATCTAACATACATTACTTAACATCTAACATGCATACATTAACTAACATGTCTAACATTCAACAAGGGTACATACACTAACTAAATGCATTTCTAATAAATTTCTATCAAGCTAAGGGTTGAAGAAGTTTGGCTAAAGGGTAAGGAAAGAAAAGGATAAGTGAATGGATAAGGAGAAGGTTAGATATAATAATAGAATCTTTGAGAAAGGTAAGGTTAAAAGCTAAATGGACCCTCCTTCTGGTAACCTGAAACTCATAAAAGAAGTTTAGGAATTCAAATCATATATATATAATCAATTTAGTTAAATAAACATACATGCATACCCTTTCATACCCTCCATTTCATACATAATAAAATCATTAACCATTGCATATCATTCATTTCAACAAACATACTTAATGCATATGCATGACATAATAACATTAAGATATAATGTACCTAAGCTAAAACACTTTCACACACACATACAGATACATAAATACATAAACATATACATAGAAAACATAAACATATATTAAGTCATCCACATACAATTATAAATACATAAACATATACCTTTATATATATACTCCATATTTTTATTCTTAGTATTTATTTAATAAATATACTTAAACATATTAAACATCATTATATAATATTAAAATATATAAACATAAAATATTTAATATATCTAAACTATAAAGTAAATACATATATAAACATAATAATTTAACAAAAGAAAAAAAACAATAACCAAATATCTAATAAATATAAAATAAAAAAGAAAAGAAGCTAAAATAAACAAATAAAGAAAAACTTTCACTCTTACTCTCTCTCTCTCTTTCTCTCTCTCTCTTTCTCTCTCTCTCTTTCTCTCTCTCTCTCTCTGTCTCTCTCTTTGTGTGTGTTAGTCATGTCCGCCCATCGTTGGCTGCAGGGAGAAGAGATGGAGGGGAAAATAAAAAATAAAAAAAGGAAACTAAAAAAAAGAAACAAAAAAGAATAAAAAAAAAGAAAAGTACAACTCTCTCTCTTTCTCTTTCTCTCTCTCTCTCTCTCTCTCTCTCTCTCTCTCTCTCTCTCTCTCTCTCTCTCTCTCTCTCTCTCTCTCTCTCTCTCTGTGTGCTGCGTGCGCAGCTCTGCTGTGCTGCCGACAGAGAAAGAGAGGGAGAGGGAGACGGAGAGCATTAAAGAAGAGGGAGAAGAAGGAATAAAAGAAGCAGAGAATAAAAAAGAATTAAAGAAAAAATATGGGAAAAGATAAATCTATATCTGCGTCGACCAATTTTCAAAGCAAAAAAATTTGCTTTCCATTGATTGAATGACAAAAGTAAGAGAGATGGACTTCTCTCTCCTCCTGCCAGAGAACAGTCATGGAAATGTGTGCACAAATGACTATAGTCTAGAGCAAAGGAAAAATAGAGTACCTGAAAAATCACATGAGCTTGTGAGTATGTACTCCTTCTTTATATAGATGAGAGTAACCCACCATAGCCCACATTTTTCCTAAGATAACTGATCCATGCATCCTACATTTACTCGTCTTCAACTCAACACATCTCAACAAGAATTTAGGCGTGGGTTATTCTCCTAGTTCTTTTCCCAAAAATTCACACAACTACTCAAATTAAATATTTACTTGACCATAGACTTTAGATTTAAATACAACCTTTAAATTCATTTTTATTTATTTTAATCACTTTCGAATAAATACAAACCTTTAGAATAAATTAAATTAAACCCATCAATAAATTTAATTATTACCATAACCTTAGTGAAAATAATGACAATTAATAATTAACATATTTTTTTGAAATATTTTGCTAAGGTTCCATTTATTATATTTGCCCTATTTATTAACTCATTTATAGACTAAAACCATGATTTTTAACCCCAACTAACCCATAAACTAATCTTCTAACCTTCCATAACCCTCTAGATTTAATATTAATATTTAAATAACCTTGAAATTAAGCTTGTACCCTATAAAACATGTTCAAAACCTTCATTTAACCCTTAAATACCCTTGCATTTACTTTCAAAACATAGACAAACCCTTAATTAATCCTTGATTTTTCATCTATATCCTTAATTATATTAGAAAACACCTAGATAATACTTCCCATCTTGATATTAATCATCAAACTTCTTTGTCTTGCAAAAATTAAAATCAAACATTAGTCAAAAATTTCATAAATTATTTAAACTTATAATAATCAATTAATCTTTAATTTTAGTAATAATTTAAGAGTAATAAGTTCTTTCTGACACCACTTATAACCCCAAGGCTAATGGGAAAATAGAAAGAGGGCATTCTCCAATCATAAAGGCAATTTCTAAAGCTTGTAATGGTGATCGTAAGAATTGGCCAAAATTTCTACCATTTGCATTATGGGCTGATAGAATGACTTGTACTAGAACAACGGGGTATATGCTAGTAGACTTAATGTACTGCCAGAAACCTATTTTTCCTATTCATACTCAAATACTTACTTGGACTACTCTTCCATGGCATGACAATCAGCCTACAGAAGATCTTTTCACTCTAAGAATTAAACAACTTGAACAAGGAAATGAAAAGATAGAGGAAGCTATTGCTAAGTTAAAAGAATCTCGAATTAAGAATAAGAAATACTTTGATAAGTCGCATAGGTTAAGGCCTAAACCAATTCAAATTGATGATGGGATTTTGATTTATGATAGCACATTTTATTCGTAGTATGATGCATGTAGGAAGTTAAAACAGCTAAGGATGCTTGGGATACACTTACCACATTGTACCAAGCTAGGAATGAGGCTCGTGTTGCTTATCTCCGAAAACAGTTGAAGAGTGAGCACATGAATGAAGGTGATTCTATGGACAGTTTCCTAACGAAGATCAAAGACATGAAGGAACAGTTGATTTCTGCTGATGAGGTTATACCAGATAGCTCACTTGTGCAGACCATTCTGAATGACCTTCCTGATTCATATCAGAGTTTTGCCTCAGGCAATCCAAATGCCTTATCATTTGAGGAGTTAGTCTCTGTTCTGTTGCAGGAAGATCAGTCCAGGCAAAATAGGTCCATTATACGAGTTGCAGATCAAGCTTTCCTAGCTACTCAGAAGGGCAAAGGAAAATGGAGCTCTTCAACTAGTAAGCAAAAATCTGCTAATTCTGCATATTCGAAGAAGGAAGATAAAGATGAGAAGAAATCAGAAAAGCTGAAATTGTTTTGTAAGTACTGTAAAGGGAATGATCATATCATAAAGAACTGTCCAAAACTTGCTGCTAAAGAGGCAAAGAAGAAAGAGGCTGGAATGGTTGTTGCAGAGGCCTCTACACCAAAAACAGAGTCTGCAAATCTTGTGCAGGAAGAAGAATGGGCGTTTACTACTGTCTGCAGTTTTGACCCATCTTCTCATGAGCAGTGCATGTCTGCAGTAGACTCAGATGTTTGGTATTTTGACAGTGGGGCATCCAAACATATTACCTCGCAGCGTAGTTTCTTCTCTTCACTCGAGCCTGCCCCTACAGGGAATACTATTACATGCGCCAACAACTCCTCTTATCCTGTTATGGGAGTTGGTAAGATCATTTTGACTACTCCTGATGGTAGTTCTTTCTCTTTGTCAGATGCTTTATTTGTGCCAGGGATCAAGAAGAATCTGTTATCAGTTTTTGCATTAGCCAAGATTGGCTTGGTTGTGAAATTTGTTGATGACAGATGTACACTTCATGATCTGTCAAATGGTGATGTTATTATTGCTTCTCACATTTTATGTCATGGGCTGTATAAGCTCATAGACTATGAAAGATCTGTGAATGATTCGGCATGTGTACTTCATGATTCTCAGGCTATGTTAGATGCAAAGCTTTGGCATGCACGCTTTGGTCATCTGAATTTTGCTAGTTTGCTACGCCTGCAGAAATCTGAAATGGTATCCTCTTTGCCCAAACTTGAGGCACCTGGAAAACATGTTTGTGAAGGCTGTATTTTGGGAAAAATGCAACATTCCTCCTTTCCAAAAGATGGTTCAGTTCGGGCTACACAAAAATTGGAGCTTGTACATAGTGATGTCTGTGGTCCTATGCAGACACCCTCTTTCGGAAATTACCTTTACTTCGTGACTTTCATTGATGATTTTTCTAGGCATGCATGGGTATATCCACTCAAAGTAAAGTCCGAAGTGTTCATGTGCTTTAAACAGTTTTTGGTTTTGGCTGAAAATCTGTCAGCATGTAAAATGGGCACCCTCCGTTCTGATCGAGGGGGGGGGGAATATATGTCTTCTGATTTCAATGCATTTCTGGCTGAACGTGGGATAAAACACCAGTGTACAGTGCCGTATACACCTCAACATAATGGAGTTGCTGAACGAAAGAACAGGTCACTCATGGAGATGGCGAGGAATGGTCAAGAGTCAGGCTTTACCACATAGTTTTTGGCTTGAGGCTGTCATGTGTGCAGCATATGTACTGAACATGTGTCCCACTAAAGCGCTGCAGTCTATCACTCCATATGAGGCTGGCATGCCGCAAGCCATCTGTTGCTCATCTGCGTGTTTTTGGTTGTTTGGCATATGCACTAGTGCCTGAACAACATCGCAGAAAATTGGATGATAAGGCAGTAAAATGTATTTTTGTTGGGTATAGTTCTGAAAGTAAAGGCTATCGTCTGTATCATCCACAGACTAAACGCATTATGGTTAGCCGTGATGTTGTCTTTGTGGAAGATGCTATTCAGCCATTGCTTTCATGTACTAAGGAGACATCTGTTAGCTCTAAAGACATGTATGATACTTTGATGCCTCTTTTTACAGGTGGACATTCTAGTGCTGATCCTAATGAGGCAACTTCTCAGCCTTTGCAGGTTTCATATGATGATGCAGATCATTCCATTTCTGATGCAGATTTACATGATGCACTTGTTGATGAGAGATCTGATATTGAGCAGGCAAAAACTATGCCAAAATGGCTGGTGCAGACTTTGCGTGACAGTAAATTAGATGCACCTTTGTCATATCGTACTCGTTCAGGCTCTCATAGTGCCTCCTTTGCATCAGATTGCTATGCTATGGGTGCATCTAGTCTCTGTGATGAGAATGAGCGTGTTTCTTTTGATGAAGCACAGAATTTAGAAAATTGGATGGCTGCTATGCAATCTGAATATGATGCTATAATGAAGAATGGTACATGGTCTTTATGTGACTTGCCTCCTGGCAAGAAGGCCATTGGCACTAAGTGGGTATACAAGTTGAAGCGTAAACCTGATGGTACAGTTGACAGGTATAAGGCTAGGCTTGTTGCAAAGGGTTATGCGCAGGAAAGAGGCATTGATTTTGATGAGACCTTTGCACCTACATGTCGTATGACTACTGTTCGGAGCATTTGTGCACTTGCAGCCCACCATGGTTGGATTGTACATCAGTTGGATATTAAAACAGCATTTATGAATGGTGACTTGCATGAAGAAGTGTATGTTTTTCAGCCCCGTGGCTTTGTGCAGAAAGGGCATGAAAACTAGGTGTGCAGGTTAAAGAAGGCATTATATGGTTTGAAGCTTTCCGCAAAGATTTGGGCTTACTTCCTTTTGTGGAGTGATTTCCACATAGCTTGGCACTTCCTTATACATGAGTGCCAGCTCCTTGTTCACCGCATCACTCCCAGGGGGGATTTGTTGATATATTTAGGTAGTGATGTGTGTGAACACACTAGGACCGCCGAGGCACTTTTTTCCCTCTTTAGGAGGTTTTTTTCCCTCGACTTGTACATATGCCTATTGCCCTAATGGGCTACTTATCTTTTTACATTCTCTAGTAATACATTCAGTATTGTGTTTTTGTGCTCCAAGCTTCTTCTTCTTCCTTGTGCTGTTAGCGTGCTTCCGCCAACATCTATCTCCAACAAAAATGTGGTAGAGAGACATGCAAAAGAGAAAGTAGAGAGAAAGAGAGAGAGAGAGAGAGAGAGAGAGAGAGAGAGATTTGGTTGGCTGCACACTGATGGCACGGGCATAATTTTGGAGTTGAGAGAGAGAGAGAGTGTGTGTGTGTTAGCACAAAAGTACGTGAGTTAGTATAAATTTATGAATGTGTGTTAAGTTTATGAATGTGTGTTAAGTTTCTGAATGTGTGTTAGCATAAAAGTAGGTGAGTTAATATAAGTTTATGAATGTGTGTTAAGTTTATGAATGCGTGTTAGCATAAAAGTACGTGACTTAGTATAAGTTTATGAATGTAGTATATGTATGGGTGTTGTATTAGCGTTTGTTAGCATGCATGTATATGAGAATGAGTGATTACATATGCATGTGCATGAGTGCATCTAAGTTTGAATGCATGTGCATGAGTGCATCTAAGTGTGAATGCATGTGCATGAGTGCTTCTAAGTGTGAATGCATGTGCATGAGTGCATCTAAGTGTGAATATCTGCATATGAGTGTTGTGAGAATGCATGAGTATGGATATAAGTAGTATGTATGTATGAAGTATATGTATACATACGCATATTGGCAGCATGTATGAATGTATATATATTATATATATAAAAATGATAAGAGTTGAAAGTAAAGCATGAATATGATTTTATGTTTCTTAAAATGTACTTATGTTTTTGCAAATGTTGTTTTTGCAATGAGCATCGATAAAGATTGAAGAATATTGACAAAGCATGAAAAGTATTTACAAGATCGGAGATTGGAGGTGCTTATTCACTGCTTCATCCACCTTTTCTAAATCTAATTTTAAGCTTACTTTTGAATTAGCCATTTGCATCAGAATATTTGTATAGATTTATTATAGTTCTGAATCAAATTAGCAAATTTATCACTCAAAAAGTCTTTAACATTATCACAAAAACAATTTACAATTATTCATAAATCAATTGATATTTTTCATTATTCTAAATTGCAGATGTCTATTGAGCCTTTGCATGAGTTTGGAAGTATTGATTCTAGGAATGAGTCTACGCATAGTGGATCTGTGAACGAAAATACAATTTCTATATCTCTCATTTTAGAATCTTTATTACCACCACCTGTTCATAATACTACCACTCAACCTAAAGAGAAATTCCCAAGTTTGATTCTCTTGGAGAGCTTCTATCTCTTCTTCCAGGGCATCTCTCCATTCTAGTTTCTTTTTGAGGCTAATAAAGAAGTAGAAGTAGAGCAACTTATCAAAGACTGTATAACTAGTGAAACTCTAGTGTCACCATCTTATGAATATTGTCTATCTAGATTTCTTGTTGCACAACCTTATGGTCATGGTTTATATTTGGCCATTAACACCTAGATAAGCATTTCACATAAATTGATCTTAGATATTTTATTAGCTTCTAGAGAAACACAAGTAATTAGAGCTATTTAGACTACTATTACTCCTTTCTTCAAGTTTGTGTAAATCACCTGAGCTTGCTCCAAGCGCTCGGCATGCACTATTAGATTTGGTGGTTGACTTGATCCACCAACCGAGGATCTACACCTTCCCAACAACGTGTGACATAGTATCATCAAGGAGGTGTTGTAGTTTAGCAGTAGAAGTGATAAGAACTTTAACTTTATTAGAAGCTTGAGTGCAAGGAGTGCACAAGATCAAGCTACTCAACAAAGTGAAGGAATGTCATAGAGGTTGGTTGCACAAGTATTTATCATATTTTTTTGTACTTCTGTGTACTTCTTTGTCCTAAAAGGGTTATGCATAGAGAATGTTTTCTCTTATTCTAGAAAATGCGATTGTAATCTTGTATGCTAATCCAGGCACAAAGGCTTACAACAGGACTTGCCGTTCTTCTTCTTTTCCACTTTTCTCCTATAAAAACTCAAGCCCCTTTCAACTAAAGAATCCTCCAACAATACTCTAGAACATCTACCTATTGAGAGGTTTATCACTCACATGAATTTCATAAAAAAGAGAGGCTTGGAAAGATATCCGATATTTTTATTTACATCATTCCTACTTCAAAGCCCCAAACAATTAGAATTTAGGGGGGGTGGGGGTTTAGGGAATCGTAAGATTAATTTCAGCTTGAACATATTAAGGACTTTGAAATTGTTCCTTCTATATATACATTTAGAATTTCTTTAGGAAACTAGTAAAAATTAAGTCAAAATTTTGATTTTAGGGGTTTCAGAAACTAATTGCATATTCTTATAATACTCCGTGAGAGAAAACCCTAAAATTTCCCTAAAAGATAACATCTTAATTTTTGTCCAGAACCCTATCAATAGATCATAAGTCAAATCAAATTTTGTCAAAGTCAAAATAAATTGGCCAGATGTCATCCCTAGGTACATGTGCAGGAAGTTACTTCCATGTTACATTATCCTTCCATATCATCAAAGATAAGGCCACATCAAGTTATCACATGGAATTATTATTTTGGGTTGTTTCTCAATGTGCTTTTTGGTCAAGCTTTTGGGAACCCCACCAAAGCATATATAAAGAAGGTCTTGCATTGTTTGTTCCATCACAATGTACATAGCTTCTCTCTTAAGCTTGCTTGAAGGGCAAAGCTATGAGCACATATGAGGATGGATTAGCTAGATGTATGTATGGCTTTCTTTGCCTATCAACTTGGAATACCTTTCTTTATTGGAGGAATGTATTTACATAAATCAGCTCCAGCTTCTTTAAACTCTTCATTTCCAACTTATCTACCTTGGATCTCATAATAGCATGTGTAATGTGTTTTCCTTGATAGATTTGGAGTACTCATGTCTTCTGATCTTTTACAATAAATGGAATAATTATTGTTTTCTTCCAAAAAAGGATCCTTTCATTACTTAACAAAAAATTCCCAAAGGGCTAGAAACCCAACCGAGAAGCAAGAAATGACTACAAGGGGAAAAATCACCCCTCATATAGATCCAACATCATGAGAAATCAAGCTCCCATAGGATGGGATAAAAGGGGGAGAGAAAATCCAAGCACCCGGCCAGTAGATCTAATGGATAGTATCATCCTCAACAGTAAATAAGGGGCCTTTCTTCTAGGGCAAAAGAAAGGCATGCCACTATCAATTCATGCCATCAGATTCACCTTGGAGATGGTCTAGCTACCCCGCAAAGTGTCGATCAGCTCCAACTAGAAGTCACAAACAATCTAAGTCGAAGGAATCATGTAATGCTCAAAGACATGCAGAAACCTAGCCATCTAGATAAACCACATGGAAAGACTGTTGATCAACTCCCAGTATGGGTCATCAACATCAATCCACAATGAAATGCTGAGGTCCTGAGTGGTGGCAATCCACCCATTTTGGATCAATAAAATAGTACTACCAACCCTATGCTCGTAATTGAGGGCCAAGCATGTGAGAGAGCCCCAAGCAACTGTGCTCCAAGAAATGGTGCGTTCCCACTCTCCAAGTCAAGCGTCACAAGATTTGTGCCAAATTTGCTCAACAAACTGGCAATCCCAAATAGAGTGCCACTAGAACTCCATGTGATAGACATAACCCATGCAATCTAGAGGCCAGCCCCCACAACTCAGCAACGTGCCGACTATAGTGCTCCAATGGGCAACCAACCACTGAAAGAGGATAACCTAATGAGATTGTTCACCACCCCAAATTTGCTACCAAAAGGAAGAGAGGATCTCCTCTAAGAGCCAATACCGATGCCATGACTCAATCACAATAGGAGTGACTAGATGATGTGACGGAAGGATTCTCCCCCCGAGTGGCATAGAATACTGAAAGAAAGGAATAGAGTAGGCTCTCGACAAGGAATATGGATCGCACCATTGCCATTCCCCTCGGTCCCAAAGAAGGTGAGACAATGATCGGACCTCTCATACCCAAAGATGCCATCTACGATGGGCTCAAATATCCTAAGGGTGAGGATCAATGTGCCAGTCATGACCACGAGTGCCAACCACTAAAATCCATTGAAAGCTAAATCGTGATTAGCTCCGACTCTTGCAAGGTGCTCATCATCTTCCCCTTCTCGCCAATCTCAAAGAAGAGAGTCCCACCCTGATTAAAGCCCCGAGCAGCAATCAAGACCTCAGTCTGAGTGAAGGCACTCAACCAAGCTATTGAAGGTGAAAGATCAGCCAAGGTACCCCAATCCCAGATAATAGTAGCCTCGATATCCCTGATCATCTAAGCATGCCACACATCCCCATACATCAATCCTGTTGTAGAGATTTCGAGAGGTGATTCTCAAAGCATTCGCAAGAATTTTGTAGACTGAGTTCAAAAGCGTAATTGAACACCAATGCCAGATATCATGCAAGTGTCGCCCTTCCTTAGGGATGGGAGAAATTAGACCCTAAGCAAGAGATGGGGGAAGGTGAGCCCCTCCATGACCTTCTAAAAGGCAAGTTTGATCCCCTCACCAAGGACCCCTAGTAGCAGAGAAACAAACTAGGTGAAAGATCATTGTCACCAAGGCAACTATCCCTAGTCATGCCACACAATGCATCAAGAATCTCACTATCACGCTTATAAGAAGAGCCTACATCTCATAAGTCACATAACACAACACATGTTGAAGGATGCAATGTCTATTCACCTGCCAAGTCTCGAAAGGAGTCTCCACAAATAATAAGGTGGGCTAAAAGTGAGTGGCAATCTCTCTCAGCTCCCCAAGCTCCATAGCCATAGAGCTATCCATTTGACGAAGCTGTCAAATCTCACCATTCACATGCCATGATCTGAGTGCACAGAAAAATGCATTGAAAACATGATCATCAACCTTATTCCAATGAGAAGCCTGCTTATGGTGGAAGAAGGTGGACCGCCTATCCTCAATCGATGCTCCAAGAAGCATTGGATGGAAGTGATACCTCTGTGGAGGAAACACTCGATCTCCCAGAGATAGAAAATTGTTAGGTGCTCTTCCAATGCAAAAACAAACTAATATGTTGAAGTCCAGTCCCAAGAAACTAAGCCCAAGAGCCCTCCACTCACAATAGCTAGGACCAAATCATCATAATCTGATCAACGAAGCTCTCATCAAGTTGAATTTGCTCAAGAATGTGCAAAGGTTGGGAGCCCCTAATATCCTTCTCCTCAAACATCACAACCATAGGGGCATGGTAAAAAAAGAAAGAACCCACCTTAATACATGTCAGATGAGCAAGAGATTCACATGAAATTCATCCCTCCAATCCATATGTCCAAATGCGAGAAATGAAGATTGTCTCACTCTAATAAAGCCCTCAGTGTGCCATACATCATGCAATTTCAAGATCAAACATAATCTCTCCCAAACCGTAAGCATAGATCCATGCATAGTGATTTGGCTATCACTATGATGATCCTCAATTGCCTTAATCATGTTGAAGTCACCTACAACACACCAAGCATCAACACTTGGAACTACGTCAGTGATCTAAGACGACCAAAACGTGGCACGAGCACTCTCATGGTTTAGAGCATAAAAATTTAGGAAACCATATCTAATGCCCCCATGTAACAAAATCAACCAAATGGCCCTGCCAAGGATAATCTTCCCTCTATACATGATCACATACTCCAATGACTCCCTAGCCGAAATACATACACCCCAATGGGAGCCATTAGGCCCATAGCCAATTGATCAAAATACCTTGTTGTGTCTCTACAAAAGTTGCCTTCATTACCACATACATCCCAAGGAAAGATGGTGTTCGTGGAGCAGCAAAATGTCAATAGACCCACTGATCAAGCACAATCGGAGATGCTAGAGAAGACTAGCTCTGTAATGCAAAAACTATGGTCCTCCCAATCCCTAAACATTCCATGAAAGAACCTTCATGGCGATGGATTGAACCAAGATGCTACAACAAGAGCAACACTGGCAATCTTTTAGGCTAGTTTGGATGGGGAGCAATCTGAGTCTAAATGTCCTTGATAAGGAGTCAACTACTCAAGGAGAACCCTGCAAAGGCTGACCCACATGGACTCACCTTGCATTTGTGTCTGCTCCTTGCCGATCTCCTCCTCATGTAATATATATAACAATGTGTAGTACGAGCGTCTGAATAAGCTTACTCTCCTCAAAACCAAGAATGAAGAAAAAGCGAGCTATATATCAAGCTCTAGTGAACAAGTCAGTTTTATCAAACTCCTCGAGATGGTCAGAGAACTCAATGAACTTAGCACAGACAAAGTGCAATTTCTCACGAAGAGACCAATCAGGTTGTGAGGCCCTAGAGCATGTACTCCATTACCTTTTGTATTCATAACTCATCCGTTCCATAGCCAGATTTTTATGTACATGACAACATAATGTCATGTACTCCATAAAAATCAGGCTATGGGACGAATGAGTTATGAATACAAAAGGTAATGGAGTACATGACATTATGTTGTTAGAAGCATACAGTTGACACTTTCTACAAAATTACACAATACACCATACACTATACGCATATGATAATACACTTATAATCCATACACATTAAAAACTTTAATAGAGCGCACATTTAAATCATGATTTAAATTACACGTCATACCATATACAATGATATTTCAATACGTGAATGAGTATAAAATATATATGGATGTCGATGGCATACGAAAACGATGTCAAAATGATAGAGTGATGGCCAATGAATGTGATTACCAACCACTCGTATCAACCATTTTCACATGGTTCAAATAAAATCCGAAGTCCTTCCCATGATGATAGAAAGTTGAAACTAAAAGATATGAACTTTGATTGTTCAAGGACGTAGATATATAAGTCTACACTTCTACAATAGAGAGCTGAAATTTCAACTTCCAAGTTTCTCTCTCTCTCTCTCTCTCTCTCTCTCTCTCTCTCTCTCTCTCTCTCTCTCTCTCTCTCTCTCTCCTACAAAAGAATCACCTCTGTTTTCCAATGGAGACCAGGAAGTTTCCACATGTATCCTGATGAACCTCTCATCTCTGAGATAGATCAGACATTAACGTAAATATCCCACAATGCCGATGAGCTTGACGAAATTCTTCATTGAAGAGTTTATGATATACCAACATATTTTTGGAAGTATGTGCTCTGTGTGTGTGTGTGTGTGCCGTGTTTAGAGCTCTTATTCGATATCCATGCTTAATGTGGGAATATACTTAAGCAAAGAGGTCGCAGAAATGACCAGATGAAAACATGGGCACGCTGTAGCGGCCAGAAAAGAGGCCTCTCGCCACTCCATGGTTGCCTGCCTCTGTGTAATGAACTCCATCCCAGTTGATGTAGGTCAAAGGATCTTGACATAGATTGTATGTCATGTTTTTTGCAAGCATGTCCTGCCTTTTGGGCTTTGAGCCGCAGAATCCGAGTGCGGGATCAAAGTTATATGTGCCACCCCCATATCCACAGCATGCTTTTGTGGTAAATTGAAATCCTGGATCATTTACAAAAAAGTGTGGAGGAATCAGACTAGAATTAGAACAAAGAAAGGTGCCAAGCACATGAAGGCAGCAGAAATACCATTTTGGGCAGCATTAACAAACATGTTGTACTTGAGCTTGTATCCATCCACTACCACTACAGTTGTATTTCGCATTTGCTGTTGCAGTTTCGCTATCGTCATCCTCAGCTCTCTGTTAAAGAGCCGAGCCATCGAATTGTAGGGCTTTGCGCAGCCATAGCGATCTAGATCTGCTCTCGTATAAGGAAGGCGTGTGAGTATATATGGCAGACATCCAAGAGGTCCTGTAGTAATGATCAGAAACCTCTTCGCTCCTTGCCCGTGCAGAGCCTGCACGTAGTGGTTATCAATGTAGGATTCATAAGCTGAACTCTTGCCTCAGATTACCGTCAAATCATTACCAGGACATGGCCTTGAAACTCGTTCAGCACTTGTGGAATGGAATCTCGGACCTGTTGATGGGTGTAGTTGAGGAAGTAGCCAGAAGTCAGATCATTTTGACCGATGTCTAGAACATAGAGAGCCTCATCAAAGTGACTCCGTTGAGGGAGAATCGACGAAAAGGGTTCTGGCGGTGTTGTACGCATGTAAAAATGTGATTACCCATCTCATGGGCTGGTTAGAAATTCAACTAAAATGGAGATGAAGCTTCGCTGCGTAGCCATTATATAAAGCAGATCTTACCTTGCATGTTATAGATGAGGGACCTCTCTTTGAACTGTGCAAATTGTATGACTTGCACGCCCAGAGAAAAGGGGCTGAATCCCGACTGAGCGAGAGTCGTATTCTGCACACGGATTGTGGAGCCTGCGGTGGCGAAATTGGCTCCTCTTTGGAAATTAGAGCCGGCAGATTGCAGATATGCGCTTAGATATGGTAGTCCGAGTTCCTCAGCTGCGTGTTGTCGACAAAACTCCGATCTCAGATAAAAATCTAGATACATTCTAGAAACGACGAGCTAGCTACAGACAGGGGAGGCGTAAATCAGTGAAATCAAGGAGAAGACGACCGAGAAAACCCTAGAAACATCTGCAGGCGATGTGCTACAGGAAGACGATTTATCCAGAGAGTCGAGATTTAAAATCGCCCAACACCATTACTCGCAAACTACCGTTGCCAGAGAACGAAAAAAAATGCACGGAGAGAGCACCAACCAATAAAATCGATGAGAAGACGACCATCACAGTAGCGGCCAGAAGGCGTATGGAAGAAAGTCATGCCATTTGGTGGCTGCGCCTCTCCAAACGCAGCTCCCAATCCCCCTGTATCAGAGTTAGAGTCCCCGAAGTTGAACATTGCCGGGATATGACGACGATGTAGGCATACGCCATGCGCCCTGAATGAGTCTAAGCCACATAGGAAGAAGATCACCAGCCAGCTTGACCACATCAGCAGACCAGTAAGCCTGAGACGACGTAACTGCTGCATATTGATGTGCATCAATGCATATTATGCAGAGCGAAACCTTATTTCGCATCATTTGCATAACTCTTATGCGAGGCGTGAACGCCTTTCGCCGAAATACTGCTCGCTGTCAGTCAGTCAACACTCAACTCCCTCAGCCTTGGACTGATAAAGCGACCAAATGCTTGCGTTCCTGTACGATATACGACTATCGCGCATGCCCATTGCCACCGGAGTCACCAGTGGAATGAGAACTCGTGACTCAGACTCCACTGTCAGGCTGAGTTCGGACCTCCACTGTCAGGCTCAATTCAGACGAAGGAGACCAACAAACGCAGGTGGAACATTATAAAGATAGTTTTTATGCAGTCGTCTTATCTGATCTTTTTCTTTTCTTTTCAGAGAGTACAAGGAAATTTGAAACGTTCAGCCGGGCGAGAAACGAATCCAGGCCTTTTATCTCACGGCGTTCGACGCAAACCGCTATATTACACTCATTTGGACATTTTATTTGAAAGTTCAATGAACGCTATACCACACCCAGACATTTTATTTGAGACTACAATGAATTGAAAACAGAATCACACACTCAACCGCAGAGGCATCGATGTTTGAAAAACTCATAGGTATGTCCAATCAAGACTTTTGAACTCATGAGTTTTTTTCAGAGATTCAAGGCGTCAAACCAGTAAGGTAGGTGAGCTTAGACATTATTTATTTGAGCACTTTGGAATTGATAAAACAAATATTTTAATATTCATTTAATTTATATACAGTGCTGTTTATACATGAATTCGTATTATAGATAGATAAATTTTAAGAAAGTTCTATATTACCTATCTCTACGTCTATATACATGTATATAGAAAATCAGAAAGTACAACTCACACACTGAAGTCACTTATATATATATATATATATATATATATATATATATATATATATATATATATATATATGAAAGCTCAATTATGAACATGTTCTTTTATTAGTTTCAAATTCAAAAAGTACAACTCACACACTTAACCCATCTCTAAGAGTTTCTAGAACATGTAGAAGACCTTCAATCATTTATTATATGACTTTAATTTTGAGGGGTCTTTTCTTGGTAAGCCATATATGTGTGTGAGTTCTCCACCGAGAGGTAAGTGAATCATGTCCCCCATTCTACTCAAGTTAACTCATATTAACTTGATTTGAATGCTTCTAGAAGGTTGGAGGCTCCTTGGGGCAACATATTCTCACACAAGACTCTTGGGACTTTAACCCAAGGCCTCCTCCTTCCACATCCCATCGACTTCACCACTTTAGGTTAAGCTTCTTGCTTACCTACAATTAGATAATGTTGTACTTAGTTTATATTCTAACAAGTCTTATTTTATAACATTCTTCCCCCATGGAAAAACATTTTTGTTCTCAGAAGTATGCTTCAAGTTATAGGTTATATAACAGCTTTCCCTCGAGTCCTATGATCTACATTAGAGAGCATAATAATGACCTCTTCCTTGAATTCGTCCAATTTCAATTCAATATCCTATCCATCAAGTGAATTGAAGGAGGCAGTTCAATGATACAGAATACTAATCCTTGTCCAAACTACTTACCCACATGTTCTGAACTAGGCACTTTGTTTACTATGTGTACCTTTCTCAAATGCATAGTATTCATGTGATGAGTGGAATGAGTGGATCCTCTCATGTGATGGCACTATCTCATCAAGGAGTTCCAATTGGGTGAAGCTGTTAGAGAGATTTTTCCTCCTGGTTTAGTTAGACTTGTTCAAGGTTTATTTCAAAACTTATTTGGTTTTGGAATTGACTTCCTTATTTGTAACCCCTTAAACAAAATTCTAACTACATGTATGATCCAAAATTTAAAAGATCAACCTCGCTTTTGAATATAAAGGCTTCTTGGTGTACCTTGAAGATATTGAGGAGCTTTTTCTTGAATCATCTTGGTATGGATATTCATCCAACTTGTTCTATTTTCCATAGATGACAATCTCTTATCTGTGATCAATAGTATGGCCATCTAGAAACTCATAGAGCTGATACTTTGCCTAAAGAGATAGTGATCATGTCATCTTTGGAGTCTTGGTTGACATCAAGCTATATTAGCTTAGTCAATTCTTCTCAAAGCCCTATGCTAACCCTTAATTCTCGTGGATCAAGAGCTTCTAGTCTTTCTTTTTGTAGTCTCTCTATCCTTGATTTGGATTTTTATTCCATTAACCAAATTCCTTTTCCTAGTTTTATACATGCATTTTCCTTGTCTTAAAATCCAAACTTGGGAGTTTTGTTAAGCTCTCAATAGACTTGGGAACTTAATCATGTCTTTTAAAAAAGACAGTTCATTAAATTCCAAACTTGTAAATTTATTCCTCTCTTTGATCTTAGGATATGTTTGAGTTCCAAACTTGGAGACTATTTCAGGTTCATTTAGCACTTATATAAGAACTTGATCTCTAGCTTCTAAAGAGAATAAATATGTATATAGTATTGGGATTTATTTAGATTCTCTATAGTTCTCTTGAGCTTATAGTTCATATTCTGCAAAATCATGAGTAGGTTGAACCCTTTTTTTTATCATGAGTAGGTTGAACCCTTTTTTTTTAGTTTCATTAACTAGAAAATGTTGAACATTGTTTTCAAACCAGTTCCCCATTAAGAGAGAACCTTCGGCAAAGCTTGATCTAAACTTCGTCATAGTAGACCAAAGGGAAGAGGTTCTCCTTCACCTCATTACTATCTATTATATAGACTCTTGGCAAGTGTGCATGTATGTGCCATGTATGTGTTCTCTTGAGTCCACTAAGAGATAAGTGAGTGATATGTCTCACTCTGCCTAAGTTACTCATGTTAAGTTGATTTTTGTGCTTCTAGAATGTTGGCGACTCCTTGGGGCAAAATAATCTTTCAGACCACTCGTTGGAGTTGAACCCAATATCTCTTCATTCCCATCCCATTGACTTAGTTACTAGGTTAAGCTTCTTTTTTGCCTATAACTTAAAGAACATTATAGTTTGCATATCCTCTAACTTTGCCAAGACTTTATAAAAAGATCTCTTCGATTTCTCATGTTCAGGGGTCAATATGGTCCGATTTATGAGGTTTGAACCTTGGACTTTCCGTTTAGGGTCCAATGCATTAACCACCACACTATGCACTCCAATCCACAATCTATATTTTCAAGGCTTTCACTAATTGTGTAAGTTAATTGAAAATGTGACTGCACGAATGAAAGACACTTAAGAAATTGATTTGAGGAGATGAAGAACTTCCACAATGTTCATGTGTATGACCCATGCTAGCATCTTCAACAAAATCTATCAAGAACACCCGAAGGTCAATGAGATATGTCTAGGAAAGACACCAATTCCTAGTTTTGAAATTGAACAACGAAAAGGTCATAATGATGTATTATATTATTTCCTCTTACTCTTTCACAAGGGAGGCGTGAGCACAAAACATGAGCTTTCTATTGTATGGTTTGACACATGTGTAACTACAAGGTTTCCATCCTATGTGAGTAAGAAATTATGCATGGAAATATTACATTGGTTGGCATGTTCCTCAATTCTGTATGTCTCCCTCTCTAAATGCATACATATAACCACTTCAGTTGGGTAGATTAGTTCCTATTGCATGTGTTTCAAAATATGGCACATGGAGGGTGCTTCAAACAAGGTCAGACGATTCGCACTTCCTTTCTACTCATAAAATAGACTCAGATAAAGCCAAGACATTGTAGTAATCTTCAAATCACCTTCAATTCACAAGGCAATAGGATTGAAAAATCAGATTAAACATATACCATTGGTTCATCACACAACAGCTTCAAATGGTCTGGTATCTGCGTAATCCAATTTTTTAATGTGTGAATTAATTACACATAGGTACAAGCTGGTTATTTAGACACTAGTTAGTCCCTCTTATGCAAGGAGATTGATACATTTGACATTATCCAATTGAAGTAATCTAGGGCTTATCGAAAATCTTAGAGAGTCTATTTTGATAGTTCCTCTCATGCAATGAGGTTGATACAGTTGACATTATCCAACTGAAGTAATCCAAAGCTTATTGGAAATCTTAGAGACTCTATTTTGAGTGTGCAAAGTCTCAAAGGTTTAATCTTGTGGAACAGAGAGCAATTGAACCTTTGGCTGAATGTTGTAGCCAACATAATGGTCCTAGAAAGGGTCCATCCAATTTGGAGTGGATATTCTCCATCAAGCATCTCTCTGACAACAACAAGTTGCACTCACAAAAGAGATCCCCATCCTTGTGATGGTATGGAAAAATGCGGTTTTGGGATGCCTCTTGTTTAACTTTGGGCATTTTTGGTGAAGATTTTTGACGATACCAAAGTTTGTAGTTGATATGATAATGCTTCATCAGTTCAAACCGGTTTCCTCATTCGACTTTAAGACCATCCTTCCCCAATATTTATTTTTAGCAAGCCTTCGAACTCTATTTATTTCTAGTAGGTGTTAGATGTTCTATCCTTGCTTGTGTGATGTTCTATCCTTGCTTGTGTGGTATTTGAGAGGTCACATGTGTACCATGTTCTTTATTGTAGGACCGTACTTGTGATAATAAGATCAAATTTCCCTTTCAAAAAAAAAGTTTCATAATCACACCTTGGATCATTTCCTCGCTCATAAAAGGTCTTAAAAGGTTCGCTTTTTCACATTAAAGTCCAAACATACACGAACTTTTTTTTACATCTTTGAATGGAACTTTTCTATCTTTTCGGCGACCATTAGCTTACATAAGAAGGGGAAGAAAGTTTAAATTTTAAATTTAACAAATAGTTATAAATAACTTTGTTTGAAAAGTTTTCTAAAACGTATATTAAGATGAGAATATCTCATAGAAAGCAAACCAAGATGGAACCTCCTAAAATAATGGGCGGACACACTTGTTTTCTCTCTTTTGCTATCTTGAAAAGAGAAAGAGAAGATCCATTTGATGTGGAATTTATGTGAAAACCCATGAGCACATGGTTTTTTGCAATATTTTCAGCTGAAGTCAACGAAAATGTAATAAAGAGCTCCATACATGTCAGTAGAGCATTACCATGCTCATCCACATGGAAGAACTAAGCATGGTTTCCTTGGAGATGGTCATCCACATGGAAGAAAGCATGGATTCCTTGAAGCAAAATGAATAACATGTGGCCATTCAATGGAGATAATACATACACACATGGTTTTTATAAATGTTGTTTGAGCTCAAACAGAAAAACGAACATAGAAAAGGGGTCAATTAAGACAAGTAATGTCATGAAACCACTAATGTGTTGGAAGGAGAGGCCATGGAATGATATAAAGTGTTGGTCCAATGTATATATGATTTGAAAGGGTGCCAAGTAGGTGCATAAAGTTGAAAAGTGGTGCCATTGTAGTAGAATTTATGTCCACCTTTATAGAAATAATGTAGAGTACCATCATTATAATTGATCACTCATGATGTGACCAGAACTTATGTCAATCTCTACAACAATAATATAGAATACCATCATTATAATTGATGAATTATGATGTGAACAAGACTGCAATCTTTTTAACATGTAAGAAATAGTGAATTCCATGGATAAGGATGTTTTGGGGCATTATAGAATAGGCATCAAGTGCATCAATCCAAAAATCTTGTGGAATGGTGTAGTTTCTTTATTGTATGTTTCACTGGCTAGCAAGAATAGCTCTAGTTGGATGAGAGATAGATAATCATAATTATACAGTTAAAAATAAAGAAGCAAGATCATATATATTTTGCGAAAAGGATTTTTTCTTCAAATAGAAGGAAAATACAAAAATAAAAAATGGAAGCATTTACTTCAGCAAGTAGTGAAGGGCAAAAGAGAATCAAATCCAAAAATTGAGCTAGAAGAGAAGAGTAACTACTCAAAGTAGTGGAGGAGTTATGGAGAAGAGCTCTCAAACTCATCATGAGAGCTCGTGGTCATTTGGCTACAAAAGAGGGAAGGGATAACACTCAAGAATAGAGGAAGAAGACATTGAAGTTCCCTTGTAGGTAGTTCATTTGGTTTCAGTCATTTCATTCTCTTCAGTCTCATAGACTATGTCTAGCTGCATACCAATTTCTAGGTAGCTTGATTGTGAGAGTCATATCTCTCAATATATGTATCTATTTTTGGAGTTTAATATTTTTTGGAAAGATTATCTTTATTAATTCCTCTATCTAAAATAGTTGTATCAAATTCATTATGTTGTGTGAGTTATTCAATTTTTAGTGAAGTCTAGTTTTCAGCATAATTGAGTGGATAGGTAGCCTATTTTGAGGCAGAGTTACCACCAAAACTACTCCAAATTGTGTGTTTAATAGCTCATTTGAAAGCTATTAGTGTGTAGTCTGACTGGTCAAAGTCTCAAGTTCATTGCATTCTTCAAATGATACCAGTGTTCATTTTAAGGTTCAGCTATAGGTAAAAGTCTTGATCTTGAGAAGGTCTTCTACACTTTCTGCTGCGAATAGGGGAGGATTTCTCCAATAATTGGTATCAGAGCAATTGATTTTGAAGAATCAAAGAATAGGAAATGAAGTAAAGCAAAGGAGAAGCCACAAATCAAGGGGGAGCTTCGTAAAGTCAAGATAGAGCACCAAAACATAACTAAGGTAAACTTCAAACTTGGAAGTCTTCAATGGATGGTTTAGGACAACAAGTTGAGAAGTTAGATAAAGATAATTTTTAGTCTTGGAGGTATACAATGACAAATTACCTTAAAGGTAAAGGTTTATGGAGCATAGTTACTCGAGATGATCCACAACCAGTGGACCTTCAAGATCCCAACATTACTCCACCACGATGGAGACAAGTTGCTGATTGGGAAGAGAGGAATCAAAACGTGATGTTCCTCATTTCACAAGTTATTTCTAACACTATGATTGTTCATGTGAAAAGCCTAGAGACAACAAAGGAAGTTTGGGAAGCATTAGAGAAGGTGTATGCTACCTCAACAAGGTCTCATAAAATGCAACTCAAGAACGAATTCAACAACATGAAGAAAAGCTCAAGCCAAAGCATTAGTGAGTATACATTGAAGATGAAGGAGCTTCAAGATCAACTAGCATCAGTTGGATGCAAGATAGAAGAGGAAGACATCATCCAATCAGCCCTCAATGGCTTGAGGAGTGAAGAAAAGTGGAAGCCCCTCATCACAAACATTCTTTATAGAGATCCTCTACCAACATTCGACGAGATTATACCAAATCTTGTGGAGGAAGAGGTTGCTCAACACGGAGAAGGAAACAAAGGTAAGGACACCCATTGTCAAATTTTATATGCAGGTCGAGGTAGAGGAAGGAACTCAAAAGGAGGCTGCGGAGGAAGAGGAAGAAGCTACAACAACACAAATTCGAGCCAGCACAACTCGGAGGACAACAAGGAAAACTCAAACGACAACACATATGGAAGAGTTCGAGGAAGAAATAGAGGAAGAGTTCGAGGTTCATACAATCCTCATAAAGGTATATGTTATCATTGGTAAAGTAGGGAAATCTCGTAACTCTCTTTTCTCATGCATTTTTCTCTGTTCCCTTAGCTTGATGGATGCGGATATGGTGAGAAATGAGTGTTCCAAGGGGGTATGCAGACATTGAGAGCCTTTTTCCATGCATCGATGGCTTCATATGTGCATGGTGAGCTTCGGTGTCAGGTAAGTATGTTTTCCCCGAACTTTCGAAGCTTGTTTTCTCTCTATTTCTTGTCGTTTTTTGTAGATTTGTCTACAATTCCATGTAGAACATTGGATTCCGTACATTTTGATATGTGAAAAGGAATGCGTGATCTCTTATAGTTAAAGAGATACTACTTCTAGAAATTCTATAGCACGTTCAACTTCGAATTCAGAGAGAGAAAGAGGAAAGATTATTAAACTCAAGCATGCATAGATAGAAGTGCATATGTTTACACACACATACACACTCATATTTGCACATATAATGACAAACATAAATAATCTAATTATGATTGTACATATGAATTTGATTATGCATCTACACATATCTAAGATAAAAATAAATAAAGAGAGAGTGAGAAGAAGAAAAGAAAGAGAAGAAGGAAAGAAAGAGATAGAGATAGAAATGAAGAAAAAAAGTAGCAAGAAAGCAAGAGAAGGGAAGAGAGAAATGTAAAGAGCGATCGAGAGAAAGAGAGAGAGATAGAGAGAGGGAAGAGTAGATAAAGAGAAAAGTTTTAGAGAGGTAGAGAGAAATAGATGAAAGAATGTGAACGAGAAAGATAAAGGATGAACAAGAGAGAAGAAGAAGAAGAAAATACTAAGTGAGATAAAATGAAGAGTAGAGAGAGAAGGAAAAACTTAGAAAGAGAGAGAAAGAGTAAAGAAAGAGAAAAAGAAAGCTAGGGAGTAAGAAAAAGAGGAGGGTTAGCATACTTACCTTTACTAAAATGGGCATAACTCTCTCATATGATGGCCAAATTGGATGATTCCACTTGGTATAGAACATAGAATCCAAGCGGTTTCCAATGAGTGGCTTCTAACCTATCTTTGGATAATTAAAAGCCACATATAGAGATTATTTGGTTATATGCATACTTCTTCAAAGAGGTATGCTGCCCATCCACCTAGCTCCATTGTTTTGGCCATAACTTCTTCATGGAAGCTCCAAATCAAGAAATTCAAATTGATATAGATTCTAGACTTCAAGCCCTTTCTTTTTAGTGTACATGCCATATCTTGAGCATTGCAAGAAATCTCTACACAAGCTTTTAGATGATTGTTGGCTGGCAAGAAACTCTTTTTGAATTACTTGAGTATCCAATTATGATAATTACGAGACTATTTTGGATAGAAATGCATCGATTTTTATATCTTTGCCTCATATTTTTGGTGTCAACTATATTCATGTGATACTTTTTGCACCAAAGTTTATAATTTTGCATTGAATTCTCTTCCAATGTTATGAAACTAACATGGAAATGTGCATGAAAGTTAGTTTCCATATGAATTCATCTATGCACATGAAGTGACACTAACTTACGTTGATTCATAAAAGCATGCATAGGTTGTTGTTGTGTATTTCAAGATCTTTGTGCAGGTCTTGGAGCAAGAAAAAGACCTTGTTATAAGGGCGTGTAGTACCCAATAACACATATTGGAAAAGTTTTTTATTTGTAGGTTTTTGTAGCTAAGAAAGTGGTTTGGTTACCAATAGGCTGATGCTTATCATTGTATCTTGGTTATTATTTTTCCAGGCTTCATTTTCCTAGGGAAATACTACATTTTTTGTAGCCACATGGCATTATATGCCATGTGAGAACTAGAGTGATGTTGTGTTGTATGAGAGAGGAAGTCTTATGTGTGCAACATAACTAAAAGCATATAAAGTAATTGAAGTAGAGAAGAAGATGCATGAGTGGATGCATGCATACATCAACGATATGATTTCTAGAAAGCTGAAGTGCATGATGCATTTTTTATCTATAGAAGATAATCTATCACCACGATGATTTAGGGCGAGCATGAGGTATGTGATAGAAGTACCATGAATAGGCTAATTTTTCCTTTAGAAAATAAGCGACAAAGGTATATCCCTCAAGAACAACTAAGATGTGTTTTTTCTTCTAGTAACTCATGAGCACATCAATTGTTCTTCATGGGAATCTATATACTTGATATAGAGTTTTATCCCTAGTCGGCACAAGTTAGTGCTATGGTTATGATAATAAATACAAGTATTAAATGCTTGTATATGATTGGTTGTGATGAGGTTAATGAATGTTCAAGAAGCACAATGACTAGAATGACATCCATACATATTCACTTTCATTGAAAAGTGGATACTATAAAGAATCTATTTTGCACGAGACGATTTGGATTGTTAATTGGTTTGCATTGATCTATATGATCATTATATGCATGGATATGTCTCCATGTCATAATTCATCCAAGAGAATGAATGAGTAT
Source organism: Ceratopteris richardii (assembly GCA_020310875.1). Taxonomy (NCBI): domain Eukaryota; kingdom Viridiplantae; phylum Streptophyta; class Polypodiopsida; order Polypodiales; family Pteridaceae; genus Ceratopteris; species Ceratopteris richardii. Next base: position 118,436,413 of record CM035435.1, on the reverse strand, counting down.
GTCTAATCATAAGGATTAACATGTCTCATCAATTTTTATATTACAAAAATAATAGAACAAATGGTTAGTGAGGTAGAAGCCTCATAGAGATTTAGATGTTGCTCTTTGAGGGAATGCCCACATTTATTGAAATTTGGAGCACACGTAACTCATAGGCTTTTGTTTAAGCTGACCAATTTTCAAGTAATTGGGATACTTTTACATAGGTCAAATGACCTCCTCAATAAAAGTGCTGCTAATAATGGTAGAGGCCTGAAACAAGTGACATAGGCCTGTTGCATAGGGCGTTTCTCTTCATTGGTAGATCTAAATCGCATGATCTATGTTGGATATAAAAGCTTGATAAATGCACTTCTATAATAATTTTCAATAATTTTAGAGATCAATTGACAGGTCAAACAATCTCTGCACATGAAAGTGCAGCCTCTTGAATTTATGAAATGACCATAGACCATGTCATCTAGAGGTGATTGGTTCTCTTAGTTCATTTAATCAAAATGGTTTTCTTTCTACAATAATGTAAGAGACTTTAGATGGTGCTTAAAAAATATCAAGATGAGATGTCTCTCTATTTAGTAGATATAAGGAAAAGAGTAAAAGTTAGCCTCTACAAAATCTTAAAATATTGTAGGAATAGAGGCTTAGTATTTTGGTCATTGTAAAAGCTTCAAATGTCCAAATACTATGAAATTTATATCAATAAAATAAACTGGTATTAATTTTATGCCATTTGTAAGAAATTAGACATTAGTTGGTAGGTCAAATGTTCTATTCTTCTCAGAACAATTTCATGCAAAGATTTGCCAAAGAGTGATACATGTGTCTGCTGAACACATGCTTGTTTCATATTAGAAGCTCCAATTTCAAAAAAAATTCTTGGAGAAGCTACTCCAATATAGACCCTATGATATACCAAAATTTAAAGATTTTGTAATTTATCTTCATGGTTAGAAGATATTCTAAATGTGCAGCAACATTGTTTTTAGGATCACCTAAACACATGTGTAAAAGAGATAGAATGATACATTTGAATGAGTATTTATTGATTTTTAAGTTGGGCTAGATTTGGGATTAATGAAAATGAAATTTGGAGTTTGTTTGATTAGTTTAAGGGCTTCAAGAAGATGACCCTATACATTTTTAAAGTTGGTCATCAAGTTTTTGATCCTTCCAATGAAATGGTGATAAAACTCTAAGAAAATGTCCAAATTAAGTGATTTCTAAGCCTGATGAAAGCTTGCAAAAAGCTATATAAGTCTGGAAAATATCATAGATTTTGCATGAGTCAAATCTAGTTAAAAGTAAGCTTTAATCTGCTACTATTGGAAATTTTTTATGCAGGAGATGTCGTTGAAAGAAAAAGATTTTCCATAGGTTTTTATGATACCTTTTTGATATGGTGTGATCACCATGGGCTAGCCATGCCCTAGATACTTATTTATTGATCATTGATTTATGATGACCATTCCTAGTAAGACAGAGGAGACTCTGTCAAAATTTTCAATAATATATATAGTGCCATGAGAGCATGGAATAGGAGAACTTTAGTAGTTGTTCTCATTTTATATATTTTGGATTGATACAAGTTGTATAAATTCAAATTTCATGTGTGAGTTGTAAGACAATAGTTACACAATATAACACAGGAGCAATAACAGAGAAGATAACAGATATAGGAGAATCTCAACAATTTTCTACTAGCAACAAGTACAAAGGTGATGGCGTTGTCCACCCGTGCGCTCTCAAGGTAGAGCTTAAATGGTGATCTAGACAACTCTAGATAGGGAGATACAAGGTAGAGGTATGCTGGCTCAATTTGATGTCTCATGTAGTGCAGAAGTCGTGTATATATAGGATCATGGATGGCCTTCCATGGCTTAGGCCGGTTGAACCGATCTAACAAATATAAATTATTTCTGACTCCGACAGGGAATATTCCCTTTATCGTCGTGCCGGGGCATTGCCCTTGGACCCCCACCAGGGGGCCCGCTGGCCCCCTTGGTCCCCCCAGCCGAGGCTGCTCCCTGCTGCCCCGGACCCCACAATTGGGGACCCTGGTAACTCCCTTTCCTTACAATATCTTACATGGTCCAATATGACCTTCATCCAACATGCAAGTTGGGATTCCCATCAATTGGGTAATGCATGCTTGGCTTCTCCTCATAATGGGGGCCTTACAAAATGTGCATACATTCATGAGGGGTAGACATTGCTCATATACTAACACCACCGCTCAATGTTTACCGATGAAACATCAAGTAAGTTTTGGTCCTATGCCCATCTGTTGAAGATGCCTGTTGAGCTGCTCTCTTCCAAGTGCTTTAGTGAATATGTCAGCACAATTTGCCTCTGTTTGTCATGGACAAAGGAAACCATCTTGAATCTCAAATTCCATGTGAATCCTATATCTCATGCTTGGTTCAGAATTTGGGGAAACTAATGCTTCCATTGCATCTGGAACGTGCAAAACCCTAATATCGACTGTCTTCTTGCTTGATTCTGATATCCAGAGACCATGCTTCGAGTCGATGACATCATGATGACATCATCAAGTCGCAATCGCCTCTGGGAACCGCCCTTGAAATCCTATATAAGGAGGGGTTGGCCACATTCATAATCAGTCTTGCCAATACCAGTCTTGGGAGCTTAAGGAGTCATGACCGCCAAGTAAGTACTCTTCAAGTTCCAGTTCTAGTTCTTGTTTTGTTCCTTGTTCTAGTCTAGTTCTTGGACATACTATCTTGTCCCCTTGTAATCTCATAGTACGAGATCCCGTCAAGTTCTTTCGTGTATCCAGTTCATCTCCAAGAAGGGAGTTCTTGTAATCCAGACATCTTGTCTCATACTTACGATCCCGGGTTGTGGGATCTCCTGTATCATCTCTAGTCCAGTTTTCCATACCTATTGGTCCCGCGTTGTGGGACGTCTTGTATCAGCAATGTCTTCTTGTATTATTTCCCCTATGTGGGTGTTCTTGTAATCATAAGTGTATTTTCGAAATCTTGTCTACTGCAGTCAGAGAGCACACTCTAGTGCTCCCCTGACATTTTGGCAAGACTATCTTCTATCCAAGACCAGGCATTTGGAGAATGCTAATGAACAGATCATAGCATCACTTCAGAGTCTCCAACAACAAGTCAAAGACCTAAGTCATCGACAGACACAAGTCGAGATGGGACATCCAATGCATGTAGGTGCACTCCTCCAAGAATTACAAGAACGAATCGGGAGTCTTCAAGAAAATCAAGGGAGTATTCAAGTAAATCAATGGCCTAGTACATCATTTATGAAGGAACCCAAGATTTGCATGCCAGAAAAGTTCGATGGGGATCACACAAAGTTTCGTGGATTTGTCCAACAAGTTAAATTGTACATCCGTATGCAACCGAACAGATACCCTGACGAGGCATCCAAGGTCGGGTTTATTGGAACCTTGCTCTGTGGCCAAGCATTATCATGGTTTGCCCCAATCTTGGAGAAGAACATGGCAGTACTTCAAGACTATGAGGGGTTTCTCTAAGAACTCTCCACCACATTTGGAGATGCAGATACAAGTCGAGTAGCAGAAACAAAACTTCGGAAGTTACGTCAAGGTAACCACCCTGCCTCTACCTATGCATCTGAATTTAGGCAGTTGATATGTGATCTCACTTGGCATGAAGATTATTTCATAAGCCAATTCAGATGGGGTTTAAGAGATGGTGTTAAGGACCTTTTGCTCACGATGCCAGAGGTCGAAACATTGAATGAATATATCATGCAAGCTATTCAATGTGATAACCAACTTTTTGAAAGGAAACAAGAAAAACAAGTAGAGGGAAGACCTCGCCAGTGGAAACCTTTCCAACCCACTACTAAAGATGAGTCCATGCCTGAACGTATGCAAATAGATGTAATTAGGTTTCAGTCTCTAACACTAGAAGAGAAATAGAGAAGGAGAGTTAATAAGTTATGTCTCTATTGTGGAAACCCTGGACATATTGCAATTAATTGTCCAAACAAGAGAACAAACTCCAGAGTCGCAGCCACCCTTGTAGAGCAGGGAAACAAGGAAGTCTAGTTGTAAAAGAGACCCTGCAGCTGGACCATGATATAAGAAAGGGTCTCATAATTCCAACTACACCCATAGAAACATGTCTTGCACCTGTCAAGTTAATCATGCCCAAGAAGACCCTTTCCCTTACATCCCTAGTAGACTCATGAGCCTCCTCATGTTTCATTGATGAAGGATTGGTTAAGAAACATGGAATTCCTGTACTTCGGAAGAACAAACCAGTAGTAGTTGAAGTAGTAGATGGACAACCTCTAGCATCTGGGAATATAACCATGGAAACCACACCATTAAGAGTACACCTTGGTGACCATGAATCCCACATATGTTTCAATTTAATATCGAGCCCTGTACATCTAGTTATCATTGGAATGCCCTGGTTAAAGAAGCATAATCCAGACATTAATTGGGAAAAGGATAAAATCACCCGTCGAGATATCGAGAAGAACCCAACATATGTTGGAGCCAAAGCCTTCATACATGCAGATATCCTCCTAGAGCATAGACCTTACGATTTCCCCATAGATCTTCAAGAGGGAGCACAACCACCCTTTGGACCAATCTACAGACTATCTCCAGAGGAACTGACAGAACTACACAAGAGCATTGATGAGAATCTAGCAAGGGGTTTATCAAACACTCGAAGTCTCCAGCAGGAGCTCCTATTCTATTTGTAAAGAAGAAGGATGGGACTCTCCGGATGTGTGTAGACTATCGTGGATTGAACAAAGTCACTATAAAAAAACAGATACCCTCTACCACTCATATCAGAGCTCTTAGAACGCCTTGGAAAAGCAAAATTCTTCACGAAAATTGATCTTCGAGGAGCTTACAACCTTGTCAGGATCAGAGAAGGAGAAGAATGGAAGACAAAATTTCGAACAAGGTATTGGCATTTTGAATATGTAGTTATGCCATTCGGTCTTGCAAATGCTCCAGTTGTTTTCCAACATATGATGAATGATATCTTTCGAGAATATTTAGATGATTTTGTTGTAATATACCTTGATGATATCTTGATATTCTCCAAAAATCTAGAGGATCATGAAGATCATGTAAAGATAGTCCTAGAGAAACTAAGAGAAAAAGGATTATATGCGAAATTGGAGAAGTGCTCTTTCCATAAGACAGAAGTGGAATTTTTAGGGTATATAGTATCAGATAAAGGAATTTTTATGGACCCTAAGAAGATTGAGACAATCCTTGATTGGCAACCACCTTCATGTGTTCGAGATGTACAATGTTTTTTGGGGTTTGCCAATTTCTATAGGATATTCATCAGAGATTACTCCAAGATAGTGACACCTCTTACCAAGCTTACAGGGAACTCCAAATTCTCATGGACCGAAGAAGCAGAGAAGGCCTTTCAGACCTTGAAATCAACATTCACTACCGCTCCAATTCTAGGTCATCCTGATTCTAGTAAGCCCTTCTTCCTTGAGACAGATGCATCGGACTTTGCTCTAGGGGCCATTCTTTCCCAATATGGAGATGATGGACACCTACATCCAGTTTCATATCATTCAAGGAAGTTTTCCCCTCCAGAAATTAATTATGAAATTCATGATAAAGAACTTCTTGCCATAGTAGATGCGTTTGATACCTGGCATCACCATCTAGAAGGAGCAGCTCATAAAGTCATTGTGTATTCAAATCACAAGAACCTAGAGTATTTTATGACCACCCGGATTCTCAATAGAAGGCAATCTCGATGGAGTAACTTTTTATCCAGATTCGACTTTGTCATCACATACCGTCAAGGACGTCATCAATGTCAGTCAGATGCCTTGTCCAGAAGATCTTACCTTGCACCAAAGAAGGGTGAAGAGGCCTTTGATCAACAAGAGAGTGTATTACTCAAGCCTGAGCATCTCCAGTTAGCAGCTATCTCTTCAACCCATCCTGAAGATTCAGCCTTGAATCATTTGATTCATGAGAATCTACCACAAGATGAATTATTTTGTAATGTTAAGCAAAAAACTCAAGAAGGAAAAGTCCAAGAAGTAAATGAATTCCAGGAAAAGGACGGGTTACTATTCTATCAGAACCTATTGTATATCCCTCCAGGAAAGCCCATGATCCAAGTACAACAACGTCATGACAACCTTGCAGCAGGACATTTTGGAGTAAATAAAACCATAGAACTCATATCCAAGGATTTTTGGTGGCCTCAAATGTGGAAGGAAGTCAAAGAATATATCCGAACCTGTGACACTTGGAATAGATCTAAGGTACCACGACATAAGCCTCATGGCCTCTTGCAACCTTTACCTATTCCAGAAAGGCCATGGGCTTCATTATCTATGGATTTCATCACAAATCTACCAAAGTTAGATAAGTATGATGCCATTCTTGTTATTGTGGATAGATTCACAAAGATGGCACACTTCATTCCAACTACAAAGACAATCACAGGTGCAACCACTGCTAGACTCTTTCTCAGATACATCTTTAGGCTTCATGGATTGCCTCATGATATTGTCAGTGATCGAGGTCCAGAGTTCATATCTAGCTTTTGGAACAGTCTTTGCAAGCTCCTTGGTGTTCAAGTTAAAATATCTACAACAAATCATCCACAGACTGATGGACAAACAGAACGGGTGAATCAAGTCCTAGAGCAATATCTCAATTGCACTAGCAACTATCACCAAAATGATTGGTTTGAGTTGTTACCCTTTGCAGAGTTTGCCTATAACAATAGTGTTCATACATCTACTAAGCAAACTCCCTTCTTTGCAAACTATGGACAACATCCAAGGATGGATATACAACTCTCAAATCATGTCAAGAACCCAGCAGCCAGAGACAAGGCCCAGTACTTGATGGACATTCACAAATAAATGAAGGAAGAGATCCATAAAGCTCAACAACAATATAAGTACTATGCAGATCAACATCGTGTCCCGAATCCATCGTATCAAATCGGGGATAAAGTATGGTTACTCCGAAACAATTTACAAACTTCAAGGCCTTGTGCAAAGTTAGATCATCAAAGGTTTGGTCCATTTACCATCTTGGCCAAGATTAATCCAGTCACCTTCAAGCTCCAGTTACCGAGTACCATGAGAATACATCCAGTTTTCCATGTATCCATGTTGGAACCATATCAGATTTCACCATTGAGGGGGGAGAGACCTAGTCCTTCACCACCTATCGAGATTGATGATCATGAAGAATTTGAATCGAGCATGTCCTAGATTCCAGAATATCCCGAGGAAGATTGGAATACCTTATTCATTGGAAAGGGTATGACATTAGTGATCGTACTTGGGAACCTGCAGAAAACCTTCAGAGAGCACCAATCAAGGTTCGAGAATTCCATAAGAAAAATCCAATGAAGCCGAGACCAGAGAACATGACCGCTCCTCGTGGAACTCGTCGCTTGAGGGGGAGGTAATGTCATGGACAAAGGAAATGGAACGTGCAAAAACCCTAAGATCGACTGTCTTCTTGCTTGATTCTGATATCCAGAGACCATGCTTCGAGTCAATGACATCATCAAGTTGCAACCGCCTCTGGGAACCGCCCTTGAAAACCTTTATAAGGAGGGGTTGGCCACATTCATAATCAGTCTTGCCAATACCAGTCTTGGGAGCTCAAGGAGTCGTGACCGCCGGGTAAGTACTCTTCAAGTTCCAGTTCTAGTTCTTGTTTTGTTCCTTGTTTTAGTCTAGTTCTTGGACATACTACCTTGTCCCCTTGTAATTTTGTAGTATGAGATCCCGTTGAGTTCTTTCGTGTATCCAGTTCATCTCCCAGAAGGGAGTTCTTGTAATCCAGACATCTTGTCTCATACTTATGATCCCGGGTTGTGGGATCTCCTGTATCATCTCTAGTCGAGTTTTCCATACCTATTGGTCCCACTGTATCAGCAACGTCTTCTTGTATTATTTCCCCTACGTGGGTGTTCTTGTAATCATAAGTGTATTTCCGAAATCTTGTCTACTGTAGTCAGAGAGCACACTCTAGTGCTCCCCTGACATGGTTGGGCAATATTCTAGTTCCACAATTTCATCTTCAATTAGGCTTCCTACACGACCTCGTCCCTCGATGAAGTTATGCGTAGCGGCCTTCCAGTTTTCTCAGGCTCATGGTCTTGTGCTAAAGTGTCCGTTTCCCAATAGGTTTTCTTTAACACCTTAATGGGAAATAGACACTTTATTAAGGTTTTACGTTAAAGAAAACCTTCAAGGTGCTATGAATGCGCGATTTAGCTGTAGCTTCACCATAATGGTCTTCCCTTTGGCCCTTTAGGTATTAGCTACAGAGACCATGTTGGCGCTAAAGAGACCATGTTGGTCTTGTCTTGCGCTAAAGAGACCATGTTGGGGCAAAAACAACTGTTTTAGGCGAGAGAGAGAAAGCTCTCTCATCTGATATCATCTCATTTATTCATCTCCGGTATTAGCTTCATCGCAGCCAATAGGAGTGATAGTTTACGTTTACCTAATAGCCTACCTGTTCTCGTCCTTCCTTCACCACCTCCGTGAGGATGATCAATAGGATTCATGGCGTTATGAACCTCTTCACGAATGTAATGGTACTATACTTCTATGTGCTTGGTGCGAGCATGAAATACTGGGTTCTTTGCAATAGCCGTACAACTTTGATTATCACACTTGAGTACATTCACCATATTTGATGGAAATCCTAGATCTGCAAGAATTCTCCTTAACCAGTCGCCATATTTGATGGAAATCCTAGATCTGCAAGAAGCAAAAAAAGCTGCTTTGTACTCTGCTTTAGTGGAAGAGAGTGCGAGAGTTGGTTGCTTTCTACTTACCCAAGAAAATATTCCTGAACCAAGTGAGAAACAATATCCAAAAATTGATTTTCTAGAATCACAATCTCCAACCCAATCTGAATCACAATATCCTTGGAGTGTATCACCTATGGTATTAAAAATACCAAAATCCAAGGTTCTTGCAATGTACCTTAGAATTCACATTCCAACATTCCAATGACTCTCCTTAGGTTTGTTGGAAAACCTGCTTAATACTCCAATAACATAGCAAATGTCTGGTCTAGTGTTGCACAGAAAAATAAGACTTCCAACGAGCTTCCTATACTTCTTAGCATCTACATCAGGCATGTTAACATCCATAGATAGCTTATGATTTACCTCCATAGGTGTGCTAGTTGGCTTGCAGTCCATCATTCCAAATGCCTTGAAAATTTCTTTGGCATATTTTTGTTTGAGATGAAATATCATCCTTCCTTTGCCATACTTCAATTCCCAGACAAAAATGGAGTATACCTAAGTCTATCATTTCGAACTCAGTTCCCAAGCTGATCCAAGTTTGATTGATGAGTTCCTGATGATCTCCTATAATGATCAAATCATCTACATATACAATGACAACAACTAGCTTGCTATCCCTTTTCATTACATACAAGTAAGCATCAGAAGTACTTCTTTCAAAACCCATATTTTTGAAAAAATTATCTATCCGTTGGTACCAAGCCCGTGGAGCTTGCTTAAGTCCATACAAAGCTTTCTTCAAAGTGCAAACTTTATTTTCTGAATTGGGCACCTCAAAACCTGGTGATTGAGATACATATACATCCTCCTTGAGGTGACCATTCAAAAATGTAGATTTGACATCCATCTGGAAAATAAGCCAGGCTTTTTGTGCAGCTACTACAAGTACCGTCCGAATAGTTGTCATATGTGCAATTGGTGCAAAAGTTTCTTGAACATCAAATCCTTCGATCTGTGAAAAACCCTATGCAACTAATCTTGGCTTATACTTTTCTAATGTTCCATCTGCTTTATACTTAGCTTTCCAAAATCATTTAGTACCTATTACCTTCTTCTTTGGCGGCAAGTCGACTAGATCCCATGTATCATTTTTTAGTATACTATCATGTTGAAGAATCACTCACGAATTTGACATACAGATAAACATAAAGAAAAAGAAAGATAAAGAGAAGCGGAATCAAATATTCAAAAAAATCAAAAGCCTTAATGAAGGGACAAATTCACGACCGTTATGTACAGTGCAGAATCTTGCAGAATCAGAGTTTGATAGAGTTTGTTACACCGAATCAAACTGTATATAAAGAGAGAACGTGCATAAGAATAAAAGAGAGGGAAGTGCGAGCTAGAACGTGCGTGAGAAGAGCGCGCAGTTTAAATAGAGCGCATATAGAGGTCAAGAAAAAGAGAGAAAAACAGAGAGAGAGAAGTTTCCAGAAGACGCCAGAGATCGCGTATGTACATATGAATAACAGAAACCTGAAATGTCAGGTATTCATCTGAGAGAGATGGTAAGAAGAAACTACTCAGTGTAGGAGAGTTTCCATAGCTTGAGCAAGAAGAGGCCAAGCTAGTTTGTACACATCTTCTCTAATAGAAAACACATGTTCATGTGGAAGTTTGCGCGCTGTCGGGTCGTGAGAGATGCTGGGATGGTGGATCAAGTCATCCGCCTAAATCGTTCGGCACACGCGGGGTGTCTGTAGCAAACTCAGGCTTATGAAAATAAGGGTTCTAATGACAAAATAATTTAAATTACCTATTTCTATGATTGAGAATAAGGTTATTCTATACAATGTACATAGTTTAAATAGCTATGGACCGTAAGGACGGGCAGCCTCGTACATAGCAACAACTTCCTGATATGAGATTGAAACTTCCATAATGGGTTCTTCTACTAAACTTTCAGGTAAGCTAGAGGGTTCTGGTCTGTCTAGAGTTGGCGGAACATTTTCAATATTTTCAATAGTACTGTGCTCAGACTCATGAACTAACTTAGAAGACATCAAGGAAAGTAATGGAAAAACTAATGAAACAATATGATACTAAACTGTTTGAATGAATTAATTGATATGCTAATGGTTCGAATTAATAATTCTAATACAACTGGAAGGCCTAATCAATTGGATAAATGTCTAGTCAATTGGATAGTTGACTAAATGAGAAATAAGATTTAAATGGATCTTTAGGCTGCCGCTTCACTTCAATTGTCTTCACTTCACTTTAATTGATTGTAATCTTCAATGTTTCTGCAAAAAACATGAGGAGAAACTTGAGCTCAACACACATTTAAATACATACACAAGTCCTTCCTAATCCACTCTTTTGGTTTTAACTTTTAATCTACAACCACACTTTAATCTCCTTACTTTCACCACACTTTAAATTGACTTTATTTACACAACTCACTTACTCCATTCTTTTAACCTTTTTCATATACACCATTCATTTAAAGTTTCTCTTTAACTTCCTTTAATTACATCATTTATTCCAACCACTCTTTCAATCACTTTAGTTACATATCTTCTATAAACCATTCTTTTTCCTAGTACTCATATAGACCACTAGTTTTTTATCCATTTAATTTACCATTTTTAATTTAATTAGCCTATATTTCTTATTTTAAATAAATCATTTAATTCAATCTTAGGTTAAGATTTTAATTAATTAGAACCTTAGTATTAAATGCACATACATGATTAAATAATTAATTAAACCATATTTTAATTTTTGTCATTGAACCAATGTTTAGTTATAGATTAATTTCCTTAAATATTAATTATTTTAACCCTTAAAACATTCTAAAACCCTAGAAAACCTACTTAAAACCCATCAAAACCCTATTAAAACCCTTTGGAAATCATTGATAACCCATTAAAATCTTTCTGATCCCTTGTAAACCCTAACATGAACCCATTAGAATCTTTTGAGACCCTTCAGATGAACCTAATTGACATAAAATCATATGAACTTAGAAAACCCTAGGGTTAAATACCCATGAATCAAGCATGTATAAATATGAAATACTCATTAATTGAGTAATTAGGATAAACCCTAATTTGAACATATTTTCTTCATCATTTCTTGTACCTGCAAACACTTCAAAAGTAGTTAATTCAATCCAGAACAATTGTTCAACTGTGAAAAAGAGGTTTAGAATTCACCAATTAAGTTGTTTTCATTTTCTCTGGTCATCAACTGGAAGATGTAAATCTTCCCGACATCCACCGCCACCAAACCTGCACATCGTCCTCGATGGGCCAACTTGCAGATTGAGGGAAGCAGCATGTTCAATGATTATCCTGAAATTAAATCATAGAACAGCATCAAATTCTTTTATAAACATATTTTAAATTATCAAATTTTTAATCTTTTCAACATGCACATGAAGTTTATTTAAATTATATATGGCAATGAAAACATATTAAAGTATAAAGGTAAACTAGTAACCTGTTCAGTCAACAAACATTAATTTACATTTCATCCATTTATAAACTATGTAAAGATTATAAAACAGAATTCATTTTCATTCATTCAAATGCAGGTTTTGTCATATATATGCATTCACATATGAACAATCAAGCATGCCAAAGAAATCTACTAAATCTACTTGGACAGACAGCCGCCTTGTATGCCCAATTTTAATCGCTAGATGTGTTTTTTCACAACTAGTTCTCTTCATATAAATATGATGTAAACTTCATATCGATAATAAATGTAAATACCTTTTTGGGGTGGAAGAAGGTATAACTTCCATGTCAATATTCTTTTTTTTTTTTTTCGCTACTTTTTTGTTTTAAAGGGGAAAGGCTTAACCCCTTAATCCGAGCTAAGGATCTAGCTGCATGGACAAGAAAGATCTAGGTTTTCACAGACATGTATCATGCAACAATATGCTCCTACATATATACAACTACTTTTGTTATCTAAATGAACTACAAATCCCTCTATTTTTAACAAATCTCACTTAATCTATAAATGTAGAAATATAAATTATGTCTATTTTCCTAATATGGTTTAAATAGAGTCCTTTATAAATTAATATTCTTCATTCCAGATTTTATCAATTAGTTTTATATGAATGCAAATAAAATACGTAAAACAAAATTTTAAGACAAAGAAAAATACGACCTAAAAATCAATTTTATCTTCAATCTGCTTCATCTTCAATCTGCTCATCTTTATGCATCTTAATTTGTTCTTCAAAGACCTGTTAGAACTCAACCAGCAACAGCTAGACACACAAAATTATTAAATTTCATATTCAAATCTTCTCTTGGTTTTCCTGCAAAAGAAACCCACACTAAAGAAATTCATTCATACATAATTAATCATGCTCATCATCAAACATTACTTCATACATTTCATCATCTCTTTGTTTAAATAATTTAATTCTTTTGCCAGCAATTAAGTTTTTAAGAGGCGTGCCATCTAATTCGCGTAAGGCATACGTTCCATTATCATAGGTTTTGACTACCACATAAGGTCCAAACCAACGTCTTTTTAGTTTTCTACGGGCATCATACTGAGAATCAAACGTACTATCATACAGTAAAACCCAATCATTAACATAAATCGGCTTTGGCCTTAACCTATATGATTTATCAAAATACTTATTGTTTTTCAATCGAGAATCTTTTAGTTTAACTATAGCCTCTTCTAAACGTTCATTCCCTTGCTCTAGTTGTTGGATTCGCAGAGCTAATAAATCTTCTGTCGACAAATTATCTTCCCATGGTAAAGTAGTCCAAGTAAGAATTTGCGTATGCACAGGGAAAATTGGTTTCTGGCAATACATCAACTCTGCCGGCATATACCCCGTTGTTCTAGTGCAGGTCATTCTATCGGCCCACAACGCAAATGGCAGATAAGTTGGCCAATTCTTAATTTCTCCATTACAAGCTTTGGAAATTGCTTTAATAATAGGAGAATGCCCTCGCTCAATCTTCCCATTAGCTTCAGGGTTGTAAGCAGTAGTAAGGGCTAAGCGAATTCCATGCCTAGCAAAGAATTCTCTAGCCTCCTGCGCATCTAACTCTCCCCTATCAGCCACTACCTTTTCTACATGACCAAATCGTGAAATGACATCCTCAAGAAGAAATTTGCATACATTCAAGGTTGTCTTAGATCTTAAAGCTCGGCCTTCTACATGATTCGTAAGATCTTCACGTGCCAAGACTATATATCTCATCTTATTGATACCTTTGGGCATGGTAACTAAGTCTACAACCCATTTATAATGGATGCATGGTGGATAGGTAGGATGCAACGGATCCCTATGTTTGACTGAGGAATGAATCTGACTTACGTCACATGAATCCACATAGTTTTTAACAGTAACATAAATCCCTGGCCACCACTATCCTTCTCTAATTTTTTCATACGTAGCTACAAAACCTTTATGTCCTGCCCATAAAGTATCATGCATACTCTTCATGACTTGTAACTGAAGACCCTTAGTACCTAGTACTCATTGTGGCAATCTAATTTTTCCCCTCGCATGTCTCCAAATGAAACCATCTTTCAGAAAAAAGTTGTAAGCTCTTTTCCTAATATTCCGAAATCTATTTGAAGACCATGAAGGTGCCCTAACCAAAGTACTTAAATACTTTCCATTATCCTGCCACTCTCCTTCGTATTCTTCAATATTAAACTGTTCATATGCGTATGCTTTAGAATCATAATTAATTGCATTTATTTCTAATTCTGTTTCTTCCTCATTATTAAATCTAGCTCGAGAAAGCATATCAGCCACAGGATTAGATTTACCTGCAATATGTATCAAAACAGGATTTATAAACTTGATGTATGAAATCCATCTAAGCATGGCAATGTCGGGTGATGAACAGTTTGTAATCATTCCAATCAGAGGTAGACAATCTGTCTCAACTATTACATTTGCACCTATAAAATATTCTTTATCGGATTTTAATGCCGTGACTAAACCCCATAGTTCTTGTTTAATTTGCGGATAATTTCTTTGCGTATCGTGTAAAATCTTTGCACCAAATCTCACAGCATACCTATTGCCCTCTTCATCGTCCTGACCAATAACCCATCCTATTCCTATAGGGCTCGTATCAACAGTTAAAATGATAGGCTTTTGATTAGTATAATCTACTCACTTTAAAATAGGAGCTCCAAGAAGTAATTTCTTTAACTTTTTCATAGCTTTTGAGTGTTCTTCAGTCCAAAGAAACTTTCGATTCTTCCTTAGTAAAGCATAAAGACAGTTTGCAACATGTGCATAGTGTGGGATCCAGATGGCATAAAACACACAAGCACCAAGGAATCGTCTTACCTCACTAATATTACTACAGGTTTCAGAAATCTTGTTTATAGCGTCGACTTTAGGTGGATATGGCCTCCGACCGTAATGTCCACATAAATGCCCAACTATAAGTACCTCATTGACACCAAAAACAGATTTCTCAATGGAGAATGTGAGACCAACCTCTTCAAATCTCTGGAAAATCCTTTCACAGTCAGAGATATGATCTACTACAAACTTCCTGCAGCCAGAGGAATCTAAAGTTTCATCTTTCGCATTCTCAATACATCCTTTAATAGGAATGTCATCAATAAATGGCATGGCTATATTAGGAATGAAGTCATGTAATACTGAATTCATGGCGTTCATCATATGCGCTACTGAATTAGTAGCTCCTTGCGGCAAAGTGCACATGCGAACTAAGCCTAAAGGAGTTTTCATGGTCGTAATGTCTCTACTTTCAATAGCAAGCTGAAATTGATCGTAGCCAGAATACAAGTCCCCCATTGAGTAAATGGCATGACCAGCGAAGGCTTCAGCGAATTCTCCTACAATGGGCCCAGTACCTACATTCCTAATAGTAACCTTGTTAACAGGTTGTAAATCTTGAATGAACCGTAACTTGCCATTTTTCTTTGGAACAGTAAACCACCTATTTGAGTAGGGTGCAGATGATGGCTCTAAAATTCGCATGTGAATCTTTTCCTTAAGAAGCCGCATTAACTCTGGTAAATGGGCTTTCAGAACAGGTATGGGTCCAAGATTCCATGGAATGTGAGGCACTGTAAAGATGATCATTGGTGGTACAATTTTTGGGTCTGCACAACCTATCTCATGGGAATATAAAGAAAATGCCTTTCCATGCTTTCTAATCACTCTTTGAAATAGTTCACGTTCCTCGGGTAACAAAAAATTTTCATCATTTCCTATTTTGATTAGCTTTAAAGTTTCTTCTGTGAAGGTATGACCTATATTTGTGCGCTCTCTTAAATAAGGATCATTGGTAACTTGCCTAAACTTCTCTTCACTCTCTCGTGGTAACGATTGGGCAATCGGTTTAATTTTTTTGTCAACGGTTTTGTATTTTGTATTTACTTTTGCTTCCTTTTCATTACTCATGACAAATTTAATAATCAAATCATATTCTTCAATAGAATTTAAAAGTACAAATCTAAAATTTTCTTTTTCATGCAAAATATTTTGAAGTTCTTCAATCAATGAGTTTGAAGATAAAGTTTCAATTACGGTTTCAATGTGTTCATCAGATGAAATGAATCCTTTCTCTTTATAAAATTTTTCATAATGTTTTATAATTTTTTTAGGAATTTGTTTATAATGACAAAATTGCAAATATGATGAAGGGAAATATAAAGAAAAACTATCTAAAGTATCTACAGATGGGTGCGAGACATCAAACCAAGAACCACCGTTGTCTCGCTCAACAGTGGCATCTAGGCAAAATTTTGATCATAATAAGTTCCAAACTCACGAAGAGGCATATGATCTTCACGTATCTTTTCATGAGAACGAATGGGCGTCTTCCTAATTTGCTCCCTATTTCGTACATGGTTTGGGCTGACTATCATAACTTGGAGCGATTGTAGATCATCTTTAGATCTAATTCTTGCGTATGCTGAGCCGTCATCTATTACTTTAGTCTCCATTCTGGCTTCACATATAAATGGTTGACCTAAGATAATTTCATAAGAGCAGTTGTCCTGAATGAAAAAGTGGAATGTCTCAGAGATTCCACCTATCATTAGAGGTATGTTGGCACATGCTCCTAGGAGTGATCCACAACCATTGTCCGCGGTTCGCATTATCCAGCCGTGATTTTTATCAATAGGCCATTTAAACTTATCATATAATCCTTTCGAAATCACATTGATTTCAGACCCAGAGTCAATTAGGGCTAAAGCAGAATATGATCTCTTCTGATCTCCTAAGTTAACTTTAATCTCCGGTGTGCCTCTCGCCCAAAAGCTTTTTCTAAAATCACTCTCTGAGTTTTTTGTTTCGTCATCTGGTACAATCGGCCCTAAGAAATTTTTGTTCACATTACAGGTATTATCTTCTTCATCTTCTGAGTCTAAAGAAAGAGATTCATGAATCAAGTGAGTTACATCGGCAACATCTTGCATCTCTACCTCTTGTGACAGAGGGAATCTCTTTCTTTTAATTAGTTTAATAAAATTTTCCTTAAATTCAATTTTTGCTATTGAGAAGATTTGTTCTAAAGTCATTTTTACTGCACTTTTTAATAAGATGTCATACAATATTTCTTTCGAATCAACTTTTTGTTCAAGTTCAGAAATAAGAATAGCTTTCGGTACTCGTTTCGGTTTCTTTTCTGGTTTCTCTTCAGGTTTTGTTTCAGTTCTAGGAATTTGCTCTACTTTGTCTGATGTTTGAATTGGCTCACTAAACACAGGTTGTTTACCCTCCCTAATTTCTTTTCTTCGCTCCTCATTTGTTTTAGAACTTTTGCCTTGTTCAAACTGAACTTTCTTAGGCTTCGGCTCATCTCTCATCTTACTTCTAGTCATTCGTCTACTTGAATCATTTGTATCTTGCTCATCATCCCTCTTTCTTTTCTCTTCAACATTCGCAATATGCGAATATATCGAGAATTGATCAACAGGAGAGTTCCACGCAGTTTTCTGCATAATATCATCTCTCGCCTTTATCAAAGCTTCAATTGAGTAGTTCCTCGTTTCCCTTGTTTGTTCGGAATCAGAGTCACTATCAACATATTCTAGTTTAACAGCAGAAGCAGATTTCGAAGACTCAGAAAGGTTTTCATACAGCTTCTGCATCCCTCCCTTTCCCCAATTGGTAGCTAAGGGTAAATGTGTTCTATAGTCGCACAATCGCTTGTCAATATCAATTACAAGTCTTTTCTCTTTCGCATCTTTCAATGCTTCACATGTGTAAGTCAAATGATCTATGGCATCGCACTAGATACATCTCCTCACATTGGCATTTCTCCTTTCATTGAAATTTCTTTGGTTAAATGCTTGAGGAATTGGTTGGGGTACAACTCGAGGATTAGGAGGTATAAAAGGTGGATTAGGAGGTACTAATGGATGATTCGGAGCTACTAATGGTGGATTTGGAGCATTTACTGGTTGAGGATAAATAGTCGGATGAGCTTGCATTGCAGGTTTATCATGAAGGTTTAAAGCATACACCACATTCTGCAAAGCTGCTACCTCTTTAGACATATTCTCGTGCATATGCATCATATTGTCCAACTTGTTAAACAAAATCTCAAATTGTAACTCGGTTGGTACTCTAGATGTGGATGTTGTAGGCTCAACTTTTGAATCTATATGTGTATCCCTAGTTGCCTGAATCGGAGGAAAACTGGAAGATGGTTGAGACATCGATTCATAAAGGAGTGTTTTACGTTGGATCATGTGAGCAACCGCCTCAACTACAGTTTTTACTACACCCCAGTCATCTGTAAGCCCATATTTCTTTCCCGGTTCTTCAAGCCTACGCTCAACCTCTACCCTTATATCTGGAGTCAAGATTTTAAGGAAATATAAAATGATATCTGGGGTAAGGGCAACTCTATCCTGTTCAGGTAATTGAGAGAATCTTTTCATAAATTCACTATGGAGTTGAGTTAACGAAATGTGAGGCTTAGGTGAACTAATCCATTTCATAAATCCTTCTCTACTATGTTGACTGTAGTCTTCTAAGTAGAATTCCTTATGCAGCTCTTTTCTAAACTCATCCCATTCCTTATTGTCATGTATATCCATAATAGATTTTACAGTACCTATGGCCAGACGTCCAAGATAGGATTTCCACTTTGTTTCAGGTAAACCATGTAACTTAGCTAATTCCTCAAACGTCTCTAAATAATTTGTAACATTCATACCAGTAAATTTCCCTTTATCCTTTAATAACGTTTCAACTACCTTTTGTCCTTGCGTCTCGTGCATCATAGTTTGAAATAGCTCGTCCATTTTTGAAGTTTGTCTTGACCTAGCTTGAACAATTCTAACTATATCCTGAACTTCTTTTGTTACTCTTTCCTTATGTTCAGCTACTAATTCTGAAATTCCGTTAGAGTCCAGTTTGTTAAGTTTATACTATGCCAATATGCTTCAAGTAAAGCTATGATTAACGCTTAACCTATGATTAACAAACAGTTGCCTTTAACCTATACCAATAATTTAACCTTAAATAAAATTTTGCACCCAAGAATGTAAGGGTAAAGAAATTATACCAACTGCTCGAAGATGAGGCTCAAAACAGTGCTTTCTGTGAAATTCAATACATTTATTGATTTAAATCAAAACCTAAATACATAGTTTGCTAAAAATGGGTGCAAACGTTTTGTGCTTCAATTGTTGATGAAAGGGGTGGCGCGACGAGGTTCTCCTACTTGCCAATCTTCGTGGAGGCGCTCAGGTCACCAGACCAGCCCTCGACACCAAGAAGATTGCAAGCTCACGTAAATGCCACAGCTTCCAGGGATGAAGACGCACCTGCACTGATGTAAAATCGTATGAATGTATATGCAATGCAAAATTTAAAATTTATACCTGAGCTGCAAGGCCGTTTGTTCACGTCGGGTTCACCAATGTCGGGTCGTGAGAGATGCTCGGATGGTGGATCAAGTCATCCGCCTAAATCGTTCGGCACACGCGGGGTGTCTGTAGCAAACTCAGGCTTATGAAAATAAGGGTTCTAATGACAAAATAATTTAAATTACCTATTTCTATGATTGAGAATAAGGTTATTCTATACAATGTACATAGTTTAAATAGCTATGGACCGTAAGGACGGGCAGCCTCGTACATAGCAACAGCTTCCTGATATGAGATTGAAACTTCCATAATGGGTTCTTCTACTAAACTTTCAGGTAAGCTAGAGGGTTCTGGTCTGTCTAGAGTTGGCGGAACATTTTCAATATTTTCAATAGTACTGTGCTTAGACTCATGAACTAACTTAGAAGACATCAAGGAAAGTAATGGAAAAACTAATGAAACAATATGATACTAAACTGTTTGAATGAATTAATTGATATGCTAATGGTTCGAATTAATAATTCTAATACAACTGGAAGGCCTAATCAATTGGATAAATGTCTAGTCAATTGGATAGTTGACTAAATGAGAAATAAGATTTAAATGGATCTTTAGGCTGCCGCTTCACTTCAATTGTCTTCACTTCACTTTAATTGATTGTAATCTTCAATGTTTCTGCAAAAAACATGAGGAGAAACTTGAGCTCAACACACATTTAAATACATACACAAGTCCTTCCTAATCCACTCTTTTGGTTTTAACTTTTAATCTACAACCACACTTTAATCTCCTTACTTTCACCACACTTTAAATTGACTTTATTTACACAACTCACTTACTCCATTCTTTTAACCTTTTTCATATACACCATTCATTTAAAGTTTCTCTTTAACTTCCTTTAATTACATCATTTATTCCAACCACTCTTTCAATCACTTTAGTTACATATCTTCTATAAACCATTCTTTTTCCTAGTACTCATATAGACCACTAGTTTTTTATCCATTTAATTTACCATTTTTAATTTAATTAGCCTATATTTCTTATTTTAAATAAATCATTTAATTCAATCTTAGGTTAAGATTTTAATTAACTAGAACCTTAGTATTAAATGCACATACATGATTAAATAATTAATTAAACCATATTTTAATTTTTGTCATTGAACCAATGTTTAGTTATAGATTAATTTCCTTAAATATTAATTATTTTAACCCTTAAAACATTCTAAAACCCTAGAAAACCTACTTAAAACCCATCAAAACCCTATTAAAACCCTTTGGAAATCATTGATAACCCATTAAAATCTTTCTGATCCCTTGTAAACCCTAACATGAACCCATTAGAATCTTTTGAGACCTTTCAGATGAACCTAATTGACATAAAATCATATGAACTTAGAAAACCCTAGGGTTAAATACCCATGAATCAAGCATGTATAAATATGAAATACTCATTAATTGAGTAATTAGGATAAACCCTAATTTGAACATATTTTCTTCATCATTTCTTGTACCTGCAAACACTTCAAAAGTAGTTAATTCAATCCAGAACAATTGTTCAACTGTGAAAAAGAGGTTTAGAATTCACCAATTAAGTTGTTTTCATTTTCTCTGGTCATCAACTGGAAGATGTAAATCTTCCCGACAGCGCACTGTTCGTATGTGAAGAACTCTGAGTATTTTCGTGTTACGGTAGAAAGTTCGTTAACAGTTACAGTTCGTTCAGTAAACGTGTCTCCCGGTACTCTCTCAGTAAACGAATGTTTCGATCAATTACAGTTGTCTCAGTAAACGCATTTTCGGTCAATTACAGTTTTCTCAGAAAACGTGTTTTTCGGTAGAACATCTCACAGAATAAATTAAGGTTTTGTATGAGAGATAGCTTATCTTATAGCTAGACATCTCTACTATCAGTTCGTCAAGGATTTCGGTGAAATGGATATGTACACACAATACAAAGTCTAACCGAAAAGAGACATTCTGAACCGGAGAAGTTTTTTCTTAAACTTCAGAAAGTGTTCACTCAGTGAAGGATGTTCACGCGTCACTTCCTTACTTCTTGTATACTCACTTGAAGTGATTACAAATAGAACAACAATTGATTCCGGTAAGATTCCGATATAACTATGGTGTCAGTCTGGTGACAGTCCGGTGAAGTTCAAGTGAATTTTTCAGTAAATTCAAAACGCAGTCTTATATGTTTAAGTGGTAGTAACCTTGCTAAGCTACTGTTGATTATGGAGGTGTTCTAATATCGCTCTAGCTTAGCATCTTTTCGGTGGCGCGGCGATTTCCGCAGGCTTGACAAGGTTCAAGCCTTTGCCGTGACGGCCATCAATAAGTGGTCTCAGAGAGGTGAGATCCCCAACAATTGGTATCAGAGCAGGTTAACCACAATGTGGAACCAGAACGAGAAAGATTCTGAAGAGCAGAAAGATTCTCAAAAGTTCACTGGAAGTAATAGAAACAAGAAGATCATGGAAGATCATGTCCAAATTGATAAATTGGACAGAGATAATTATCCCACATGGGTAATGCGCATGGAAGACTTACTTATGAGTAAGGACTTAATGATGTATGTGACCGGAGAAGAAAAGAAGCCGACTTTCGAAGATGATAGCCAACCGGAAAAAGAAGAATTAGAAGCCTTGAAGCTGTGGCAGAAGAAAGATGCAACGACAAGAGCTTACATTTATAATACCGTTTCAGACCATCTACTACCGCACATTAGAGGCCTGGAGAAAGCGGAAGATATATGGAGTGCATTGGAAGATCATTTCCAAAATACTACGAAAACTAGGAAGGCTAGCTTATGGTCCAAATTCACAACATTCAAAAAGAAGTCGAGTCAAAGCATTAGTGACTATGTTACTAAGATGAAGGATCTAGCAGATAGCCTTGGATCCATAAATGAAGATGTCAAAGATCACAGATTGATAGCGCAACTGCTAACAGGTTTGAGAGGAGATGAAAGGTGGAAACCTTTCCTACTCTCGACTGAACTATCTCTAAATCATTTTGTACCAGATTTAAATCAGTTGCTTGGTTTGATGCTCACATATGAGCAAGACCTGAAAGGAGATGCAGATAAAGGACAAAGTTCTGCAATGTACATGAAGAACAAGAAGAAAGTAGACAAAGGTAAGTCAAAAGATGAAGAAGAGTCGAGTTCTCAGGCTTATTATGCAAGAGGTAAAGGCATCGGCAGAGGAAGAGCAAGAGGTTTTGGAAGAGGAAGAATTAGCCAGAATAACAACAAGAAGGCTTGCTGGATTTGTGGACTAAGTAATCATTTGGCTCATGATTGCTGGCATAACTCCCAAGGATCAAATCAAAATCAAAACAGTAATAGCAGAGGTAGAAGCGGAAGATATCAGAATAACTTTCAAAGAGGAAGACAAAATCAAAGAGGAAGCTATGGTAGAGGTGGAGCAAGAAGTTGGGGACAGACTCAATCCTACAACACCACCTACAACAACTACGCAAATGACACACAGAATGAAAGTCATACATCATTGATGATGAACTCAATCAGCACATCAGATAACGAAGACGTGAAGGTATTTTACATTGATTCTGGATGTTCTATAAGAGAATGTTTTGTATGTTCCGACAATACCGAAAAATTTAATTAGTGTAGGATAGATAGTTGAGAAAGGTTTTCAGGTCAGATTTACAAATGAAGGAGTATTTGTAGAAGATCCCGAGAATGGATATAATCAGATTGTCTCTGGTAAGAAAGAAGGTAGACTCTTTACTTTAAGAGTACAAGGAAACATCAGCCAAGCGTTGCTCACACATGGTGAAAAGGTGATTACAGAACTTGATCTCTGGCATAAGAGATTAGGTCATTTCAATGAAAAAGGAATAAAAGCTATGATTTCAAATCAGTCAGTACTGGGATTACCGAATGTACAGAACCAACACATGATTCACAAGTGCGAAGCGTGTCAGATGGGAAAAGCCCACAGGTTACCTTTCCAGAAGAAAGGATTTAAACATGATGTAGTACTCGAACTCATTCATACAGATGTATGGGGTCCAACAAAAGAAGGATCAATCAGCGGATCAAGGTATTATGTTCTATTCATTGATGATGCTACAAGATGGATAACTCTTTATGTTTTGAAAGAGAAATCATAAGTATTTGAAACTTTCAAGCATTTTCATGCATATGCTGAAAGACTCACAGGTCGAAAGCTTAAGAGATTGAGGTCTGATGGAGGGGGAGAATACTTCTCTTGAGAGTTCAATGATTATCTTTGGAATGCAGGTATTAAGAGAGAAATAACTTGCAGGTATACACCACAACAAAATGGTGTAGCAGAAAGAAGGAACCGAACTCTGGTTGAGTT
Source organism: Ceratopteris richardii (assembly GCA_020310875.1). Classification (NCBI taxonomy): domain Eukaryota; kingdom Viridiplantae; phylum Streptophyta; class Polypodiopsida; order Polypodiales; family Pteridaceae; genus Ceratopteris; species Ceratopteris richardii. The sequence goes on along the minus strand of CM035435.1, from coordinate 118,412,431 downwards.
TGCACGAGCTATGCTAAAGGAAAAGGATTGTCCAAATTATCTTTGGGCTGAAGCTGTAAATACAGCTACATACTTGGTAAACAGATTACCATGTACAACTTTAGATGGAATGACCCCTTATGAAGCTTGGTGGGGAAAGAAACCAACACTTGATCATTGCAAAGTGTTTGGATCAGTAGCTTACGCTTATGTACCATCACAACTCAGACATAAGCTCGAACCAAAAGCAGAGAAATATGTGTTCGTAGGATATGATGAAAAGCAGATGGGCTACAAGTTATGGAGTCCTCTAACAAAACAATTTACTATTTCCAGAGATGTTACATTTGATGAACAGAAGAGCTGGTATACAGATCAAAGTCATACCACGGAAGAATTTGAAGAAGAAGTAAGAAGGAAAGAGAAAGGGAAATCAATTGTACAGGTGAATAGAGATGAAGACTATATGCAAGCAAGTACGTCCAGGATCGGATCAGGTATGAGAAATGGAGATGAACAGGGATTTGATGAAGAAGTGTATTCAGATACACATGAAGAGTTTGAACCAAGAAGGTCAAGCAGGAATAGAAGACAACCAGAAAGGTATTCCTATGATACCTCGTATATAACTCAGAAAAATTATGCATATATGGTCAAAGATGATGAAGAACCTCAGAACTATGATGAAGCTAAAGGTAAGAAGCAATGGGAAGAAGCAATGGAAGAAGAGTTTAGCGCACTGGAGGAGAACAAGACATGGGAACTTGTTCCGAAACCAAATGGTAAGAAAGTGATCGAAAATAAATGGGTTTTCAAAGTTAAGAAACTTGTAGATGGAAGGATAGCCAGATACAAAGCCAAACTGGTTATCAAGGGCTATGCTCAGACGCATGGCATAGATTACGATGAGGCGTTTAGTCCGGTGGCAAAGATGTCAACCATAAGGACAGTGATTGCTATAGCAGCATCAAAAGGATGGAAGCTAAGTCAGCTAGATATAAAGAACGCATTTCTCAATGGATACATATCAGATGAAGTCTACATGGAACAACCGGAAGGGTTTGTAAGTTCCAGATACCCAAATTTTGTTTGCAGATTAAGAAAAGCACTTTACGGGCTGAAGCAAGCTCCAAGAGCTTGGAATTACAGGCTTGTGAAATATCTCAATGAACTTGGATACCAAAGTTCGAAAGCAGATGCAAGTCTACTCATCAAGAGAACAGAAGAAGGTATGATCTACATTTGCATTTATGTAGATGACATTATAATCACAGGTACTTCAGATGAAGGAATTAAAGAAGTAAAGAGATTACTCGAAAAGGAGTTTCAGATCAGTGATCTAGGAAAGTTATCATACTTTCTTGGAATGGAAATCACATACACAAATCATGGTGTATATGTTACGCAAGAAAGGTATCTCCTAAACTTACTGAAGAAGTTTAATATGGAGAATTGCAGAGAAGCTTCAACACCGCTTGAAGCAAATCATAAACTCAGCAAATACAGTGGTGCAGAGTTTAAAGATATGAGGAAATATAAGTCGTTAGTGGGAAGCTTAATCTACGCTACACTAACACGACCGGATCTTAGCTATGCAGTGGGAGTTCTCTCACAGGTCATGCATTGGCAGAAAGATCAACATTGGGTTGCAGGACAGAGAGTTCTTAGATATATCAAAATAACTATAAAGGAAGGATTATATTATCCTTTTACGTCAGATATAAAGCTGAGAGCATACAGTGACTCAGACTGGGCAAGAAGTCAAGATGATAGAAGATCAACACATGGGTATATGATATACCTAGGAGATAAGCTAGTGAGCTGGTGTTCGAAGAAACAACACACAGTGGCGTTATCGTCAACAGAAGCAGAATATAAAGGACTTGTAGAAGCAGCTAAAGAAGTGATATGGATGCAGACCTTGTTCAAAAGCATGGGTATTGATCAAGGTATACCTATCATACATGGAGATAATATGAGCTCGTTGTATCTTGCAGCAAATCCAGTATTTCATGCAAGAACAAAGCACATAGAAATTCAGTATCATTTCCTGAGGGAAAAGGTAATGGAGAAGGAAATAGAAATAGTATACACTCCCACAAAAGATCAGATTGCAGATATTTTGACAAAGAGCTTGGATGGAACAAAGAGAAGCAGATTCAAAGAAATGGCAGGTATAAAAGAAAGAAAAATATATGAAGACAAGAAGAGTCAAATTAGTGATTGAGGGGGAGCTGTTGAAGAATCACTCATGAATTTGACATACAGATAGACATAAAGAAAAAGAAAGATAAAGAGAAGCGGAATCAAATATTCAGAAAATCAAAAGCCTTAATGAAGGGACACAAACCATCCTTGTTCTTTGCATCTCCTTCAAAACTGCAAATCTGAGATGCCCAAATCATTGGTGCCATAACCTGCTTACATCTTTATGTTCTGAAGCAGTTAAAGCACTTAAATCATACAAGTTATCCCATCATATGCCTTTACCTACAACATTACCTGATGAATCCATGATTTTTGCACCACTCTTATTGAAGTGAACTTCGAGTCCACAATCTGTTATTGCACAAATTGATAACAAATTTCTTTTAAGTGTAGGTACATAGAGAACATCGGATAACTTTTTCTCAACACCTAGAGAAGTGATATAAGAGATGGTTCCAATTCCTTTGGCTGGACACTTGGAGTCATTTCCCACCACTACATTGATGGATTCCCGCAGAGGCACTAGGGAACTATACCAATCCTTTTTACTGGTCATATGGCTAGAAGCTCCACTATCTAAAATCCATGGTTCATCAATACGAGCTTGAGCAGATGAGCATATCTCTTCAATAGCTACCCAAAGTTCCAGCTCTGTGTTGTTTGCACACTTTCCACGATGATTTTACAGTCCCATTCCTTTCATTAGCTTGCTTCTTTCTGTAATCCTTGATGGCATGGCCTTTCTTTTCACAATAGAAGCAACTTCCTATGAACTTTTTATTCTTTGGCTTCTTCTTTGATCTATCAGAAGAGCCTTTACCTTTTGCATTTGCTAAGAATGCAGCATCACTTGTACTTTGCCGATTCTTCAGCCGCATCTCTTGTTCTAAAATCATCGCACAAAACTCTTCAAATGTAAGAGGAGTGGGTCTTACCTGAGTGTTAAGGGTTGTTACTAATCCATCATACTTTGCTGGAAGAACACGTACACATCTTCGAGCTAGCTCTTCTGGTGTTATAACAACACCAACTGCAGCCAATTGATCTTGAAGATGTTTTATCCCTTTGATAAAATCTTTAGCCTTTTCAAAATCAGAATGCTTTTCATTTGCCAATTGATTTTTTAAATTCTGTATCCTAGTGTGGTTCTTGGTCTCATATTGACGAGCCAATATGCCCCAAGCCTCATGTGCTTTAGTAGTATGTTGAACTAAAGTAAGCAAAGAATCACTTACACTAGTGACAATTGCACATAATTCATCAACATTCTGCCTCTTCCAAGCTCGTCAAAGATCTGGATCTGGCTGAATCATCAATCTTGAATTTGCTGGATCTTCAACTGGTATAGGCTCTGGATCCAATCCCATCAGTCCCATGATAGTGTCAAGTAATTCATAGGAGTCCAAAATTGCAGAAATTTTGAACTTTCGGAGTGTATAGTTGGTTCCATCCAGCTTCCCTTCAGTGAATGCAGGTGGGCAAATTCGAATAGGTGCAGCACTAACATTAGCTGAAACACCAAGACTAGTGTTTGACGATGAAGCTGTCATGTAATCACTCGAATAATCTACTGATATTCTAGTCTACTAGTAGGCTAAAATAGTGATACTTCTTAGCTATTCGAACCTTATGGCTCTGATACCATGTACGACAACAGTTACGCAATATAACACAAGAGCAATAGTAGAGAAGATAACAGATATAGGAGAATCTCAACAATTTTCTACTAGCAGCAAGTACAAAGATGATGGCGTTGTCCCCTCGTGTGCTCTCAAGGTAGAGCTTAAATGGTGATCTAGACAACTGTAGATAGGGAGATACAAGGTAGAGGTATGCTAGCTCAATTTGATGTCTCAGGTAGTGCAGAACTCATGTATATATAGGATCATGGATGACCTTCCATGGACGGCTATACATAGGTGGTAGAGCGTAGGCGGTCACCGCCCGTGTAATTGCCATACACGACTTAGTCCGATTGAACTGACCTAACAAATATAAATGATTTCTGACTCTGACAGGCAATATTCCATGGAATATTCCCCACAATTGGGGACCCTGGTAACTCCCTTTCCTTACAATATCTTACATGGTCCAATATGACCTTCATCCAACATGCAAGTTGGGATTCCCATCAATTGGGTAATGCACGCTTGACTTCTCCTCACATTGGGGGCCTTACAAAATGTGCATACATTCACGAGGGGTAGACATTGCTCATATACTAACATGAGTTCATATTTGACTCAAGTTACATGAGTTGATATTTGATGCAAGGTGCATCCTTTAGAACTCTAGTTGAGTTGATTTATTATATAGTTTCTCATTTCTCAACTCAAGATGAGTTGATGTTACAGACAGTTATGAGTGATAGAGTCATGGGAATGACTCTATCCTTTCCATAGAGGGAAGGAAACACTTCACGAACAGTTCATGATTTCATTATTATTATTTATGGTTGTGAGTACTCACCTATTTATTCTTATCATTTTGAGAGAAGTGTTTGACTTTAATCTCATACATGCATCTATGTGGGAGAAGTCTCTGAGATTGTAATTTTGATATGATTTGGAGTTCATTCATATGATCTTTTTATTATTAGACAACAAAGGGGCAGTTGAGGCTATTGGAATCAATGTCCAACAGTTCTTATTCCATGTGGACCTGAAACTTCATAGTGTGAAACCATCTTTTAAGCTAAAAAAAAAAATGGTTGACTAGGGATTACAAGTCAAGTTCAATGCTCATGTGTTATATGTAGAAGAATACAAATAGGATGGATGATTGATTGCCAAAGGAAGTGCTGATGGTAGCATAAGTAGGTATAAAGCACGATTGGTAGCTAAAGGATATGCACATACATATGGCATTGATTATGAGGAAACATTCAGCCCTGTAAGTAAAATTTCTACTATGAGAACATTTGTTGCATTAGCTACACCTGAACAACAGAAAATTGGATGATAAGGCAGTAAAATGTATTTTTGTTGGGTACAGTTCTGAAAGTAAAGGCTATCGTCTGTATCATCCACAGACTAAACGCATTCTCGTTAGCCGTGATGTTGTCTTTGTGGAAGATGCTATTCAGCCATTGCTTTCATGTACTAAGGAGACATCTGTTAGCTCCAAAGACATGTATGATACTTTGATGCCTCTTTCTATAGGTGGACAGTCTAGTGCTGGTCCTAATGAGGCAACTTCTCAGCCTTTAAAGGTTTTGTATGATGATGCAGATCATTCCATTTCTGATGCAGATTTACATGACGCACTTGTTGATGAGAGAGCTGATATTGAGCAGGCAAAAACTATGCCAAAATGGCTGGTGCAGACTTTGCGTGACAGCAAATTAGATGCACCTTTGTCATATCGTACTCGTTCAGGCTCTCATAGTGCCTCCTTTGCATCAGATTGCTATGCTATGGCTGCGTCTAGTCTCTATGATGAGAATGAGCCTGTTTCTTTTGATGAAGCACAAAATTCACAAAATTGGATGGCTGCTATGCAATCTAAATATGATGCTATAATGAAGAATGGTACATGGTCTTTATGTGACTTGCCTCCTGGCAAGAAGGCCATTGGCACTAAGTGGGTATACAAGTTGAAGCATAAACCTGATGGTACAGTTGATAGGTATAAGGCTAGGCTTGTTGCAAAGGGTTATGCGCAGGAAAGAGGCATTGATTTTGATGAGACCTTTGGACCTACATGCCGTATGACTACTGTTCGGAGCGTTTGTGCACTTGCAGCCCATCATGGTTGGAATGTACAACAGTTGGACATTAAAACAACATTTTTGAATGGTGACTTGCATGAAGAAGTGTATGTTTTTCAGCCCCGTGGCTTTGTGCAGAAAGGGAATGAAAACCAGGTGTGCAGGTTAAAGAAGGCATTATATGGTTTAAAGCAAGAACCACGTGCTTGGTATGATGTGCTTATATGTTAAGCGTGCTAATGATGTGCTTCTGATCATTGTTGTCTATGTTGATGACATGCTGCTCACTAGTCCTATTGAGAAGCATATTGCTGATTTCAAGGCTGATTTGCATGCCTCATTTGAGATGTCTGATTTGGGGCATTTGCATCACTATTTGGGCATTCAGTTTATGCAAGTTGATGGTGGAATGGCTTTGTGTCAAATGAAATATCTTGACACATTATTGCAGCATTTTGGTCTTGAAGACTGTAAGCCTATTGCCACTCCTATGGAGACAGGTTTACGATTGAGTCTTCATGATGCTGGAGATGCATTTGATGCTGTTCTCTATCAGCAGGCTGTTGGATGCTTGATTTACTTATGCATTACTCGGCCAGATATTCAGTTTGCTGTCTCACAGATGAGCAAGTTTATGCATTGCCCAGGAGTCATGCATTGGAAGGTGGTTAAGCGCATCTTTTGCTACTTGAGTGGTACTCGGCTACTTGGGTTTATCCCAAGGGGGGATCACTACCGCCAGATTTGCATGCTTTTTCTGACTCAGATTGGGCTGGTTGCTATGACACTCGTGTGTCCACCAGTGGTTTTTGCTTCATGCTTGGTAGCTCATGTATATCTTGGTTGAGCAAGAAATAGCCTACGGTGGCCACTTCCAGTTGTGAGGCTGAGTATAGGGCAGCTTTCACAGTGACTGTTGAGTGTGTGTGGCTCAGACGCCTTATGGCTGATTTGGGTGTTGGCCAGTCTTCTGCCACCACCATCTTCACTGACAGTCATAGCGCATTGGCAGTTGCGAGGAACCCTGTTTTCCATGCTCGCACTAAGCACATTGAGGTGCATTATCACTATGTCAGGGAGAGGTTCTCTGCTGGGGAGATCAGCTTGGCATATGTGCCCACGAAGGAGAACATTGCAGACCTTTTCACGAAGGCTCTGCCTAGGGAGAAGTTTGAAGCTTTCTGCAAAGCTTTGGGCTTACTTCCTTTTGTGGAGTGATTTCCACATAGCTTGGCACTTCCTTATACATGAGTGCCAGCTCCTTGTTCACCGCGTCACTGCCAGGGGGGATTTGTTGGTATATTTAGGTAGTGGTGTGTGAACACACTAGGACCGTCGGGGCATTTTTTTCTCTAGTAATACATTCAGTATTGTGTAATACATTCTCTAGTAATACATTCAGTATTGTGTGTTTGTGCTCCAAGCTTCTTCTTCTTCCTTGTGCTGTTCGCGTGCTTTCGCAGGCATCTATCTCCAACAACTGTGGGTGCTCTCATACACGTGGACTTAGCTTCCCATGGACCTGTGAAGTGGGGTAGCTCTTGTAAGGAATTAGACTCAAAGTCTAATCTCTCTTGAGATTGGGAACTCTCTTGTTCCTCATAAATGGAAGGAATGTCTTGTGGGAATTGATCATGCGCGCCATCCACAAGTTCAATGGGAGGAGGAACTTCACTCTCTTTAGCCCATTTCTATTCTTGAATCTCTCGTAAGAATTCCGGTGAGTATCGATTCATAGAAAAGGATGTATCTGGCTCTGTGGACTTAGGCACATAAGTTTCTTGAGGGGGAATGCTTATTCTTTTACTTACCTCATCTCTTCGTTGGGAATTTCCTTCCTTGGCAGATCTCGCAATTATGCTCTCTAACTTTTCTAATCATCCATCCAAGTGCAATTGTGCCTTAGCTGAGCAACGGTAGTTGAAGAGGCAACTGGCTTCAAACATGGTCTGAGCCAAGGCTACCATTTTTGCGCAAATCTTGGTTCTTTCTATCTCTAGGTCAGCTCTAGGGTAGCACTTGTCATGATCCATCACATTTGGCCCTTCTTGGATTCTGGCCTGATATGCCTTAAGCATCATGTCTATGTCCTTTGGAGTGGGGTCGGCTAACACTGATCCTACTCTAGGAGGTGGTGGAATTGGATGAGGTGGGATGGAGGGTGATGGAGAAGGTGACAGGGATGAAAGTGGTGGTGGTATGTGAGAGTTTGTTTGAGAGGGGAGCTCAACAATCTTGGATTTTATTTCTCTTATGCTTTCTTCTAATTCGCTCATCTTCTTAGACCATTGTCTTTTCATCCTTTCTCGGCTATCTTTCCAGACTCTGATTCATTTCTTGGCTATGATCTTGGTTTCACTAACCTCGGCACTCTTTTCTTGGCCTAAACCTTGGTTCTGCTGCAATGTCTGAGCTCTGGTGACCACTTGCACTAGTGCAGTGGAAGTTATACTCCTTGTAGAATCTACTCCTAGTCCAATAACGTTGATAGGAGTGATTTTTGGCATGTTGTTAGGGTTCTTTGGGTAGCCTCGTAAGAGATGCTCTTTCCCGCAATCTTAGACAAAAGCCTTGAATGGTTATCGATTGGGGCTGCGTGGGTGCAAGCATGGGGCAATCACGAATGAGGTGATCTCCCTGACATCTATAGCATGGTCCTCTAGGGAGTGGGGGTCTTACTTGCCTAGGTTGAGGTCTAGGGTTGGGATTTGTGTACATGATATTTGCATACTCTGGATCCTAACTAGGTTCTTCACTATAGTAGGATTCACCATGTTCAAGAGACTGCATGTAGTAAGCCTAGGGGCTATCAATATGTGTAGAATCAAAGCTATGGTCACTAGGGTCATTTTCTGAAAGTAGTGGAGTTACTAGGACTATAGCTCTATTCAAATTTTCTTCTGCAGCTGCATACTTTATGGGAATCACATTGGTCAGAGCAGGAGGTTGTTGGGCTAGCACTGGTTGAGGTCTCTCTTGGGCTTGATATTGTGGTTGGCAAGTTTGTTGAGGCCTAGCATACTATTGTGGTGGGTACTGGTTCTGGTATCTTCCTTGTTGTGGATATGGTTGAGGGTAGGTTTGCCTAACCGCTTGCTTATTGTATGGGCAATCTTGTGCTTTGTGATTAGTGTATCTCCGTTCTATGGTGCAGTATTGGCTACTAGGATTCACTTGGGGTTGGGCCATAATGGGACATACATTCACCATATGGTCACCACCGCAAGTATAGCATCTCTTTACTGGGGCAAATCTTGGGATTTGTTTGCTAGAGACACCTAGTTTTTTAGCTACTTTCTCAGCGAGTTCCTCAATAGATGTGGATTGCAAGGAAGAGAGGCTAGTAGAACTATCTGAATCTTTGTAGATGTTTGAAAGTTCTAATTCCTCCCCTAGGTTATCCTCGATGTTGATGCACATGCAAACACACTCTTCTATGGTCCTAGGGTCTTTCAAGTACACATATGATCTCAACTTTGTACTAAGTAGTCCATCTAGGAATAAAGCCACTTGTTTGGTTGGAGTGGGTAACTCAAGAATAGGGCATCTCTCTAGGTATTGCCTTAACCTTCTTCTTGCAAGTCTAACCATCTCTTGAGGGGTCTGCTTGAAGCTATGGATCAATGAGGAAGTATTATGCCTTATGCCACTCTTAGAGAATTCAGTGATGAAAGCCTCTAGAAGTTGGTCTATGTTCCTGAAGTGTCTCTCATTTAGTGGCTGAAACCATGTAAGAGCGGTGTTCCTAAGGGTTAGACCAAAGGCATTGTACTGCGTGAATAGTTCCTCAACTTGTTCAACTCTCAAGACTTGCCTAAACTCGGCCACATGATCATATGGGTCTCCTGTGCCATCGAAGTAGTTCTTCATGGATTTAACTAGCCGTGTAGGTCTCAAAGTCCTCGTGTGGTCTCTAGGTCTTGGCAGAGGGAATTCATCTACATTTCTTGGATTTCTGGGAGCTCTAAGTCTCTCAGGTTCCACTCTATCCGTTTTCGTTCTCGTTCTTTCTCTTCCCATTGGATTGGGGAGACTCACTTCTGGCCTATCTCTACTTCTGTCCCTTTGAGCTCCATGAGTTTGAGATGTTCCCGCTCCTGGGTGGCCATAAGAGACATTAGATCTTGGTTGGGGAAAAAAAAAATCACCCTTCAAGTGTAAGCATGCCTACCATGTTTTGAGATCACAAAGATCCTCTCCAAAGTATTTTCTAAATAGGTCACCTTGCTTGGGCTATCAAGATCTTTGAACTCATAGATTGTGATTGTTCCTACCTCATTTGGTTGATCAGGCTTAAACCTCCAAAAGGTTTCATCAGTTTCTCAATTTAAGAGCAGATCTATGCTCTTATTGTCTTGGGGAATCCACTCTGGCATTATAATTCTAGTAAGAATTGATTTGCCTCGAGGGGTTTTAGGCTCTCCATCTATGTTCCCTTGCTCTAGGTCACCTATGTCCGTTTTTGGAATCACATTGCCAAACTCGTATGTCCTATCTAGGTGGCTGGTGACTACGTATATGGTTCCTTCTTTGTCCAGGTATGCTCCATTTTCAAACTTGACAGATGGATGTTCAATTCCAATGGGTTGGTCAGGGTTTTTAATTTGGACCACGGATCTTCCTAGCTCGTCTTCATAGATGCAAGCACCTAATCGGTTGGTCGTAAGGTATTCCAGCTGTGTCTTGTAAGGGCCTTCAATCCTCTATAAGTATGGCACACCTGAACTTCCCGTGGGTCTCTCCATACCTTGAAACCTCTCTGATTCACTAATCTCAGAGCTAGGGTAGTGTCAATAATGGCTCAACTGCTGGGCCCAAGACTGAGCAGTGTGATTGACACTAGCTTCAGAGGACCTAAGGCTTTGTCTATCTCTCCCTAGGTGTCGTCCTGATCTAAGGTTCATATGCCTAATTGAATAGCCCCAATTTTTCCAAGTACCACATCGTGCTGAGTTCTTTTGTATCAGTTACTTTGTTCCTTTCTTTTGTTGATTATCGTGTTTATAATCTTGTCTGATACCACGTCGTCAAGAGTACTTGAGTTAATTTTCACACTTTAAATTGATCGTACTACGTTAACTTTGTTCCTTTACAGTTATCGGTTGCACACAGGGATTATGTTTCAGCTTGGACTTGAGTATTTAGGTAGTCTTCAACTTGATAGATGCCTATCGTCACCCTGAATTACTTCTAGCGCTACTCGCACTTAGCCTAAGCTAGGAACTGACAAAGGAAGTTGAGAATATTCCAACCTCACTTGCTGATCCCTTGCTCTTTAGTGCTCAAAAACCCCGTTCTCAAGCTTGTAGAATGCCCTTGCTTTGGATGCCCTCTAGTGCTCTCGATGGACCTGTAAAAGTCCCAAAGTTAGCTCAAGACTTAAATTCAAATGACAGAACAAGTCACTTTCATTCATGTAATTCAGATATCAATTTGCATTGTGTCTTTATGGAAAACAATTCTAGAGATCCCTTAGTTTTGCACCCCCTGGGTATGGTCAAATCAAAATTACTATATCTAATAATCTTGGTATTAGTTTTACTGTAACCAATGGAAGTTTTGGTAATACTCCCCACGAGCTTTCCAACAAGCCTAAGATCACCCCAAACGGATTTCGTATAAGAAAGTTATGCCAGTTCAGGGTTCTAGGGCTAAAACAAGGTTCAAATAGGCTGAACAGGCAAGTAGGATTTCTTGAATTACTTGTGTAGCGGCCTCACAATGCTCTAATATATTTTTAATGTTTCCCAAATAATTGCCAAAAATTGACCAAATATATTTGCCCTAAAAAATGGCCAAAATTGCCCATCAATCGCGATCGAGTAATCTGTCAATCGCGATTGATATGTCAGTCGCGATCGACGTGTCGGTCGCGATTGACAGGTCCATCGTGGCTATCAGTCGTGATTGATGGGTCAATCGCGATTGACACGTGGCCCGTAATTTCACTCAATCATGGTCAAAGGATCGTTGACTTTGTCGATCGTGATTGATGGGTCAATCGTGATTGACACGTGGCACGCGGGTATGTCGGTCGTGGTCAAACAGTCGTTGACTGCGTCAGTCGCGATTGACAGGTCCGTCGGGATTGTCGATCGTGATTGATGGGTCGATCGCTACTGATGGGTCGGTCGCGATTGACACGTGGTGCACGATAGGCCTGTTAGTCGTGGTCAATCGATCATTGACTCTGCCAGTCACGATTGACAGGTCCGTCGGGAATGTCGATCGCGATTGATGGGTCGATCTTGACTGATGGGTTGGTCGTGATTGACACATGGTGCACGATAGGCCTGTTGGTCATGGTCAGTCGGTCTTTGACTCTGTCGGTTGAGATTGATAGGTCGATTGCGATTGATAGGTCCATCGGCAAGTGTCTGTCATCATTTGTCGATCGCGATTGATAGGTCCATCGGCAAGTGTCTGTCATCATTTGTCGATCGCGATTGACGTGTCGATCATGATTGACAAAAAACAGAGGAATTTTAAAATTTCAAACATATATTCATGAAGCTCTAGGCCTACACATCACATTTATGCACTTAGTTTAGCAAAAGGATCACTTTTTCTGTCGGTCACGATTGACAGAGGTCAATGCCTTGGGACCTGCACAGTCAAATTTTTTACCTGCTGGAGCTGGTGGAGCTACTAGGGATGCTGATTCTTGTAGAAAATATCAAAAAACATAGAAAAGCACAAGCATACAAACGCTCTCTCGCTCTCTCTCACAAGTGAAATGAGGGGAATGGTATGGGTATGGTGATATGACCAAAAAACTGAAATTTCTGCGATGATGGAGATGGAGGTGGGAGATGGTGAGATGATGATGAAGATGGTAAAGAAAAAAAAGAAAATAGATAAAAGTGAAGAAAATACCTACTACTCCAACACCTCAACTCTACGTCTTACCATCACATGCTCGTCCTCAAAGCTCGATCCCCAGCAATGGCGCCAAATTTGGTGTAGATCAGTGATGAGTAGCACCTCCTTTAATGTCAATCCGAGAAGACGTGAGGATGGTATGAAGACCTCAAACAAGTGATGGCACAAGTGTGTGAGTGAGAAGCACACTTACATGCACACACATACACACACGCGCACACGAGGCAAGAACAAAGAGAGAGACAATGGAGTTCTTTAGATTTCTTAAAAGTGCTTTTACAAGTTCAATTCTACAACAAGATAACCCCAAAAATGGGCTTTCTAGCTCTTTTTATAGTTTTTGACTAGTTTTGGCCCTGTCTAGACCTAGTGTCCAACCTAGTTAAAAATCAGGTTCCTAGGCTAATTTGGAGGCTTAAACGAGCTCAGAAAAGTATGATAATTGATAGTTAGGTACTTCTAATGCTCCTCAAGCTCAAGGACTCCTTGGCTTGCACAAAATGGAGTCGAAGCTATCCAAAAATGGTATTTACAAGGTTAAGGTAGTGATGAAAATCACTGTTCAAATGAGGTTTGGTTGGAAAATTTGGATGGCCTATTTGCCAGATCTTCGTTGAATACTTTGTCTGCTTGTGCCTTCTCTCCGCTCTGGCTCCCTTCTTTGGCTTCCTTGTCTTGTTAGTCCTTGGGTGCCTTGACTACTACCAACATGGACATTAGATTTTTCCTTATGAACTGATCTTTATATATTTCACTTGTTGTATTCTTGTTTTTAGGTCATTCTTGTACATTCCTTTTTATGTAATAGAAGAAGAAGAAGAAGGTCATTCTTCCTTGCCTCAATCTATGTGTGTGCTTCTCCTTGAGAGTGAGAATGTGTGTGTGAGCTCTCTTTCTTATCTCCTTCCTCATGACACCTCTTTTAGGGAGTGTTCACATACATTCTTGTAGGAGTTGTGGTCTACGTCTTGGTGATTATCTGGAGGAGATTCTGTTAGCTTACCATCAACATACGTTGTTGATTTACTATGAGTAACAAGTCTATTTTGGTTCTTACTTGCTAGGTCACTCATTTTTTATATAGGTTGATCAAAATTTGGGTTTGCTGTAAATAGTTCTAAAATGTTTGTATTCTCCATATTCTCACACACACACTCCATACCTCTTAGACACTCTTGTATCTAGTTCCTATTTCTGCCTAGATACAGATATTGTCAGTTTGTATCATATACACACATTGTAATTTGACATTCATATATAAGTTAGTGTAGGTGAGCCTCATAGCTTACTGTTACACTTGAAATCTCATCTATTCTCTCTCTATCTCTCACTCATCTATTTTTGAGTCTTAAGGTTGTATGTTAAGGTTCATTTATTGGAAGATCCTATAAACCTTTGATATATCATTATTATTATTGCCCACTACCACTTCCAACAAATGGTATTCAGATCTTAGAATACCAACATTTGGTATGAGAGCATAGTTGACATACACCCTTAACAAGATGAGTGACTATAGACTTGAGAATGACGATAAGCTTGAGGGCATGTCTAATTATCCAATGTGGAGTTTTATGATGATGAATCTGTTAGTATCAAAGGACTTATGGAATATTGTCAATGTCACTTATCCAAGGCCAAGACAAGTCATAGAAGAGGCTACTTCATCTTCTAGAAGACCTACTATTCCTATTTTTGCTCAACATGAGGTTAGTGAAGAAGAAGAAAATTTTTCATCATTAGGAGTCCATACTACGAGACTACTTCCTACACAATAGCAATCCAAATGGGATTCATGTGGAGAAATTTCACTCCAATACACTCCAATACATGCAGCGGAAGTTAGAGAACCTCTTCTAGAATTTGCCCTGTAATACACATGCTTACAAAAACCCAATTCAGTCACAATTCAGAGATAGAATCTTGTAGCTTTCTAACAAGCGATAGAAAACTCTCATTGGAGCTCATTTGACCAGGCAACTAGCTAAACAAAGATAGACTACCTATCATCTCAGTTTAAGCAAAAAACTGAGGTTCACAAGAAATGTTCACAATCACTGCTGGAGAATCATCTGACAGAGATATTTGTGATACAAAGAGTAGAAGAGATAATCTTTCCAATAAGATATCATATGGATTAATTGGATAAGTACATAGAGAGATATGAACTTCACAAGGTGGCTATGTATAGAAAAGGTATGCCGCTAGAATACCTTTGTGCGTTGTAGAATCCAAATGAGGTACCTTCTGATATCCATTGGTGAGAGAATGACCAGCATATGCTTTTACACCATTGCCTTGTCATCTCCACAAAGATTCACGTTCAAATGACCTCTATATATAGAGGTATGGGCATGGGAATTTTCACCTACCCTTGCATCTTCTCTCACCTCTTGACTTTCCACTTCTTGTCTTTTGTCCTTCCATTGCCTTGGGTGACCTTTGGTGCTCCAAATCACTCCATGTGGATAAGGTCACAAATTTTTTGAGTATTCCATCTCTTCAAATATATTTTGGCTTTTATCCAAGCCATAAATAACTTTTTCCCTTTTGAATTTAACACTCTACTCTAAGGTTATGAGTGTAGGCTTTATATTTTCAAGGCCTAGCTTCATTTTGGGCTTACAAAAAATGCATAAATGATGAAGAGGTAATAAATGAGAGGTGATTATGTGTCAAGCCTCACAATTGGAGCTTGCACATGTTCCATAATTTTCAACACTTCCCCTCAAGCTACAATTGGGAAACCATACCACTCTCCAATTCTTGTCCTCTTCAGCTTTCGCTTCTTTTGCCGTTGTATCTCTTCTTTCGATAGGTTGCTGATCTTCCTTCTTTTCTTTGAATCTTCTTTGGCTTCCTTCCCGCTTTAGCTTTTCTTCTTTGGCTCTTTGCAAGAGCCCTTCTTCAACACCTATCAAGAAACATGCTTCGTACATAGGTTTATAATATGAGATCACCTTGGTTTCATATACCTTTGTTGCTTCACTCTCTTCCTCTTTGTTGCCCTCTCTTTAAGAATCTCTCTTCTTCTTTACCTTCATGGGTTCATGGCTTCATGGCTTCTCTCTTCTTTGCATGCTTCTCTTTGATCCTCCTTTGTCTTTGGATCATCTTTGACTTTGTCTTTGGGTGCACTCTTTGCATCTCCTTTTGACATCGTCATGGTTGTCATGCTTCCTTCTTACGAGTCTTCATGACCTCTTTTGTGCATCATGGATGCTCCTTGCCTTTTAAGCACTCCTTCCATAGAGGTGGCTCCTCCTAGTGCTTTGATTTACCTTTGATGGTTGCTCCTGCTCTTTCTTTGGCTCTTCCAAATCTAAAATTTGGTTTGACTCCACTTTCTCTTCTTTGGACTCTTCTTGGATTTTACAATCCTTGCAATCTAACTCCCCCTTACTTCATAATCTTTACTTCATTCTTCATGGCAAGTTTATACTTGCAAATGGGCTGATCATATATGAACTCTCTCATGAGTTCCTCTTCATGTGAAGCATTCATAGCTTTCACATCTTCCAAGCTTTCTTCATCACCTACAAGAAACCACAAGAAATCGTGAATGTAATCAATGGTGCCTCTTGCACCTAACAAGGCTTACCATTCCTCTTGGGATGGTCTTACTTGCCTTCACATAGGCCTGCCATTCCTCTTTGAATGGTCTTACTTGCCATAGGCTTGCCACTCCTCTTGGGTGGTCTTACTTGCCTCAACCTTTCACTAGACCTTCACTTGGTCTTTGGTGCTTCTTGCATCTAACATAGGTTTTCCATTCCTCTTTGGGATGGTCTTACTTGCCTTGAAATTGGCTTGCCACTCCTCTTGGAATGGTCTTACTTGCCATAGGCTTGCCACTCTCTTTGGTGGTCTTATTAGCCTCACACTTTCACAATACATTCACTTGATTTATGCTTGGAACATAGCACCACATAATGTGGATTTTTTTTTCTTTCAACAATTTACATCAGCCCTTACCTTTGTAAATGCACTTGTTTACCTTTCTTTGCATCAACCATGTCACTCTTCTCTTGGGTGACTCTACCTTCTAGCATGGCACTTGCTTGTGCTCAACCATGGGGAGTGTCTTCAAGTCCTTGTTGAGTCTTCAACACTTCATGACAGCCCTCCTTTGGAGTCTTCTCTCCTTCTTTGTTGGGAAGCCCAATTCTAGGCTTTATCCTTCTTCAATGTCTTCGACACTTCTAGTGTTTTCCAACCTTTTAGCTTTGGCTCCTTCCTTCAGTTTGACTCCAAGCTTTGCATCCTTCCTTCATCCAAGCTTTGTTCACCTAGCTTTGGCTTATATAAATAGGAGCATTGCATTCACTTGATGTATCTAAACTCAAGAAACAAATGCTTTTAGTTATCATAACATAAGCACAGTTATAGTTTCTTTTGCAAATTTACTCAATGAGTTTTATCCACAACACGATACATCCACAAATTTCATACATGGTAGCCTTGCATCTTACCAATCTTTGTGGCATCTAAACACGTTCTTTTAGATCATATATGGCTGAACATGACCAAACTTTAAAGCTTCAATATCATGCTAACAAATTCATAAAAGCATCTATGCAAAATCACCAATCATTTGAGCATATCTTCAGCCCACTTTTTGCCAATTAATATGGCTACACAAACATGAAAATTTCAGCTTATATAGGCTTTATAAAATAGCCTATTACTCATCCACACATTATCAAACATGTGCATATATTCTACTTAACCACATTTGCATACATTCTTGCATGTTAGACATCAATCATCAATTATAAATTCACTTTATATTCAGCCTTAGCATGGCTGTCCAAAATTGTCATACATATTGAGCATAACCTTTCACAAGCATGCATACATAAGCATATCCAATACATAAGCATAAAATTCTATCATCAAACTTACATAAAAGCTTAAAGCTTAATCTCCATAGCACATGAGCGGTGCATACTCCATGAGCTCATAGCTCCAAGTTTTTCTTTGTCATCTCTGCATCTTCTTCAAGATCTCTTTTTGCATCCATGGGCTCCACTCCAAATGCTCTGCAAACAAAGCTCTGATACCAAAATGTGGAGAAATTTCACTCCAATACATGCAACGGAAGTTAGAGAACCTCTTCTAGAATCTACCCTATAAGACACAAGCTTACTCCAACCTGATTTAGTCACAACTCAGAGATCCAATGCCTCTTAAAATTTGTCCACACACAACATACTTTTGTAGCTTTCTAGAAAGCTATAGAACACTCTGATTGGAGTTCATTTGACCAGGTAACTAACTATACAAATATAGACTACCTATCATCTCAAGTTAAGCAGAATGCTGAGGTTCAGAAGAAATGTTCTCCGTCACTACTGGAGAATCATCTGATAGAGATATTTGTGATACAAAGAGAACAAGAGATAAGCTTTCCAAAAAGATATGATATGCATTAATTGGATAAGCACATAGAGAGATATGACCTTCACAAGGTGGCTGTGTATAGAAAAGGTATGCAGTTGGAATACCTTGTGCATTGTAGCATCCAAATGAGGTACCATTTGATATCCATTGGTGGGAGAATGAACATCATATGCTTCTACACCATCACCTTGTCATCTCCACAAAGATTCACATTCAAATGACCTCTACATATAGAGGTATGGGCATGGGACTTTTCACCTATCCTTGCATCTTCTCTCACCTTTTGACTTTCCACTTCTTGTCCTTTGTCCTTCCATGGCCTTGGGTGACCTTTGGTGCTCCAAATCACTCCATGTGGATAAGATCACGACTTTTTTGAGTATTCCATCTCTCTAAATATATTTTGTCTTTTATCCAAGCCATAAATAACTTTTTTCCTTTTTAATTCAACACTCTACTCTAAGGTTATGAGTGTAGGCTTTATATTTTCAAAGCCTAGCTTCATTTTCGGCTTACAAAAAATGCATAAATGATGAAATGGTAATAAATGAAGGTGATTATGTGTCAAGCCTCGCAATTGGAGCTTGCACATGTTTTATAATTTTTTACAATTCAAGGGTTTAGACACATATTTTGAAGCTTAAAGATTTAGGAGATCAGTTACTCAATGTTGGAGTAAACATTTCAGATGAAGAGATGGTAAACACACTTCTAAACTCACTTCCATCTACATACTATGCTTTTGTTACTTCTTTATCCCTCTCTACAAGAGATAGTGAAATTTCATTTGAAGATCTACGGTTCCTATTACTTCAAGATGAAGATCAACAAAAGAGTATGGAAGAGAATGATGAAGCCATGTTATCATCATCAAAGGGAAAGAAGAAGAAGGAGACAAAGAAGGAGAAGAAGATTCAACAATCCAAGAAGGAAAGTAGGTCTCTAATCCTAAGTTTTCCAGTTCTACCCCTAATGCTTCCTCTACACCAAAGAAAAATCTTCGACTACATCTGATTCAAAGAAAGGAGTATGCCATTATTGTGACAAGCCTCGTCATTTCATAGAAGAATGCAAAACAAGGATTTTCAATGAGAAGAAGAAAGCATCAGATAATAGTCTTGAAGATGATTCAAAACCTAAACCTTCAAAGGTAGAATCATATGCATGTGCTACTATTGAAGAGATAGCTTTTGATCAGGCAACGTTAAATGCAATCTTAGGTAATCCTTGGATTTTTTATTCTAGAGCTACTAAGCATATGACAAGTTGCAGAAAGGTATTTTCTTCCCTTTCAAAATCTTCAAGTAGAAGAGTGACCATTGCAGATGGTCATGATTTGGATGTTGTTGGTGTTGGAGAAGTAAACCTTAAGTCTAGAGCAGGTGGAAATTTCACAATTTCCAATGTTCTTTATGTTCTAGAAATAAAGAAGAATTTGCTCTCTATCTTGACTTTCTTGTGAAATGGTTATAAAGTAGTTTTTAAGAAAGATTCATGTCAGATCCTCTCACTTGATGAGGAGCATTGTCTACTTCAAGGTGAAAATCGAATTGGCATGTTTGTGTTATTCAAAATTATTCATGCTAATGTTGCTAGGTCTACTACACCTAAGGAGAACATGAAGTTATGGCATGCTAGATTTGATCATATCAATTACACAACTCTCAAGCATATCAAAGATCAAGGTATGGTGCAGAGTTTGCCTACTTTTGCTTTACCAGATGATGCAGAGTCATGTGACGGATGTCTTGAAGGAAAGCTTCACAAACTACCTTTCAAAAAACATGGATTTATCACAACCACAAGGAAGTTGAAGATCATACATTCTGATGTGAATGGTCAGATGAGAGCATATTCTATTCAAGGTTACAGGTACTTTGTTATGTTCATCGATGATTTCTTGAGATATTCATGGATTTATAGTCTTAAAGTGAAGTCAGAGGTCTTTCTTACTTTCAAGAAGCTCTTAGCTATGGTTGAAAATGAATGTCAGTCAAAGATCGAGATTTTGAGATGTGATAGACGAGGAGAGTACATGTCAAAAGACTTTAAGTCCTTTTTTTGAAGACAAAGGTATCTCTCATCAACTCACTATTGCTTACACTCCAAAACAAAATGGTGTTGTAGAGAGAAAGAATAGGATACTTGTTGAGATGATGCATAGTATGATGTCATCCAAAAGGCTTTCTCCCAAGTTTTGGTTTGATGCATTACATACAGCTATGAATAGGTCTTCCACAAAAGCTTTAAAGGTCATTACACCTTATGAAGTTTATTATGGGAAGAAACCCAATGTGAGTTACTCCAAAGTTTTTGGTTCCCTAGCTTATGTTCACATTGAGAAGAAGGATCATGGTAAGCTTGATGTAAAAGCCATTAAAACGGTCTTTATTGATTATGAAATTGAAAGAAAAGGATACAGATTCTATGTTCCAGATACAGATGATATCCTACTCTCACGTAATGCATATATTGCAGAAAGTCATATTTATAAGCAGGAAGTAATTCTAGATTTCATAAAGGCAAATGACTATGCATTTTTAGAAAGAATTTGGATGCTTACATTTAGCCATACAAGGGGGGGGGTGATGAACCTTCTCAAACCCTAAGAGATACAGGTGAAGAGATAATTTCATTACCTACACCAGTACCTAGTCCTACATCAGTACCTCTTGAAGTTTCGACTTATGAAGTTAGAGAAAGTTCCAGAGTTCTAGAAGAAATTGATACTAAAAAACCAGAAGATATACCACCACTTTTCAGGAATATGCCAAAGTGGTTATATCAAACCTAGAAGGACAATGGTATACAGGAATACACTAGAAGAACTAGAAGTCAGACGAGGAGACAATAAGAAGACCAAGTAAATTATGCAAAACATTTTGAGATTCATAATAGTTTAGCCCTCACTTCAGTTGAGAATGAACCAACTAGTGTTCAAGATGCACTACAAAGTGATATGATTATCACAAGTCCCAAGATTGAGTTTAAGTACAAAGATGAGTGTATCTACATGACACAGCAGAAATACATTGAGACATTATTGGAAAGGTTTAAGATGATAGATTCCAAGCCTATGTAGACACCTATGGATGTCAACATGTCATTACGGTCACAAGCATATTCAAAACCATTTGATGCTACACTATATAGTCAAGCAATTGGTTGCTTGATATATTTATGTAATACAGGACCAGACATTCAGTTTGCAGTTTCTCATGTATCCAGGTTCATGCACAATCCACTCAAAATTCATTGGAAAGTAGTTAAGAGAATTTTCAGATATTTGAATGGAACTTCAAATTATGTTATGGTATTTCGAAAGTCTTCGCATTTTTTACTTAAAGGTTTTTCAGATTTTGATTGGGCAGGTGATAAAGACTCAAGAAGAAGCTACAAGTGGTTATTATTTCTTTTTAGGAGATTGTCTTATCTCTCGGATGTCAAAGAAACAACCTACAATTGCTACATCTTCAAGTGAAGCAGAGTATAGGGCTGCCTTTATAGCTACACTTGAATCCATTTCGTTACAAAAGATTCTTATTTATCTTGATGTTCACGTTCATCCTCCAGTATAGATATTTTCAAATAATCAAAGTGCTATTGCTATTGCAAAGAACCCTGTTCATCATGCTAGGGCAAAGCATATAGAGCTTCATTACCACTATATTCATATATAAGTTAGTGTAGGTGAGCCTCATAGCTTATTGTTACACTTGAAATCTCATCTATTCTCTCTCTATCTCTCACTCATCTATTTTTGAGTCTTAAGGTGTGTATGTTAAGGTTCATTTGTTGTGAACACACTTACAACTACCGTACAAGATAATAATTTTCCAATATGCAACTATAACTCGAACATGTCACTTATCTTTGTACATTCACTTAGTAATACATTCACTATTGTTTGTTGTACTCTAGGCTTCTTCTTCTTCCTTGTGCAATTTGTGTGCTTTTGCTGACCTCAAACTCCAACCCTCCTAAACTCGCTGAAAAAGAGGCAAAGAAGAAAGAGGGTAGAATGGTAATTGTAGAGGCATCTAGACCTAAAATATGGTCTGCTAATCTTGTTAAAAATGATGAATGGGAATTTTCTAGTATTTGTAACTATGAACAATCTTCTCATAAGTAGTGTGTGTCTGCAGTAGAATTGGGTTTTGGTACTTTGATAGTGGGGCAACCAAACAAATTCTCTCGAAGTGCAGCTTCTTCAGTTCACTAGATCCTTACCCTATAGGGAACACTATCACTTGTGATCACAACTCCTCTTGTATTGTAATGGGACTTGGTAAAATCATTTTGGCTGCTGCGTATGACACTTCTTTCACATTGTTAGATGCTTTATATGTGCTAATTGTCAATTTCAACATTAGCCAAGATTGGCTTGGTTGTCAAATTTGTTGATAACAAATGTACAATTCATGATCTCTCAAATGATGGTCTTTGTTGGAGTTTGAGGTCTCTGGAAGCATGCAAACAACAGAAGGAAGAAGAAGAAGGTTGGAGCACAACACAAAATATTGAATGTATTACCAAGAGAATATATAAAGGTAAGTGACCTATGAGGGTTATAGGCATATATACAATCCAAGGGAAAAAACCTCCTAAAGAGGGATAAAAGTGCCTTGGTGTTCCTAGTGTGTTCATACATATCATTACCTAACCTTCAAGGCAAAAAAGATACAATAA
Source organism: Ceratopteris richardii (assembly GCA_020310875.1). NCBI lineage: Eukaryota > Viridiplantae > Streptophyta > Polypodiopsida > Polypodiales > Pteridaceae > Ceratopteris > Ceratopteris richardii. The sequence goes on along the minus strand of CM035435.1, from coordinate 118,389,561 downwards.
TGTATCAATATATTTTGTTTGACACAAAACTATTCAGCCATCAATTGGCATAATCTGAATGCCCAAATAATGATGAAAATGCTGCAAATCTAACATTTCAAATGAGGCATGCAGATCGACCTTAAAATCAGCAATATGCTTCTCATTAGGATTAGTGAATACCATGTCATGAACATACACAACAATGATCACAAGCATATCGTTTGCATGCTTAACATATAAGGTGCTCTGAGTTGGACTCTTCTCAAAACCATGTGCAATCAAGTAGGCATGTATCTTTTCATACCAAGCACATTGTTCTTGCTTCAAACCATATAATGCCTTTTTCAATCCACAAACATTGTTTTCATGCCCTTTCTACACAAAACCATTGGGTTGAAAAACATACACTTCTTCATGCAAGTCACCGTTTAGAAATCTAGTTTTAATGTCCAACTAATATACATTCCAACCATGATGAGCTGCAAGTGCACAGATGCTATAAATAGTAGTCATTTGGCATGTAGGTGCAAAGGTCTCATCAAAATCAATGCCTCTTTCTTGAGCATAGCCTTTTGGAACAAGCCTAGCCTTATACCTATCAAGTGTTCCATCAAGCTTACACTTCAGCTTGTATACCCACTTAGTACCAATGGCCTTCTTGCCAAGAGGCAAGTCACATAAGGACCAGGTACCATTTTTCATAATAGCATCATATTTTGATTGCATAAAGCCATCCAATTTTTAGAATTTTGTGCTTCATCAAACAAAATAGTCATTCTCATCACAAAGAGTAGAGGCAGCCATATCATAGAAATTTGATGCAAAAGAAGCACTATGAGAGCTTCAATGAGTACGATATGATAGAGGTCCATCTAATTTGCTATCTCATAAAGTTTACACCAGCCATTTAGGCATAGTTTTTGCCCCCTCTATATCAACCCTCTCATCAACAAGTGCATCATGTAAATCTATATCAGAAATGCAATGATCTTCATCATCATGTGGAACCTATAAAGGCTAAGAAATCACCTCTCTTGGATGAGCACTAGGTTTTCCACCTATAAAAATAGGCAAGACAGTGTCATACATATCTTTGGATCTAACCGATGTCTCCTTTGTACATGAAAGTAATGGCTGAATTGCATCTTCCACAAAAACAACCTCATGACTAACCAAAATGCATTTAGTCTGTGGATGATACAGATGATAGCTTTGCTTTTAAAATTGTATCTAACAAGAATACATTTCAGTGCTTTATCATCCAATTTTGTGCATTGTTGTTCAGAAACTAATGCATATGCTAGACAAACAAAGACACATAGATGAGCAAGAGATGCCTTGCAACCATGCCAAGCCTCATATGGGGTAATAGATTGCAATGCTTTAGTGGGACACATGTTAAGTACATATGATGCACATGCAAAAGCCACAAGCTAGAAACTGTGTGGTAAAGCCTAACTCTTGACCATACACCTTGACATCTCCATGAGTGACCTATTATTCCTTTCAAGAGCTCCATTTTGTTGAGGTGTATACAACACTATACACTGATGTTTTATCCCACGTTCAACTAGAAATGCAATAAAATCAGAAGACATAGATTCACCCCTCGATTAGAATGGAGGGTGCCCATTTTACATATTGACAAGTTTTCAGTCAAAAATAGAATCTTTTTAAAGCACATAAACACTTTTTCCTTTGCTTTCAATGGACATACCCATGCATGCCTGGAAAAATCATCAATCAAAGTTACAAAGTAAAGATAGTTCCCAAAAGAAGGTGTTTGCATAGGACCATAAACATTGTTGTGAACAAGCTGCAATTTCTGAGTAGCTCGTATTGAACCATCTTTTAGGAAGGAGGAAGGTTGCAATTTTCCCAAAATATAGCCTTCACAGACATGTTCACAAGGTGCCTCAAGTTTGGGTAGAGAGGAAACCATTTTAAATTTCTGCAAGTGTAGAAAACTAGCAAAATTCAAATGACCAAAGTTTGCATGCCAAATCTTTGCATCTCATATAGCTTGAGAATCTTGAACTGCACATGCTAAATCATTCACAAATTTTGCATAATCTATGAGCTTATACAACCCACGACATAAAATGCTAGAAGTAATAATGACGTTGCCATTTGACAGATCATGAATTGTATATCTGTGATCAACAAATTTCATAACACAACCGATCTTGGAAAATGATGAAACTGATAATAGATTAAGTAGTTAGAATGATCTTCCCAACTCCCATGATATGATAAGAGGAGTTGTTGGCATGTGTGATAGTATTCCCTATAGAGGCAGTCTCAAGTGAAGTGAAGAAACTGCATTGTGAGGTAAGATATTTGGTTGCCTAACTATCAAAGTACAAAACATGTGAGTCTACTATAGGCATACACTATTTGTGAGTAGGTGCTCATAGTTGCAAACAGTACTAATGCCCATTCTTCATTTAGCACAGGATTTGCTGACTCTGATTTGGGTGTAGAGGCTTTTACAACAACCATTCCAACCTCTTTTTTCTTTGCCTCTTTTGCAGCTACTTTTGGGCAACTCTTTATGACTTGATCATTTCCTTTAAATTATTTCCAAAACAATTTCTACATTTTTGTTTTCTTCTCGTCTCTATCATCCTTCTTTGATTGTGCAAAATTAGAAGATTTTTGCTTACTAATAGATGAGCTCCATTTACCTTTGACTTTCTTACTAGCTAGGAAAGCTTGATCTACAACATGCATAATGGGCCTATTCTGCCTAGACTGATCTTCTTGAAATAGAACAAAGAATGAGTCCTCAAATGTTAATGAATTTGGATTGCATTTCATCATCAATTGAAGAGTAGAAGCAAAAATTTGATATGAATCTAGTGGTGGTCAACAACTACAATCTCCTGCCATACCTTAGCATTAAAAAAGAACATTTAATGCTTTCACTTTTAATCCTACGAATAATATAAGTTAAAGACATGAATGTATATCTTGCTTCTCTTATTGATGATCTCTAAGAGTTATGGAGTCGTAATAATGTCATTTATGTATCCAAAAGCATTAATCAAAGACACATTATGGTTTGAGAAATTTAGGGTTGGGCTATACACAATGTTTCATGATATGTTGTATGTTCAAGTAATGATATTTATATATTTCAATATATATACAAGTTTATGTGAGTTAATAAAATTATTTTTTTATGGTTTTCATGCATGCAGGAAGATATACTAATGGATATAAGGATTTTCAATACTATGATGATTGGTTGAGATCAATTTATAGTAAGAATCTGAACAAAAATATTTATCTTCAACATCAATGGGTCTTTTCTGACGATCATCCATTACGACACAAAAGAGAAGCAATACATTTTAATGGAAAGATTGAAATAGTTCAATGTCCAAAACCAATAACACCAATGGATTGATATTAGAAATGGATTGAAGGGCCTCTTATAGGTCCACAATCTAAAATCCTCAGTGAGGATGAAGATGATGAGAATGTGAAGATTATATGTAAGGGAAAACTATCACTAGTAGAGAATATGTTGATATGGTATTGTATGTAGTATTGGAGAGAGTTAAAGATCTTTCATCTTCATCGTCACTGTCTTCATCCTCTATTACTGTCCGGTCTTCCTCATATGAACTGGACACTAATTGTTCTTGTGGATGATCAGGTGGGATAGTGGGGTAACTGTGTTGACGCGGCAAGAGCTTGACACTAAGCTGCGGAATTTGCCACGCCACAAGAACTAAGCTAAAGTGATGTTAGAACACCTCTATAATCATCAATAGCTTAGCAACCTTCTGAAACTCAAAACTTTATTACTGTGTTTAGTGAAATCTGGAAATTCACTTTATAGAAAACTTTGCCTTTTCTTCAGGCGTCAATTCTGATCTGATTTTTACTTCAATTTCTCCAAATCTGATGAGCCAAATGCTTTGAAACTTCTCACACGTGAACTAGAAATTTATATCAATGAGTGTTGAGTAAGGGAATTGGGAGCTCTCTAGAGAGAGCAACAACCTCTACAAGTCTATTGTTCTTGAAGAAGATGCAGAGAAATGAAGGAGCAAGACAATGATGGCCAAAAGTGTATATATTGTTTCCATGTAATGTACAAGTGATTTGAGGTCTTTACATAGACTCTTGAAGTGCTCCACAACTTGTACAAGTGGATTTTGAATTCAAATGAAGGTGGGATAGGTTGTTGAAGAGAATCAATTCACTTTCCTACAATTTCAAACAAGTGAAGGTCTAATTTGATCTCCTTTTATGTGATTGATTGATTCATTGATTGTGAAGATCAACCACCTCAAATTTGTGGACTTTGAGCTCTCTTTTTCTCCTTTTACATGTGTAAAGCTCTAGGCCTTCACATTGGTAAATGATCATAAAAAATCTTTTAAAAATTTTATAATAAATGAGCATAAGTAAAAGAACTCTTCAATGGATATTTTTTGACATAATCCAAATGATAGCATTTTGATGTAGATCAAATCCACCACAATCATAGTGTAAGCTTGATGTTCCAACATATTTGCATGTGTGTGTGTGTGTCTAGTGCCTATGTACATATGTGTGTGTATGTGTATGTGTATGTGTATGTGTATGTGTATGTGTATGTGTATGTGTATGTGTATGTGTATGTGTATGTGTATGTGTATGTGTATGTGTATGTGTATGTGTATGTGTGTGTATGCATGTGTATGTATGTTTGTATATGAGTGTGTGTGTTTATATGTGTATGTGTGTGTTTCTCTTATGTGTGTGTATGTTTATGTGTGTGTATGTATGTTTGTGTATGCATGTGTGTATGTATGTATGCAAATGCATGTGTATGTGCACCTCTATTTGCATCCTTCTCTCTCTCTAGTATGCATGCTCTCTCTCTCACTAGAATGATTGCTCTCTCTCTCTTGTTGAATCCCGAGAGGGAGAACTCCAATTTTTTTGTTTATATGTGCAGGGTGTTGCTTATGCGATGCTCCAGCATCATAGGTAGTTTGCCAACATCGTTCAGAGTTTCTAGAGTGCGATGCTAGTAGGAATGTTATTAAACTACCATCACATAAGTGATGCTAGATGTTGCTTGTGCGACATGGCCTTTTTTTCCTTGAGTTTCACTTATGCAATCCTTTGGGGGCAAAGCATCGCATAAGCAATGCAAATTGCTTTTTTTAGCGGGTGTTTCGCTATGCCCTCTTATTCCTTGTGGTGAGAGGGGGATTGTTGTAAACTGTTTAAGATTATGTTCTAATCCTTAATTTCTAGCAAACCCTAATTAAATATTTTCAACATTTTTCAAGAAATGAAAGTGCTCATAGATTATAAAAATTGCTACAACATATCTGAAAAGTATCATGAAGATCTTTCCAACCATTCATAAAAAGTTATCATTTGATCTAATATCAACCCTCAAAATAAGAACTCTAATTTTTAAGTTATAACACTTTTTGAGTGTTTTCACACTTAACTATATGTCCAAATTATTAGAAATTAGAAAAAAGTTTGAAAATACTTATTCTATCAATATCTTGGTATTCCAAGCGTGAAAAAAAAATCAAACTATCTTGAAAATATCTAATCAATTTTTGGTGGATTTTAATGAATTTGTGGTGGATTTTTTGAGATTAGCTTTCAGGAGACCACATGTTAAAAGAATTCCTTGAGGAGTTCTTGCTATAATATGCAAGAGCATCCCAAGTATCTTTGGCTATTTCACATGAGTGAACGTGGGGATAATGGCTTCTTTGATAAATAAAGCTGTCAATACATGTGCTTGCATCCCAATGAAGTTAATTTATGATAGCCACAATAGGAATTGCACTAGGATTGTTGGGGGTTCTACGGTTCAACACAACATCGAATAACTAGCAAAAATCAGATTTACTAATCTTTCCCATTGTGCATTGATCTTTACTTCCCCAGATATTCCACCGGAAACGTCTCAAAAATCACCGAAATATCACCGGAACATCACCAGAATGTCACCGGAATATCACCGGAATATCACAAAAAACGTTCATTCAGTTAATGTTCTGCTAATTCAGAAGTTACACAGTCTTGCTACACATTACACTTGTAAAAGATTCACAGGTTTCTATTTGCACTCACATATATTTCAAGTCATTGCACTCTGACACAGTACATTCTGAGTCACTCAAATAGACTTAACCGAAAATAGAAGATTTTCAACACTATAACCTTGCAGCGTAGGCATTGGTTGATCATTCATTGGTAAACTTAACACCATAAGTACATATTGTTTTTCTGTAAAGATTAGAATTTCATTATGAAAGTTTGATTACGCCGCAAAGATTCTCATTCAATCATTTTCTGCATACTGGGATACTCCTTCTTCTTTTACTTCTTCTCACAGTTGATGCACCTTCACTTCTTGCACCCTCGTCTCTCTTCTAATCATTGTGCCTTTACTTCTCGTACCTTTCCTCCTCTTCCCGTTGTCGCGTCTTCGCTCCTCGTCCACTTTCCCCTTCCTTACGGTTGTTGCTAACTCCTTTCTTCTTAACTTCCCCTTCTCTTGCGACATGTCCTTTTAAATCTCCACATAGCCGTCTTTTCTTTTTATGCTTATTTTATTTCTCCAGATTTCCCTGCCTTCAACACCTGGCACAGCCCGGTGGGTAATTTTGTCAAAAATTAAACTCGAATTTCACAATCCCTTGATCATATATCTCCCGTGACTGTTTGGAAATCTGCTCTTCTTGTACTTTTAATTCTTCAACTGATCAATATCTTCCTCTGCACCATCCTGCTTATCTGGAACATTTGCATCAAATATCTCCTCCTTTTCTTCTACTTTCTTTTTCAACAACTGTTCCCGCATTTCTACAATTATCTGTTTCTGTTCTTCAATCTGCTTTTGTTGTTTTGAAATTATACATACTAAATCTTTTTCATGTTTTGAAACAAAACTTTTCTGCATTTGTTCATATTGCATCTTAATCATACCTAACCAACGACTTTGAAAAACACTCCAGATGTCCTGAACATATTTATGCAGATGCTGCTTCACTGCTCCTATGTCCATCTTCGTCATTAACACAACATCTAACTGCACACCTTCCTCTTTGAATATTTGCTCTTGTAATTCCTGCAAAACTTTTATTCTCGACTCAAGAACTACCTGTTCCGCCTGCAATGTAGCATTTACCGCTGAGAAATTCATCATTTCTTTTTGAATCTGCGTTTGTACAGTCATCTGCCATTCTTCAAATTCCTGAATAGACTTCTTTGTACTAGCCAATTCTACCACCGATTGCTTCTTATCATGCTGCAACTCTTCCAACATACATTCCTTCTTATCCAATGCATCCTGAAGTCCTTTATTCTTCTCTTGCAAAGACTGATAATCAGTCTTATTAATAAATACTTTATTCTGTTCATGCCGAAACAATCTTTCCTCCTGAAAAACTAAAAAATCCGACACTTCCTGCAACTTCTTCTTCATCCCTGACACATCATAATCTGAAATATTATCATCTTTCAACATTTTTTTGCCTTTAGCCTGTAATTGCTCTTCCACTCTTCTTTTCCTAGACAACCTAAAAATAGTTCTGAATGCTTTCGGATCCTCAAAACTATCTGGCACCGTCAGCAAAATATCTTCCTGTATCTTTGCTTCATATATATCAGGCTCAATGATTTGACTAACCTGTTTCCTTTCTTGTGCCATATCACCCGCGCAAAGAAAACCTTCAGAAGTTTGTGAAGGTCTATTCATTACCGGTCTCACTTCTAACTGTTCCTGCTCTTTACTCATCGCTTGATGACCACAAAATTTGATCTGCTTTGGCCACATTATCTTTTGATCTTCAACAAACTGCACAAATTCGAATAAAGCAACTAAATATGCTGATAATCGGCTATTTGTTTGCGTCTTACGCCTATCCCCAACGAAGATCTCACTCTGTAGGTGATCATACATCCAATGAGCCCAACTCACCTTTTCTCCTGCCTCTGCATAGGCCAAAGGTGCAAAATTCTCCCTAGACATAGAATCATATTTAATGATAAAACATAATCTTTCCAAATACCATTTTAGTTGTTCCCTTCGAACATAGCTTACATTCCTCATCATATAGTACTGCCGTCTTCCTTCTCGGGGTCCAAAGTCTTTCTTCAAAGCCTCCTCCGAACATTTGGGGACTACAACATCATCGTATATAGGCAATTGAAATACTTCTGCAACTAATTCTGGTGAAAATTTTACCTGAAAGGAGAGCTGACCCTTCATTTTCCGCATAATCTCCAGCTGACTCTTTACATCATAATTGCATCTCCAACGTTCCCATGGCAACATAGCAAACTGTAATAATCCAATTCTTCTGAGCCACTTCTTCTGCAGATCAGACTGTGTGTCTACTTCTACTTTAAAATCTGTGAATGACCCCATAAACGTATGCACACCCTTAGTCTTTGTAGATGGTGTTGAAAGTGCATCTTCATCTTCCCCTTGTAATGAGCTATCACTCTCCTCCGATGTGGTTTCCTCCCTTCTCACTATCACTTCTCTCTTTCTCATACACCCTCTCATGACTCCTGATTCAAGCACTAATACAGAAAACGCTGAAAAAAATATTACCCTGGAAGCCTTTATGTATAACCAAAAATATTCGTTCCACAAGTGCGAATGCTTGAAGTGCCACTTTTTGTAATGATAAACGTACTTACGCACATAACACTTCATGCGACTCAATAATATTGTAGTGTGGGTTATCATAAAAATCCTCCACAATCGATTGCCCCACTTATCAATAACCCGCTGAATGAAACTTCCACGCGTGCCAGAAGAATCATGAAATAGAACACTCATTTGTACCTCAAGAAGATGAAATGGATATTTTATCTTCTCAATACTGCATTGTATAGTGCAAAAACTTTTAACCATACAGTTCTGACAGATTGTACTTTGCAAGATAATCATTAGTCGACTACTAACTTCGTTTTCATATTCTCTTCGATGCCTCTGCCTCTTATGGATCTGCTGACACGGAATACAAAGCATACTTATTTCGAACATATCATTATTTGCAGACCCAACATATTCCTTAGCTTGTCTACCCTGATTCGACAATACTTCATTATCCATCATTGACCCTGGGCTAACCCATAACGCGCTATTGAACTGCAACTGTAAACCATGTGTCCATTGTAATCGTAAAAATTTACTCAATTAGTTTTAGACCAACACGAGGTCAAAAAACACTGTACCACCGATAAAAATGTAGAAAAATACACTCTGTTACTGCGATGATCACAAACATTGCTGACGTGTTGTTCTGAGCCACATACAACTTGCACCACATTAACCAAAAAGGTGTCATACCTATTGTCACTTTAAATGCTATTCTGAATGACCACAAGGCTGAGTCAAGAAACAAATCCCAATTTTTCTGATTTTCATGTACCAACTTTTTTAGAATACGCATTAAAGTTTTATTCATGCTTTCGGCCTGCCCATTCGCTTGAGGATGATAGGCTGTAGTTTTTTATGCACTATTTGATGAATTCTTGTTAATTCTGAAATCACCTCATTCAGGAAATGAGTACCTCGGTCGCTTACTAACTCAATCGGACACCCAAATCTTGTCATAATATTACGATAAAGAAATTTGGCCACACTTGCTGCCTTGTTATCTTTCAGTGCTACTGCTTCCACCCATTTCGTACAATAATCTGTTGCCACCAATATATAGCTATTACCCCGCTGAGTAGTAGGTTGAATAGGTCCCACAAAATCCATGCCCTATTTTTGAAAAGGATCCAGCGGTAATACCGGATGGTCAGTCATACGATCAGAATTATTAGGTTGGCCTAACTTTTGGCAAATCACACATCCTTTAGCATATTCATGCGCATCTTTTAACACCGTCGGCCACCATAACCCCGCCTGTAATACTTTCTTTCCGGTAATATCGCCTGACAAATGTCCTCCTGCTGAACCGGAATGTGCTTCATGTAAAACAGCTGATTGTTCATAGTCTGGTACACACCTCCTGATAACCTGATACACGCCCTTCTTGTATAATGCCCCTGCTATCACCAAATACGGCCTACTTTTAAGAGCAAACTTCCGCCTCTGATCAGGTGTAAAATGCTCTGGTAATACCCCTTCTGTTAGGAAAATTAGTAACTGATCATACCGCGAATCTGTCTCTACTGCTTGCGTCGTAAACAATTTAGCATCCGAAAATACATCAAGTACACGTGGGTGTTTCTCCTGATTCCAATCGACTAAAATAATCTGCCATCTCATGCTCTTTCCCTAGGGTATGCACAATTACAAAATCGAATTCCTGTAACAAAAGCATCCATCTGGCTAATCGGCCTGTTAATAAGGGCTTCTTGATTAAATAAACTAGAGCCTGATGATCCACATGAAAAATCACTTTGTTGCCCAACAAATAATGCCTAAACTTGTTAAGGGCATACACTATCGCCAAAGCTTCTCTTTCGGTCACCGGATAATTTTGTTCAGCCGCAGCCAATACCCTGTTGGCATAATAAACAGGTCTATACCATCCTTTATCTTTCTGCTGCATCAAAACTGCTCCTACGGCCACATCCGATGCATCAACGAATATGTGAAACGGCATTGACCACTCGGGTGGTTGCAAAATAGGTGCTACCAACACCATCTTTTTTAATAACTGAAATGCCTTCTCTTGAGCTTCTGCCCATATAAACGGAACATCCTTCTTGGTCAAATGCGTCAGTGGTGAGGAAATGTTTGCTAAATATCTTAAGTATCGGGAATGCCACTGAATTTGGCCTACAAACCGCATTACTTCTTTAACGTTAGTCGGTGCTTTAGCTGTACTAATAGCTTCAATTTTCTTAACATCAATAGCCATTCCTGCTTGTGAGATAACATGGCCCAATAAAATCCCACTTCTTACCGCAATCACACTTTTAAATGGATTCAATACCATTCTAAACTGCCGACATCTTTCAAAACATGCTTTCAGGTGTAGTAAGTGCTTAATCATTTCACCGAAGACTAAAAAGTCGTCGACAAATACCTGCATGAAGTCCTGCAGATAAGGCTCAAACACTTTATGCACCACATAATTGAATGATGGTGGTCCATTCTTCAAACCAAAACTCATTACGGTAAACACATAAGCACCAAATTCGGTAATAAATGTTGTTTTATGCTGATCCTCCTCGGCCACATTGATCTGATTATAACCGGAAAATCCATCCAAGAAACTATACATTTCATGGCCTGCAACTGCATCCAATACTGCATCACAAAACGGCATAGGAAACGGGTCTGTAACCGTTGCCGCATTTAGCTTTCTGTAATCAACACAAATTCTGAGCTTCCCATTCTTTTTAGGGACCGTTATAATAGGAGATAGTCAAGTCATCTGATTCACTGGTTTGATAAATCCGACTACCAAAAACTTATCAATCTCTTCCTTCAATTGTTTAGCAAAATTAGGATTCATTCTATATCGTTGTTGTGCCACAGGTACTGCATCCGCCTTCAGATTAATCCTATGTTGATGCAACTGTGGATCTATACCTTTTACTTGAGTGTAATCCCAAGCAAACACATCCACATACTCTTTAAGCAAGCAAATAAGAGCCTCCTTAAACTTTCCTTCCAATGTTTTACCAATCTGCACCATCTTGGGTTCAGCTTCGGTTCCTAAATTAACCTCTTGAAGCTCTTCCTCCTTCACCCGCACAGAACCTGCATACTTCTGATCATAAATATTTTCCGTTCGCATAATTATCTCTGCCTCCTGTTGTTCCATCTGCTGCTGCACCGGAACATTCATACATTGATCAAATATTTTTTGTAACTGGGCACCTGCCACCTGCTCCCCTGGAAGTGACTCTGCTACGTTTGGCCCACCACTATAATCCTTACTTAATACTCCTTCCACATCAACTTCTAATACCGGCACCACCGTTGGGTTTGCCTGCAAAAACTTTTCCTCTTCGTCATCTTCAATCTCATCTGCTAAATTAAGAGTCTGAGCCATCAATGGTTTTTCCTGTACCGACATATTTTTCCACCCACGTATGGGAATTGTCACTTGCTTTTTACCCTTGGTAATCATTACTACATTCAAGCCCCAATCCTGCTTAATTTTAGCAAGCCGAAACCAAGGTCTTCCTAACAACATTTCATACGGGTACGCTGACTCCGACATTCGGATGACTATAAAATTGACCATGAATGTCATGCTCGAAATAATAATTTGTTGTTGCTTTAGAATGCCAACAGGCTGTACTCGTGTTTGATCCGCCATCTTGACCTGAAAAGGTGCTCGAGCCAATTCCCCTCTTCCCATTTCAATAAAAATATGTTCAGGTAATATGTTTACCCCTAATCCTCCATCTAGCAATACTTCGGCAAATCTCTGTTGATTGTACTGCACCTGAATTACTGGTACGACAAAATCCACATCTGCTGGATCAATACTGTTGGCCGAAATTGAAGGGATCGTCCTACTCTCAGGCTTGGCCTGATATCCAAGTAGCTTTCTCAACAATTTTTCGCGAAAGACAGGTACTAAAGATAACAGCTGATCCAAAGACAACTGTAACGGTGCATTAATGATTTCATCAAACCATTCATTTGCCAACTCTTGTTGACACTGAGCCTTATCCTGCTCCATCATGAGCGGTACCAACTTCACACCCTGTTGTCTCTCGATCCGATCGTCACCCTTCACCAGATTAGCAGACTCGTCTCGAACCTACTTCAAAACCTTATCTCAAATTTGCCTTTGTTCTTGCCAATCAATAGGGCCTTTATTTTTTGATCTAGTGACCGCCAACACTTCAACCTCTTTATTTTTCCCACATTGCTTACCATCACACTGCCATTGGTTGTTACCATGCATTCGAGCAGATGTACAGGGTGCATCATGGGTCCTATCCGCTTGTTCTGGCCATTCAATCAGCATGGCATTTGCTTGAGCCGCCTGCTGCCCCTGTTGTTGATGTTGTCCCTATTGATTATGCTGGTTATACCGAATGATAGGTATACCTCTTTCTTCACGATGATTTACCCACAAAGGGCAATTCGGCCCTATTCAATGATCAGGAGCTGAACAATACCCACAAGGCATTACCCTTGGTGGTCGACCTTGGTGATTGCCTTGTTGATTATTTCCTTGCTGATTTCCTTGATCTCTCCATGGGGGTCGTACCTGTTGCTGTCTCTGGAAGTTACCTCGCCCTCGGATAGGAATAGCCTGATTGGCCGCCATGTCATTTAGATTTCGATTGTCTTGCCAAGAACTTTGCCCTCTATGCTTAGGGTTATACCAACACTGAGTTGTTGTATGTCCCTCTTTGTCACAGATATCACAAAATCGTTTTTCCTTTGGAGCCAGTATAGAATATCCATGTTTCTTTAACTTACTAATCCATTCCTCCTCTTTACCATGTTTAGCTTTATGCTTACGATGCTTTGTCTTCACTATTTCATCATCATAATCATCAGTGTCAGAATCTTCTGAACTCTTGCCCGACTCCATTGTTGAATCCGATTCAACCTCTGAACCAGAATCAGACTGCTTCTTTTTTGCTCGTCCAAACCTTCTTTCAACACGCGCTGCTGCTAATACTAAGACATCAAAACCATTCGCAATGTCCACACTGGCCACCGCATGTCTTATGGTGCTCCTTAATCCTTTCAAAAAAAAATCCTGCCAACATCTCATCAGTAGGTCATTCATTACCTTGCAGCCTGTCCATTAAAGTCCTAAACTTCTGAGCATAATCTTCCACTAGCATGGTCTTTTGTCTGATAGCCCGCAACTTCCTTAATACATCGGAAGGCGTCTTTTCTTGTCTAAACCGTTGCAAGAATGCGATTTTTAAATCATCATACGTAGCAAATTGGGTAAGGCCATATTGACTGAACCAGCTCATAGCTCGTCCTTCCAACGTGGCTGCAAACTGTTGAAGTTTAATATCATCACCATAGATAGCTGGATATCCATTCGCTGTCCATTTTATTTCGAATTGAGCTATATGGCAATCAGCATCCTCCTTAGAGGTTCCACTGAAATGAGCGGCCTTGACTTTGGGATTTGGAGGTGGTTGAGCCATTGGCTGTGGTTGAGGTGTGCGCCTAGTTCTATGACCGGTCGCCCTAGCAAGTGGGTCAAACTGGAGTCGTCTTCTTACCCCTATAGCTGCTTCTGTGAGGAATAACCCTCCAAGTATGCCGCCCACTAACCTTGCCTCTACTACACCTGTTTCCCCTTGTTCGTCGGCAGTGCCCAGTGCTTCCTGCTCCTGGGCCTCATACCACTCGTAAAAATCTGAGGATGTCTCCACGTTCGCTGCTCTTGCCTGTGCCCTCGTAAAATATATTGTACTAAAGCGATTTCGCCTGCCCCTCATTCATTTCTTGAGGCTGCTTCAGCCGTACAATAGGATCGCCAATTGTGTTGGGGGTTCTACAGTTCAACACAACATCGAATAACTAGCAAAAATCAGATTTACTAATCTTTCCCATTGTGCACTGATCTTTACTTCCCCAGATATTCCATCGGAAACGTCTCAAAAATCACCGGAACATCACCAGAATGTCACCTGAATATCATCGGAATATCACCGGAAACGTTCATTCAGTTAATGTTCTGCTAATTCAGAAGTTACATAGTCTTGCTACAGATTACACTTGTAAAAGATTCACAGGTTTCTTTTTGCACTCACATATATTTCAAGTCATTGCACTCTGACACAGTACAGTCTGAGTCACTCAAATAGACTTAACCGAAAATAGAAGATTTTCAACACTATAACCTTGCTGCGCAGGCATTGGTTGATCATTCATTGGTAAGTGTAACACCATAAGTACAGATTGTACTTCTTCTCACAGTTGACGCACCTTCACTTCTTGCACCCTCGTCTCTCTTCTAATCATTGCGCCTTTACTTCTCGTACCTTTCCTCCTCTTCCCATTGTCACGTCTTCGCTCCTCGTTCACTTTCCCCTTCCTTACGGTTGTTGCTAACTCCTTTCTTCTTAACTTCCCCTTCTCTTGCGACATGTCCTTTTAAATCTCCACATAGCCGTCTTTTCTTTTTATGATTATTTTATTTCTCCAGATTTCCCTGCCTTCAACAAGGATCAAGAACATGAAGATTATAATCTTCAACACCACGTGCATTACCATTACCACAACATTTATAGGTGTAGAAGAATGTATTTCAACATCACCCATAATATTCCACAAGCATTTTGCTACCAATATATGGTGCAACATGTATAGCCACAATGCGTAGTTAGAAACATCCAACTTATCCTCAACAACTAACATACAAAATAGATCATTACTTTCAACTAGTTCAATGACTACACCCCTAATGCATAAAATTAATTGTGTCCATTAGACTTGTAGCACACTTTGAGATGCTTGTATTGACAAACTAAAAACTGTATGAAATCACCTACATAATTACTGTCAAAGTGCATTGAAAGGCCAAAATGCGCAAAATCAAAATTTTTACACTGCACAACAAAGTTGTTTTGAAATGCTAATGATCTCGAGCATGCTCACCAAATTTCATGCGATTGTGAGACTATGATCGAAAGGATGTCAACAATGCCTTGTAGAAAGTAGTACTTGCTCTCATATCAATTTTTAGAGTTCGAAGACAAAGGAAACATGCAAACAATGAGAGGGAGAAGAAGAACTTGAAATACAATATTAAGTATATTACTAAGTATAGGTTTATTCAACTTTGGGGCGATAAAGCCTACTAAAGAAGGAAAAAAATTCTCAGAAGGAAAAAAATTCTCTCGCAGTCTTAAGTGTGTTCACACAACTCATTATCAAAATAGATCACCACTATAATGTATTCCACGAGTTTCCGTTTCTCAATCGCAAAGATAAGTATCTAAAATCTTGTCATCATTGTCATATAGTTTAAAATCCTCTTAAAATCTAACAAATTTGCGAGAAATAATATTTTATTTTTGGGTTCTTACTCAAATAGTATATCTTATTACTGGATGCAAAACGAGAATATTATATTTTAATGTTGCACTTGATGGAATATCATATTTTATTGCTACATTATGCATCAAATATAGAATTTTATCCAACATATCTGTAAGAAAATAATATTCTTCTCCATTTTTTGGATACTTATGTTTTACATAAACGGGGTGGAACATAATGTTAGCCCTCGTATCATTAGACGAATGCCTACTTTTTGTTTAGTTTGAGATCCCCTTAAAATCTAATGAATATCATACTTTATTCTCACTCAATCTTTGAGAAATACTATGCTATTTATGGGTCCTAACTCAAAGTGTATATTTTATTATTGGGCATGAGATGAAATATTAGAATTTATTATTGCATCAAAGATGAGAAAGCATATTTTATTATTGTGGGTCGAACCAAATACGGAAGAAAACAAAATTTTATTCTATTTTCCAAATTTTTGTGTTTTCCAAAGCTGGATGAAATGTAATGTTAGACCATGTTTCATTGTGATGAACGCCTACTTTTTGCCTTTTTTCATAGGCTTAAAAGAACTTTAAAATTCCCTAATTCCACCGACTAAGATACTTACACATCTCTCAAAATGGCTACCGATGCACATATCGGCACTCACTTATCTACTAGCCTTTCAATACTTACAATGATAACGTGTGTCATAATACTAATTGAATGACTACCTGTTTGTTTTAGTGTTTGTTTTGCATTGCAAGTTCTACCACACAATCTAATAAATATGATGATATAATATCATTCCAAAAATTAATCATATAAGTCCATGTTCCGTAGTTCAAGTGGTTTGTTTTTGGTCTCTTGAAGAAGACGTCCATAGTTCAATCCTCAGCCTGGACATGTAAGGCTTTGGTCATTTTCAACTAGTTGTTATCCAAGTTATCTTGTCTAACTCTTGCTTTGTGGGATACAAGGGGTCCTACAGGTACTATGTCCATTCACTTTTATAATTTTACTTTCAAAGTTAAAAGTTGAGAGAGTAGGTATTTGCCGAACCTCCATTTTAAAATAATAATAATAATAATACAAATCATAATCACCTCTGTTTTAAGATGAAGACATGATGCCGCCTACTGGATTTGTTGAATCTCTCATCCCCAAGGTCACTGAACTTATTTTTTAGAGTTCAATTTTATGAGATTCTCTTCTTAAGAACTATAAAAACGAACACACATGCAAGGTTCCTGATGAACAAAGGCACATGAAAGGTCTCATGTTGTATTTTGACGATTACCATGCCTTTCAATTCTCAAGATTATCTGATCATGCCCTTCAATTTTCAAGATAATACATGTATCTCACAGTTTTAGTTTTATTTACGAAAGCTTGTTAGCTGCTGTGAGCTTAGATTATGGTCTAAAATGGCCAAAATGGGCAATAGGGCCATCAAAAAACATCACCACCTTTATTTCCCACTTTGGGCTGACTGATAAGACAACCATTCAAGAGTGTTACCATTTATGATTTCACCACACCTTGCTGGCAATGCCAATGGACTTGATGAAGGGAAGTTGCTTGAGCTTTGGCCTCTTGAGGCGGAGGTCTAGGATTCAAGCCCCGAGCTAGACATGTATGGCTTTGTCTGGTTAAACCAATTGTAATGTTGTAACTTTGTCTAATCCCTCTTTTGTGGGATATAGGGGGTCCTACACATACTATGCCCATTCACTTGTAGAGTTGCAATTTCAAAGTTAAAGCTCGAGAGAGTAAGCTTCGGCTGAACCTCCATTTTATATTTTGAAAAAAAAAGCCAATGAACATGATGAAATATTTATTAACAAATTATGATGTACTAATATATTTTCTGAAATAGGTGCTCTAGAGTCTGAGAGAGAGAGAGAGATGCTCTGTTGATTATAATCATATTGCATGCCTTGTTTGGTTACTTGAAGCTCCGAAACTTTCAATCGATAGAGGGTTCTGTTTGCATGTTCCTGCTTTTTTTTTAAATGGAGGTTCAGTCTAGGCCTACTCGAGACTTTAACTTTGAAATTACAACTGTACAAGGAAGGGCATAGCACCCATGGGACCCCCCTTATCCCACAATAACAGGGGTTTACAACTGAGTTAAACGACGGTCACAACTACCGCAGAGATGGTCAAACGATGGCCAACAGCCACATACATCAGTTCCTAGGATTTATATGTCCCTACATGTTGCTGCCAAGGGTTGAACCCTCGCCCCCGCCTCAAGAGGCGAGAGGCCCAACCACCAGGCCAGCGAACCGGGACTGGATGTTCCTGCTTAATCCAGGAATATAAGCAGGCATTTAATTAAGTAAACAGGTCGCAGAAATGATCAGATGGAAACATGGATACGCTGTAGTGACCAGAAAAGAGCCCTCTCGCAACCCGATGATTGCTCGCTTCAGTGTAGTGAGAGCCATCCCAGATGATGTAGGTCCAAGGATCTCTACATAGATTGTACGTCATGTTTTTGTGTAGCATGTCCTCCCTTTTGGGATTTGAACTACAGTATCCGAGTCCAAGATCAAAGTTATAGTTGCCACCTCCATATCCACAGCATGCTCTTGTGGTAAACTCGAAGCCTGAACAATTGAAGAAAATAGCGGAAAAATCAGATTATGGCTTAAGCAAAGAAAGGTGCCAAGCACGTGAAGGCAGAACAGAAAGACCATTTCTGGCAGCATCAACAAACAGGTTGTATTTGAGCTTGTATCCATCCACCACCACTACAGTTGTGTTGAGCATTTGCTGCTGCAGTTTCGCTATCGTCATCCTCAGCTCTTTGTTAAAGAATCGAGCCATCGAATTGTAGGGCTTTGCACAGCCATAGCGATCTAGATCTGCTCCTGTATAAGGAATGCTGGTGAGTATATATGGCAGACATCCAAGTTGTCCGGTAGTGATGATCATAAACCTCTTAGCTCCTTGTCCGTGCAGAGCCTGCACGTAGTGATCATCAATACAGGACTCATGAGTTAAACTCTCGCATCAGACCATCATCAAGTCCTTACCAGGACATGGCTTTGAAACTCGTACAGCACTTGTGGAATAGAATCTCGGATCTGTTGATGGATGTAGTTAAGGAAGTAGCCAGCCGTCAGATCATTTTGGCCAATGTCTAGAACATAGAGTGCCTCTTCGAAGTACATCTGTTGAGGAAGAATAGATGAAAAGGGTTCTAGCGATTTACGCATGTAAGAAACATGGTTACGCATCTGGTTGGCTGTTTTAAGCTTCCAGTAAAATGCAGATGAGCTGCGCTGCGTGGTCATTAGATTAAGCAGAACTTACCTTTGCATATTATAGATGAGGGACCTTTCTTTGAACTGTGCAAATTGTGTGACTTGCACGCCTAGAGAGAAGGGACTGAGTCCAGATTGAGCAAGGCTACTACTCTGCACACGTATTGTGGAGCCTGCTGTGGCGAAGTTCGCTCCTCTATGGAAGTTGGAACCAACGGTTTGCACATATGTGTTCAGATATAGTAGTTCCAGTTCCTCAGCTGCGTAACATCAATCAAACTCCAGTCTTAGAGCAAACTCTGGACATATTCGACATATGGCGAGCTACAGGCGGATAAACGATGATTGCAGAGATGGACATTGAAATGCGCATACTACCATTACCAGAGATAGAGAGTTCACGGAGACACGTTATAGATAGAGGATTCACAAGTACAGGCACAGGCAAAGCACAAACCAATGAGATCGATGAGAAGATAACTGAGAAAACCCTAGAACGTTCCGCATACGATGAACTACAGGAAAGACGGTCACCAATGAGATCGATGAGAAGATTACTGAGAAAACCCTAGAAATGTTCCGCATACGATGAACTACAGGAAAGACGGTCGAAATTTATAACCAGTCGAAAGCATAGCTACCAAACTAGCCTTGCCGGAAATGGAGATAGAATGAAGACATGCACGCGAAGAAACACCAACCAATGAAATCGATCAGAAGACGACCGTCACAGTAACGGCCAGATGGCCTGTGGAAGAACATCATGCCATTCGGCGGGATACACATTCAGGACCCTCTCGCAATGCAGACATCACACTTCCTCCAATACAGTGGAGTCTTATGCCCTCAAAATAATCTTGAATCCATATCCTAGCTCAAAATATAATTTCTAGCTTTTGCATTTCTAAAAGATTAGTCAGCATCAGCAAATGACCTAGAGGGTTTGAGGGGAGAGTTCATATCTGAGGCTGGTGGGGAAGCTGAAAGAATAGCTTTACCAGACTCGTCCAACAGATGGCATTGGCCTTCCTCGAAGATCTTTGTAGCCGGTTGGTTCCAAAAACTCCTCTCAAGCCCAAGCGAACAGCCTCCTATTGTGCCTCAGAGAAACACGAGGGAGGGAGAGAAAGCATCAAGCTCTCATGCTAGGGTGGACGGAATGCCCTTGATATGTGGCAATCCCAAGTATCTGACAGAATTGTCATTGCCCACTGTCATGGGCCAAGACGCCCAAGAGTTCCTGAAGCATTGGATAAAGGCCCACTGGGAGGTTCCGTGGTGTCCTTTTTCAGGTGGTTTTCGGGATTCAATCCCTGAGGACCTAAACCCACAAAGGTTCCTGTGTGGGTTGAATTTCCAAATCTCCCTGTGGAGTATTGCCCATGGATAGATAGCCTTTGCTCATTGGTTGGAAAGGTCCTGGGGCAAAGGGCTCGGGGGTATTAACCCTAAATGAGACCCCCAGGTTATGGTAGAAGTTGATGTGTCTAAACCCATAAAATCTCTGCTAAAAATTTAAGATTCAAGTTTCTACATGAGAAAAAAGTGCTATACAAAAACCTCCCCAATTCATGCTTTAACTGCTATAAGCAGGGGCATTGGATAAAAGATTGTCCCCTTCTAAAAGATAAACATTCACACTCAACAAGAAAACTATCTGATGATCCTCCTACACCCAAGGTCAACCAGGGGCAAACATCAAGGAAAACCTAGGTAAAGAATACAAAAAAAAGGGTAAGAATTGGGTCGATACCTTTGATGTTCTGCTTGAAGAAGTTTTTAACCCTTTTCCAGAAGTTCATGATTCTCCAATAGGTATTGCCTTCCCAAAGACAAGGATATTCTAACTCAGGATTCTCTTATCAATGGGGGGACCTCTGCCATCATGGAAATTGACATTTCTCCTAAAATTGTAGGTAGCAAAGAGCTTGGTTGTGAATATGAGCCGGGATGAACTAAAGTAGTTACCAAAAAAAGAAGTGGTTAAGTGGGCCTTAGGCCATGTCTCCTCCTCTAACTCTTTGGTAAGCTGTGACTCCTTGTGATCTACTAACTACAGATTTTCTGGGGAACTAAATGCTAATGAAGCAAAATGGTTTTGACATGGAGGACCTCCAATCTACTAGGAAATAAAATGAAGATCCTTTTGACTAGAGCTCCTCCAAAGCTAAAAGGAAAGATGGTAACTCTAAAACTAGAAGGAAAGATATCCTGAGAAATTCTGTGTCCTTCAATAAAATAACCAAAAATATTAGAAAATGACTTTTTGGGTCACTGTGCTAGTTCTTGATGCATTTTGTTTCTTCATGGATGAGATCAATTTTATTTCTTTCAACGCTAAAGGTTTATTTGACCTAGTTCGGGCCAAGTACATTTCTAAATGGTTATTTGACCAGTCAATGAGACCTACTTTCATCTGCCTTCAAAAACTACACATTAGTGGTAGTAGGATTCCCTTACGACTGAATATTGTGTCCAATAATCATTATTGGTATCCTACCAACCATCCCCAAGGTAGGGGAGGCACGACTCTGGGTGTTTCCCACTCCATTGGCCATATGGTGCAAGAAGCTCATGTTAGCCCTACCATCAATGGGTAGGCCTACCCTTAAAAACCTTTTTGATTGTACTATTGTTAGTGTCTATGCCTCGAATTGTCCTTCTATCAGGACAAGGTGTTGGGAAGAATTGAGTGCCATTGCTGGTCCCCTCACCATTCTAGGTGATTTCAATTTGGTGACCACGATTAATGATAGGTACTATAAAAAAGGGTGTGCCATCAGTGGCCAGGAGTGGAATTCTTGGCTCAACCTTGATTCTACTCAGGACCTTATGGACATATCTACTAGTATTAGTCTCTCTATAAGCAAAAAGATGATAGGCACATGGTAGCTCGGTTGGATAGAGGCTATATCAAAATCCTATTTCTTCAGTAGTTTTGGAATGCCAAGGCTTCTCTTGACTTCTCCCTATGTATCTCTGATCATTATCCCCTTATTATCTCTCTCAACAAGAATTGCATGAATGTGAGGGTTGGCTCACCTCATCTTGACCCCTCTCTTCTGAAAATCCCCTATGTGATTGAGAAGACTAAGGAGATCTTCTCCCACCACTTTAGATAGAAGATCAACCCTTTTATGGCTTGGGGAAGAGCCATCAAAGAAATCCAAGCTCTCTTCACCAACTATAAAAATCTGAAGAAGAATATTAGGGCCAATAGAAGAAAACAGATTTCGAGAGAAATTGGTCTTCTTTATTCCTCTGCTGACCCCCAACAGAGCAAGGTGGAAAGGATTTTATACCTTCAGGACAGGTTGACGTATGAGGAGTACATTGAAGATAGTGGTATTCTCTCTTCTCCAAGAAATTTTTGGGTTGGAAATCTGGATAGACCTAACAAAAATATGTTCTCTTTGCTTAAGAAAAAGAAATGTAAGGGCTTCATACCTATGTTGATAAAAGAGTCTGGTGGATTTGCTATCAATGTTGAGGAGAATTCCCAGGAGGCTACTAGCTTCTTTACTAATGTTTTCTCTAGCTCTCCCAAGTGTGGGGAGGATATCCACGGAGCTAGGGCCTTTATTTCTCTTAAAAGGAAAAAATCAATTCCTCCTAGCCTGGCCTCCATATTGCACCTGCCCCTCACTGCGGGTGAGGCTAAAGAAATCATTGGTAAATTGAAACCCTATAAAACTCCTAGCCTTGACGGCCTTCCCAATGCGTTTTTCATTGTTCTTAAGGATTTCATTGTCCCCATTATTCTCTTGATTTGGAAAGAAGTTGTTAGTAGAGGAAATCTTCCTATTGAGATCAACACTAGAGTTATAAAACTCATTCACAAAAAGGGGCCTAAAGAGGATTTAAATAATTGGAGACCCATCACTTGCTTGACCACTATATACAAGATCTTTGCCTCCTCCCTTGCTAGAAGTCTTAGTCCTATGATGAAAGACATCATCCTTCTCGAACAAAAAGGTTTGATCAAAGGTAGTTTCATTTTGGATGCCATTATCGCTCTTTGTGAAGGTGTTGACCATGCCAATGAGTCCAATCAACCCATCTATTTCCTCAAAATTGACTTTGACATAGCTTATGATAGAATTGAATGGGACTTTGTTCTCCAATCCCTCCATGACATAGGAGCTGGTAAGTTCTTCATAAAACTTGTGAGCACCTTGATTGTAAATGCTCATTGTAGAGTCTCTATTAATGGAGCCTCTCTCCCCCCTTTAGGCAGAGGAGGTCTATTAGGCAAGGTTGCCCTATTTTCCCCGCTTTTCGACTTGATTTTCAACACTGAGGTCATGTTCGATGTCCGATTTAGGTGTTATACAAGAAGCCTACTCCAGGAGAAGCTTAAGCAATGTTGTAACAATAGGCCTGTGCAACTTGTCTTGGTGGCCTAGGACATGTTCCAGAACTACAAGAAGAACATAGGCTCTGTCCATAAGATCCTCTCCAACCTGAACATGAGATGGCATGTCAACTGGGCTTCTAGACAATGGCACTATAGATTCCTTTGCATATGGGCATTCCCCACCAACATGAAGCAGTCATTTCTTCAGTGGCTCATTTTACACAATGGAATTTGGTGTGGCTCTAGGATTAAGAAGGCTGGCATTATTGATGGTAAATGCACATTTTGTGGCACTGTGGAGGACTTGCCCCACCTCTTCTACAATTTCAAACATGCTAAACTATATTGGAAGGTTGTTCAACCTTTCTGCTACAAGTACAACATCACATTAAGCTATAAGGAATTTCTGCTGGGATCCTCCAACACAATGGACCCTGCTTTATGGAACGTATCGAAAGCACATATTCTATGGTACATTTGGAAGACTAGAAATGAAGTTGTCTTCAACAAAAGGAATAAAAGCTTCTACTTTTCCTTCGTCAAGGGATTCAAAGATATTGCAATGAAGTGCTTGACTTCAATCAAGGAAGCTCCTATTTCTAACCTTCCGTTGTCCAAGTTCCTTCAGGGGATACCTCCCAGCCAATGGAGAGATTCCCTAATCAAGTTGTCTTCCAACACCAGAATGGAAATGTTCTTCTCTTCTTTATATAAATTGTAATGTTATTGTTGTCCACTCAATGTTCTTCTCTTCTTTATATAAATTGTAATGTTATTGTTGTCCACTCCCCTCTGTGATGCACAACTTTGTGCTCCAGTGTTGGTTATTGAGCTTCATTGTACTTATTTTCCCTTATGTTGGCTCAAGCCCCATGCTCCTGTTTTACTTTTGAGGATTGGTGTTATGCTTTGTACTGAGGTGGGCTGCCCTGTGCACATGTACTTTTACCATCTTTAATTCATCCCTCTTGTTCTCTCAAAAAAAAAAAATCTTGTCTTGAATCAACGGTTTTAGTTGAAACAGTAATTGTTTTTTCTTGAATCCATATCCTTGCTCAAAGTATAATTTCTTGTCTTGAATCAACGGTTTTAGTTGAAACAGTAGTTGTTTTGGGTAGAACACTGTTAAAATTCATAGTTTTGTCATTCTTGTGTTCACATAGGAGTGCAACATTACAAGAATATGGGGGAGTACAACAACATATGGTACACATAAAGCACGAGACCAAATACACCAAAGCAACGGGATCAATAGTAAATAGGAGACTGTAAATCAGAGTATTGTTTCCAATAATTCTAGAGAAAATACCATAGAAAATCATTGTTCCAAATCATTCTAGGGAAAATACCATAGAAAATCATTGCTCCAAATCATTCTAGGGAAAAAACCATAGAAAATCAATCTTCCAAATCATTCCAGGGAGAAGACCATAAAGGATTTCTCTGTGGAGTATAATGAAACTATTAAGTAAACACTCTCCATTTTGTTGGGATGAGTCACATCCATTTGTTGGGATGAGTCTGACTAAGCACAATAGACTACAAATCTTCTTTAAGAAGGGCACCTTTGATAGACTGCAAACTCCTATGTTCAATATTCTTAAGCCCAATTTTGTAAGAGAACATAAAATTCACTATTTTGATAGAAATGACAAAAATACAATATTTTCAAGCATAGTATGGAGATAACTTTTTAAATTAACAATGAAAAAGGGAGTGTAAAGAAATTACAATTTTATAGATATGTTTGAATTAAACATGATCATGAGGCAGCGTATATGAATTTCCAAGATCAAGCCGGGTATTTGATATCTCTCCAAATGTACGGCTGATTCATGGATTCTCAACATGTTCATGTTAGCTAACACGTTGCTGATCCAAGTACATGTTTAAGGCATGATAACCCAACTGTTGATATATTTAGGTAGTGATGTGTGTGAACACACTAGGACCGCCCGGGCACTTTTTCCCTCTTTAGGAGGTTTTTTTCCCCGGCTTGTATATACGCCTATTGCCCTAATGGGCTACTTATCTTTGTACATTCTCTAGAAATACATTCAGTATTGTGTGTTGTGCTCTAAGCTTCTTCTTCTTCCTTGTGCTATTCGCATGCTTCCGCAGACGTCTAACTCCAACTATTGGTATCAGAGCTGGTCGTCGCTTCATCTAGGGTGCTGTCGACACTCCTCCGTTTGCAGTCTCAGAATCGTACGAATTTTGGTGGGCATACTCAGGGTGTTTCCGAGATAAAAGCTGCTTCGCTTTGTGGTGCCGAAATCGCGATCTGAGCTCGTTTCGGCCTCCGAACGCACTATCATAGTGCTTGTGCAGGCTATTTTGTCTTTTTGTGCCAAAGGTATATACCTGTTTCTATTCGCCAGTATAAGCATCTTGAAGTTTGCTACAAGTTTAGCAGAACTCATCTGTGCAGTTCCGTTCAACTTTTTGAGATACAGTCAATTTTCTGCATCAAGGTATTTTAGTCACCAACCATGGTTGAAAGCAGTAATGTATTCTGTATGTTGGCTGTTGAGGATAAGTTGGATGGTACCAACTACCCATTATGGGCTTATATGATGCGACATGTATTGGTTGCAAAAGGATTGTGGAACATTGTGCAGGGTGTTGAAAGACGTCTTGTTACACCTGTAACAACATGTACTGCTAATACAGGTGCTGGAGCTGATGAAGATGGTGTCAAAGATGATATTCTGCAGATTCCTGTTCGTGCTGCTATTTCTGTTGCACCTACTGCAAAGCAGATTCGTTGGGATGGCAGAGATGCCTAGGCACATGCATTGATAGCTTTGTCTGTCAAACGTGCCATTATTCCTCATATTCGCTCTTGCAGAATAGCTAAGGATGCTTGGGATACACTTACCACATTGTACCAAGCTAGGAATAAGGCTCGTGTTGCTTACCTCCGAAAACAGTTGGAGAGTGAGCACATGAATGAAGGTGATTCTATGGACAGTTTCCTAACAAAGATCAAAGACTTGAACGAACAATTGATTTATGTTGATGAGGTTATATCAGATAGCTCACTTGTGCAAACCGTTCTGAATGGTCTTCCTGATTCAAATCAGAGTTTTGCTTCTACTCTTTGGTTGATGATGAAAGGCAATCCAAATGCCTTGTCATTTGAGAAGTTAGTCTCTGTTCAATTGCAAGAAGATGAGTCCAAGTAGAACAGGTCCGTTATGCATGTTGCAGATCAAGCTTTCTTGGCTAGTCAGAAGGGCAAAGGAAAATGGATTTCTTCTACTAGTAAGCAGAAATCTACAAATGCTGCACATTCAAAGAACCAAGACAAAGATGAGAAAAAATCAGAAAAGCAGAAATTGTTTTGTAAGTACTATAAAGGGAATGATCATATCATAAAGAACTGTCCAAAACTGGCTCAAAAGAGGCAAAGAAGAAAGAGACTGGAATGGTTGTTGCAGAAGACTCCACACCAAAAACGGAGTCTGCTAATCTTGTGCAGGAAGAAGAATGGGTGTTCACTACTATTTGCAGTTTTGACCCATCTTCTCATGAGCAGTGCATTTCTGTAGTAGACTCAGATGTTTGGTACTTTGATAGTGGGGTGACCAAACATATTACCTCACAGCGTAGTTTCTTCTCTTCACTTGAGCCTGCCCCTACAGGGAATACTGTTACATGCGCCAACAACTCCTCTTATCCTGTTATGGGAGTTGGTAAGATCATTTTGACTACTTCTGATGCTTTATTTGTGCCAGGGATCAAGAAGAATCTGTTATCAATTTCTGCATTAGCCAAGATTGGCTTGGTTGTGAAATTTGTTGATGACAGATGTACAGTTCATGATCTGTCAAATGGCAATGTTATTATTGCTTCTGGCATTTTATGTTGTGGGCTGTATAAGCTCATAGACCATGAAAGATCTGAAAATGATTTGGCATGTGCAGTAAATGATTCTCAAGCTATGTCAGATGCAAAGCTTTGGCATGCAGGCTTTGGTCATCTGAATTTTGCTAGTTTGCTACACCTGCAGAAATCTGAAATGATGTCCTCTTTGCCCAAACTTGAGGCACCTGGAAAACATGTTTGTGAAGGCTGTATTTTGGGCAAAATGCAGCATTCCTCCTTTCCAAAAGATGGTTCAGTTCGGGCTACACAGAAATTACAGCTTGTACATAGTGATGTTTGTGGTCCTATGTAGACACCCTCTTTTGGAAATTACCTTTACTTCGTGACTTTCATTGATGATTTTTCTAGGCATGCATGGGTATATCCACTCAAAGAAAAGTCCGAAGTGTTCATGTGCTTTAAACAGTTTTTGGTTTTGGCTAAAAATCTGTCAGCATGTAAAATGGGCACCCTCCGTTTTGATCGAGGGGGGGAATATATGTCTTCTAATTTTAATGCATTTCGGGCTGAACTTGGGATAAAAAACTAGTGTACAGTGCCTTATACACCTCAATAGAATGGAGTTGCTGAATGAAAGAACAGGTCACTCATGGAGATGGCGAGATGCACGGTCAAAAGTCTAGCTTTACCACATAGTTTCTAGCTTGAGGCTGTCATGTGTGCAGCATATGTACTGAACAGGTGTCCCACTAAAGTGCTGTAGTCTATCACTCCATATGAGGCTTGGCATGACACAAGCCATCTGTTGCTCATCTACATGTTTTTGGTTGTTTGACATATGCACTAGTGCTTGAACAACATCGCAGAAAATTGGATGATAAGGCAATAAAATGTATTTTTGTTGGGTACAGTTCTGAAAGTAAAGGCTATCGTCTGTATCATCCACAGACTAAACGCATTCTGGTTAGCCGTGATGTTGTCTTTGTGGAAGATGTTATTCAACCATTGCTTTCATGTACTAAGGAGACATCTGTTAGCTCCAAAGACATGTATGATACTTTGATGCCTCTTTTTACAGGTGGATAGTTTAGTGCTGGTCCTAATGAGGCAACTTCTCAGCCTTTGCAGGTTTCATATGATGATGTAGATCATTCCATTTCTGATGTAGATTTACATGATGCACTTGTTGATGAGAGAGTTGATATTGAGTAGGCAAAAACTATGCCAAAATGGCTGGTGCAGACTTTGCGTGATAGCAAATTAGATGCACCTTTGTCATATCGTACTCGTTCAGGCTCTCATAGTGCCTCCTTTGCATCAGATTGCTATGCTATGGCTGCGTCTAGTCTCTGTGATGAGAATGAGCCTGTTTCTTTTGATGAAGCACATAATTCAGAACATTGGATGGCTGCTAAGCAATCTGAATATGATGCTATAATGAAGAATGGTACATGGTCTTTATGTGACTTGCCTCCTGGCAAGAAGGCCATTGACACTAAGTGGGTATACAAGTTGAAGCGTAAACCTGATGGTACAGTTGATAGGTATAAGGCTAGGCTTGTTGCAAAGGGTTATGCGTAGGAAAGAGGCATTGATTTTGATGAGACCTTTGGACCTACATGCCGTATGACTACTGTTCAGAGCATTTGTGCACTTGCAGCCCATCATGGTTGGAATGTACATCAGTTGGACATTAAAACAACATTTCTGAATGGTGACTTGCAGGAAGAAGTGTATGTTTTTCAGCCTCGTGGCTTTGTGCAAAAAGGGCATGAAAACCAGGTGTGCAGGTTCAAGAAGGCATTATATGGTTTAAAGCAAGCACCACGTGCTTGGTATGAGAAGATAGATGCCTATCTGGTTGCACATGGTTTTGAGAACAGTCCAACTGAAAGCACCTTATATGTTAAGCGTGCTAATGATGTGCTTCTGATCATTGTTGTCTATGTTGACGACATGCTACTCACTGGTCCTATTGAGAAGCATATTGCTGATTTCAAGGCTGATTTGCATGCCTCATTTGAGCTGTCTGATTTGGGGCATTTGTATCACTATTTGGGCATTCAATTTATGCAAGTTGATGGTGGAATGGCTTTGTGTCAAACGAAATATATTGACACATTATTGCAGTGTTTTGGCCTTGACTGCAAGCCTATTGCCACTCCTATGGAGACAAGTTTACGATTGAGTCTTCATGATGTTGGAGATGCATTTGATGTTGTTCTCTATCAGCAGGCTGTTGGATGCTTGATTTACATATGCATTACTCGGCCAGATATTCAGTTTGTTGTCTCACAGATGAGCAGGTTTATGCATTGCCCAGGAGTCACGCATTGGAAGGCGGTTAAGTGCATCTTTCGCTATATGAGTGGTACTCGACTACTTGGGTTGTTTTATCCCAAGGGGAGATCACTACCGCCAGATTTGCATGCTTTTTCTGACTCAGATTGGGCTGGTTGCTATGACACTCGTGTGTCCACGAGTGGTTTTTGCTTCATGCTTGGTAGCTCATGTATATCTTGGTTGAGCAAGAAGCAGCGTACTATGGCCACTTCCAGTTGTGAGGTTGAGTATAGGGCAGCTTTCACAGCGACTGTTGAGTGTGTGTGGCTCATACGCCTTATGGCTGATTTGGGTGTTGGCCAATCTTCTGCCACCACCATCTTCACTGACAGTCAGAGCGCATTGGCAGTTGCGAGGAATCATGTGTTCCATGCTCACACTAAGCACATTGAGGTGCATTATCACTATGTCAAGGAGAGGTTCTCTGCTAGGGAGATCAGCTTGGCATATGTGCCCATGCAGGAGAACATAGCAGACCTTCTCACGAAGGCTCTGCCTAGGGAGAAGTTTGAAGCTTTCTGCAAAGCTTTGGGCTTACTTCCTTTTGTGGAGTGATTTCCACATAGCTTGGCACTTCCTTATACATGAGTGCCAGCTCCTTGTTCACCGCATCACTCCTAGGGGGGATTTGTTGATATATTTAGGTAGTGATGTGTGTGAACACACTAGGACCATCGGGGCACTTTTTCCCTCTTTAGGAGGTTTTTTCCCCCCACTTGTATATACGCCTATTGCCCTAATGGGCTACTTATCTTTGTACATTCTCTAGTAATACATTCAGTATTGTGTGTTGTGCTCTAAGCTTCTTCTTCTTCCTTGTGTTGTTCGCGTGCTTCCGCAGACGTCTAACTCCAACACCAACAAGAATCTTGGGCGAGGTAATTTTTGGGAATGTACCCTCACTAGCTCTCCAAGATGAAAGAACGATTATCTTAATAGTCTTCTCTTCTTCCCTTTTAACGTCTCCATAGGAGGGTCCAATTTCCTCTCCTCTATCATAAACACAAAGGATACAATCCTAAACCTCTAATTCCATGTGACTTTCTATACCTCATGATTGGTTCAAAATTTGGAGAAACTAATGCTTACATCATATCTAAACATGTCAAAACCCTAAGATTGATTGTCTACTTGCTTGATTCTGACATTTGGAGGTCTTGCTTCAGATTGCTTGCATCATCAATGCATAACTATCCTTGAATACCTATATAAGGGGGCTTGGCCGCATATATCCTCAATCTTGCCAATACCATTCTTGGGAGCTCAAGGAGTCATGACCTCCAAGTACATAGTTTCCAAGCTCTAGTTCCAA
This sequence comes from Ceratopteris richardii, assembly GCA_020310875.1. Taxonomy (NCBI): domain Eukaryota; kingdom Viridiplantae; phylum Streptophyta; class Polypodiopsida; order Polypodiales; family Pteridaceae; genus Ceratopteris; species Ceratopteris richardii. Next base: position 118,358,512 of record CM035435.1, on the reverse strand, counting down.
TCCTAGTCTTGTTCCTTGTGCTAGTCTTGTCTAGTCTATTATTCTAGACATCTTGTCTTGTCGTCTTGTAATCTTGAAATACGAGATCTTTTGGAGTAAATTCTTATACCTAGTTCATCTCCCTCAAGGAAGTTCTTGTAACTCAGATATCTTGTTCATACCTATGATTCTAGGTCATGGAATCTCTTGCATCATGTGGAGTTGATTTATCTATATCTATCATTTCTAGATTGTGGGACTTCTTGTAGCACTTCTATATTCTTGTATTAGCTTCCCTCTGTGGATGATCTTGTAATTAGAAGAATATTTTTGAAATCTTGTTCAAGTATAGCTAGTGGACCAAATATAGTGCTCCCCTACCATTTTGGCAAGACTAGCTTCTATCCAAGAACATATATCATGGATAACACATTTGAACAGATTGTGGTATTGCATCAAAACCTCTATCAACAAGTTGAGGACTTAACTCATCGACATACACAAGCTACGATGGGACATCTGGTGCATGTAGGCACAAATATCAAAGAATTACAAGAATGAATCAAGAATCATCAACAAAATCAAGGAAACATTCAAGTAAATCAATGCCCTTGATCATCCTTCATGAAGGAACCCAAGATTTGCATGCCAAAAATGTTTGATGGTGATCATATGAAGTTCCATAGGTTCTTGTGGCAAGTCAAATTTTACATATGTATGCAGCTTGATAGATACCCTAATGAGGCATTCAAGTTTGGTTTTATCAGATCCTTGTTCTATGGCCAAGAATTATCATGGCTCTTCCTAATCTTAGAGAAAAACACGGTAGTACTTGATGACCCAGAGGGGTTTCCCATAGATCTCACTACAACATTTGGAGATGTAGACACCAATCGAATGGTAGAAAAAGAAACTCTAGAAGCTACAACAGAGGTAATGTCCCTGTCTCTACCTATACATCAAAATTTAGGCAATTGATATGTGATCTCACTTGGCATGATGTTATTTCATAAGCTAATTTAGATGGGGCTTAAAAGATGATGTGAAGGGCATTCTACTCATGATGCTAAATGCTAAGACAATGAATGAATACATCACCCAAGCTACTTTATGTGATTACTAGATTTCTAAAAGGAAACAAGAAAAACAAGTAGAAGGAAGAATTCTCTAATGTTCGAGCCCACTTTGGGAGAAGACTATGTCTAAGCCTATGCATATAGATATAATTAGGTTCTAGATTGTCACCCTAGAAGAGGAACATAGAAGAAGAGATAAGAAGTTATGTCTCTACTCTAGAAATCCTGGCCATATTGCAGTTAATTGAGAACAAAATCTAGAGTCGCAATCACACTTGTGGAGCATGGAAATGAGGAAGTTGAGTTGTAAAGGAGATCATTCATGTGGACCATAATATATGAAAAGGTCTCATAATTCTAGCAATACACAGATGCCTCACTCCTAACAAGATGATCATGCCTACGAAGAACCTTTCCTTTACAACTTTAGTTGGGGAGCCTCCTCATGTTTTCTCAATGAAGGATTGGTAAAGAAACATAAGATTCTAGTACTTAAGAAGAAAAGATCAGTAATAGTTGAAATGGTAGATGGAAGACTGCTAGCATCTATGGATATTACCAAGGAAATTACTGAATTAAAAGTAAACCTTGGTGATCATGATTCTCATATATGTTTCAATGTAATATCAAGTCTGATAAGCAATGTTATCACTAGAATGCCTTGACTAAAGAAACATAATCTAGACATGATACATGTAGTAAGAAAGAAACCAATATATATGATCTATGCCATACCAACTCAAGAGTCGAAGAAGGATGATCTAGTGAAGTTATCTAGTCAATACCAAGAATTTAATTTTTTTTTTAAAGAAGAATGCAAATATCATCCTAGAGCATAAAACTTATTATTATGCCATAGAGATTCAAGAGGGAGCACAACCACCCTTTGGACCAATCTATAGAACATCCCTAGAGAAACTTATAGAATTATGCAAGAATATTGATGAGCATCTAGATGGCCTCTATTAGACACTCAAAGTCTCCTGTAATAGTTCTATCCTATATGTAAAGAAGAAGGAGTGGTCTCTCCAAATGTGTGTGGACTATCATCGATTCAATAGAGTCATTATACAAAAAAGATATCATCTACCAGTTATATCAAAGACCTTTGAATGCTTGTAAGGATTAGAGAAGGAGATGAATAGAAGATAGCATTTCAAACAAAGGTAGTTGTTATGCCATTTAGTTTCATAAACGCTCCAACAATCTTTCAAAATATGATATATGATTTCTTTTGAGAATATCTAGATGACTTTATGGTGATATACCTAGATGATAGCCTAATATTGTCAAAAAGATCTAGAGGACCATGAATGTCATGTAAAGATAATTCTTGATAAGCTAAGAGAAAAGAATTATATGCAAGATTGGAGAAATGTTCTTTCCACCATACAAAACTTGATTTCTTAGGATGCATTATCTGAGAAAGATGAATATTCATGGAGCCTAAGAAGATCAAGACAATCCTTGATTGGAAACCACCTTCATGTGCTAGAGATGTACAATGTTTATTAAGCTTTGCGACTTCTAGAGAATGTTCCTCAAGGATTATTTTAAGATAGTGGCACCGCTAGCCAGGTTTATCCAAAATGTGAAATTCTCTTGGAACAAAGAAGCAAAAAAAGTTTTTTAGACCCTAAAATCTGCATTCATCGATGCTTTGTTTCTAATTCATTGTGATCCTAGCAAGCCTTTTTTCAAGAGATAGATGCACCGTACTTTGCTTTGGGAGCTATTCTATATGTGCATGGCGATGATGGACACTTACATCAAGCTGCAACCCAACCCAAAGAAATTCTACCCTTCCAAGATAAATTATTAGATACTTGTTACACTTATGTGTTCCTCGAGTAGCTTTGATGTGAAAATTTTCCCTATACATGGGCACTTTTTACTCTAGTGCTAGCTAGAGGTTTTTTCCCCATGTTACCACATACTTGATACTCTCATATGTGGTGGTACTTTGTACTTAGGGATATTATTCAGCTCTTACTTTAGTTTTCAGTTCATTGTCAATAGAGAGAGCTATTCCAGCCATCGTCTTCTTCGTGTATCTTACTGCGTTTGTGCTCCTTGTGTGTGCTTCTCGTGTGTCTCTCGCACTTCTACACACACTCAAGAGTGGTATTAGAGCAAGTTCAGCTCCTTCTCAAGTTTCGGTTTTTCACGTCGTGGTGCACGCACACTTTAACAGTGCAAATCGACTTCAGAGCATAGAACTGTTAATTTCAACGGCCAATAAACATTTCCACCAGGTGCGCTAGGGTTTTAACCCCATTTTGAAGCCATTTGTGCAGTCAGAATCGCCATCAGAGTGACGGTTTGTGAGCTGAAATTTCAGCATTCATTTAAGCTTTCGTCGAAGTGAAGATTTTATCACATTTTTGTTCAAATGGCGGGCAACAATGACTTGTTTGGCATGCTTCAAGCTGAAGATAAGCTTGATGGGACTAACTACCTGATGTGGTCTTACATGATGAAGCATGTTCTTGTTGCTAAAAGACTTTGGAACATAGTGGCAGATGTAGATCGAAGACCCATAGGTTCTACTTCACAGTCTACTGTCATAGATGGAGCTTCTTCTTCGAGTACAGTGATTTCTCCTTCTCCACCTACACACGAGCAGCTTAGATGGGATGGAAAAGATGCACAAGCTCATGCTTTGATTGCGCTTTCAGTGAAATTTCATATAGTTCCACACATTTGGTCATGTTCTACATCGAGATAGGCATGGGACACTCTTGCTTCTTTGTATGCCGTGCGTAGTGAAGCACGTGTTGCATACTTGAGGAAGCAACTTGAGGATGTATGTATGGCTGAAAATGAGTCGGTGGATGTGTATGTGACACGCATCAAGGACTTGAAAGAGCAATTGGCAAACATAGATGAGATCATTATGGATGCATCACTCATTTCTACATTGTTGAAAGGATTACTTGAACTTTTCAAAGATTTGCTACTACATTTTGTTTCTTTGCAAAAGGAAATCCTAATATGTATGCATTTGATGAGGTTCTGTCTCTTCTTTTGCAAGAAGAACAATCTAGAGTGAATAGGAGTGGTTTGATTGAGGGAACATAAACACTTGCTATCTCACAAAAGGGGAAAAGCAAGTATGGTTCAGCTTTGGGTTCATCAAAACCAAATCCTCAACCTTCCTCTTCCACTCATTCCTCTAAAAAGAAGAAGAAATGCAAATATTGCCAAAAGGCTGGTCATACTATTGATGAGTGTAGAAAGCTTGCTAAATGCAATGAAAAGAAGAAGGAATCCGGCATGTCTATTGCTGAAAATTCAGCAAATGTAAAGAATGATGAAGCTAACATGGCTTAAGATTTTTGGGCATGTGTTGTTACATGTCATTATGATGCTTCTTTGCATTCTAAATGTATTATTGTGAGTGAGGCTGATTCGGATTGGTTCTTTGATAGTGGTGCTTCAAAGCACATAACATCATGCAAAAGATTTTTTGCCTCTTTGAAAGATGCACCCAAAGGAGGACATGTGGTGTGTGCAAACAATGCCTCTTATCCTATCATTGGAGGATCCATGCATAGCCCTAGCACTAAGCATTGGCAAGCGGTGAAACGTGTGTTTAGATATCTCCGAGGCACTTTGAGCTTATGTCTCTTTTATGGCAGAGATATTCAGCCATGCTTGCATGCTTTTATAGATAGTGATTGGGCTGGTTATTATGATATTCGCGTGTCCACTAGTGGTAATTGCTTTTTCCTTGGAGACTCATGCATATCTTGGTTGAGTAAGAAGCAACCTACAGTGGCGACATCGAGTTGTGAAGCTGAGTACAGGGTAGTTTTCACAACTACAATGGAGTGTATATGGCTGAGATGCCTATTGATGGATCTTCGCATGGAGATTGATGCTGCTACAGATATTCTCACTAAACGTTAGAGTGCTTTGGCTATTGCACAAAACCCAGTATTTCATGCACAGAATAAACATATTGAGGTTCATTATCACTATGTGAGAGAGCATCTTCATGCAGGAGATATTGATTTGGTATATATGCCTACACAAGATAATGTGGTAGACATATTCACCAAAACTCTTCCATGGGAAAAGTTTGAAGCTTTTTGCAAAGCGTTAGGCTTATTACCTTGTGGGGGCTGATCTATCACTCCCTGTATGTGTTCACATCATTCGCTCCAGGGGGTTTGTTACACTTATGTGTTCCTCGAGTAGCTTTGATGTGACCTTTTCCCTATACATGGGCAGTTTTTACTCTAGTGCTAGCTAGAGGTTTTTTCTCCATGTTACCACATACTTGATACTCTCATATGTGGTGGTACTTTGTACTTAGGGATATTATTCAGCTCTTACTTCAGTTTTCAGTTCATTGTCAATAGAGAGAGTTATTCCAGCCATCATCTTCTCCGTGTGTCTTGCTGTGTTTGTGCCCCTTGTGTGTGCTTCTTGTGAGGAGAAACCACTTTGAGAGTACAAACATCAATGAAACCTTAACTTCTAAGCTAGATAAGTTTTATATGTGAACATTTATGGTAATAGATGTTCTTTGTGATTGAGCCCATGAGGTAAGTCTAGACATGAGGATATTATCATAAATTATATTTTATAAACTATTTTATCTTGAGTGACTATATTTGTTTATGCTGGCTCCCATTGTGGAAGTTGTATATGCATGGATCACTACAAAGTAAGTGACTTGTTAGAAATAAGTTCCACGGCCCTAAAACTTTAAAGAATAAAGTTTCATATCCACTAAAAATAATCTTGCATGGCCTCAAAAGTAGCAAAAAAGAGGAGCCATAGAAACATGGGAAAGGCCTCTGCGAAATTTTTGTAGAGGCCTATTACGTATTTCTATGGATGAATTTTTTGGTGCTTTTGAGTTCATGGAAGTTTATTTCTAGTGGATATGAAACTTTATTATTACAAATTTAAGGTCCATGAAACTCATTATGTGCTCAAGTCAATTTACCAATGGAAAAATGAGTTTATAACCATAAATGATTTGCTTTGCTCACATAGCATGTTGAATTGAGTGCATATGATTGTGAACATATGATATAGATCAATGTGGACTTGAGTATGTGTAAGAAACTTTATGAAAAATTATATTAACAATAAGATAATTTCACATTACGAAACATATCCTCAAGAAGAATGATCACATAGTCATATATGGTCCTATCTAGTTTCTTGGGTTGTATAGTTCATCAATTTCCCTAAAATTTGCAAGAAGTAATAGTTATTTCCACCATTTGTGACCTTACATGACCTCAAAGCACCAAAAAAGGGGCAGCCACAGAAACGTGGGATAGGCCTCTACAAAAGTTTTGCAGAGGCCTATCTCGCGTTTCTGTGGCTGCCCCTTTTTTGGTGCTTTTTGAGGTTATCAAGGCTCTGAATGTCAGAATTAGACAAATAAATAGTCGATCTTAGGATTTTTAGATGTTCTCGATGTGATGGTAGCATAAATTTCTTCTAAATCAATCATGAGATATAAACATTTGCATAGAACTTAAGGTTTTACGATGGTTTCCTTTGTGTCTATGACATCACCTCCTCTCAAAGCGATAAGTTCCACACGAAGCAGTTATGTATTTGAGTTCTAGAAATTGAATCTTCATAGCTATTGGTCTTTTTAGAGTTCTTTATATGTTGTACTCGAACACAATGATGATGGATATCCATGATGGAACTAGAAAGGGTTTGTAGTATATTTAGGTAAAGAATCAAGGGCATGATTCTCATGATGAATAGTACTCCTCTGTTGTCTCTGATGATGATCCTTTGATATGGAATGGTGATCCTAGAAGTCTTAAACCCAACTTGTATCTTCTTCCTATGACATTTGAATACTACATGTGGTCAATGACAATACAACTCCTTTCTTTCAAATTTTAGGTTCATGAAGCTTATTATGTGCACAACTTAGTTGAACAATGGAAATACGAGTTTTGAATCTTAAGTGAATTGTTTTGCACACATACCATCTTTAAGCAAGTGGATACAATTATGAACATATGATATAGATCAATGTGCACTTGAGCATGTGTAAGAAAGATGATGAAAAAGTAGATTATCATAATGAAAATTTCATTTTACAAAATGTATCTCTTCAACAAGGATGATTACATAATCATGTATGGTCCCATCTTGTTTCTTTGGTTGTATGGTCATCATCTTCACATGAGCTACACACAAGTTAATATCTTTCAAAATAGAAGTAAGGAATGCATCTCCTTCCTCTTGGATGGCTTGAAGTGTTATTGGTTATATCCATAGTCTAGTGCATTAAATTTGAAGCACAAAGGATCTATAATGTTTGCTCTTTTTTTGTTGCTTTTGCATTAGGAGAAACTTTTTAGGTTGTACTACATATGATCTGGTAGTTCTTATTCATTTTACATGTATGCCTTGATTGACATTATGACACAATTTATGGCATATGTTTCTTTTCTCATATGTGGGTAGTGTGCTTTGACCTTATGGTAGTGAGTTTATAGCCTCTACTTGATGTGATGTTGAAATATGCTTATGTTTCATGATGATTCCTTGAAGCTCTCCTTTTTGGATGAGTTGGAATGGCTACTTCATGTTTCATCAACTATGTTTTATTTGGAGGTATATTGAGTTCAAATGGTTCATCACCAATAAGTAGTGGATCTATTCTTCCCCTTTGTGTGTGTCCTTAGAATATTTTTTTGAATAGTCACATCTATGAAAGTTGATCTTCATCATGCTCTCAAGAATGATTCTATGGACGAGGCGATGAACTATTTTGATATTTTTAATCGACTTCACTCTATCATATGTAACCACTCTATGGTTGTATGGTGACCTCTGTTGCATGTAGACCACTTCATCCTCTCTGATGGGGCTTCATCCAAGGTGGTCCTTATGTACCTTGAACATGGATAGGATATACCACAAAAACTTGTTAGTATAAAATAATCAAATGATGCCTCTTATCTAACTTCATTTCGAAGTTGAAGCCTCAAAAACTTTTTTTGTATGACATTGATCATGATGCAAGGGACTTGTTGATAGCTTCCAATTTTCATTTGCAATGTTGTGTTGTAATTTCATGAAAACATTTCTAATTGTCAAACTCTTGTAAAAGTTGTTTGAAGAAAAGCAAGTGAGCATTATTCCAACTAGTCAACATGCATAGAACCACTAATATGACATGTACATTTTATGAAATTACTATTAGATCTATAGTGGGACTTTTCCATCACTATTGTACTGAATCTTGACTTATAAAAATCGATACATCAAAATTCTCCATATCACAATACAACATGTAATATTTCAATGAATAAAATCAGCACAACCTAAAGAAACAAACAACATCTGAATTAGATTGTACTTTACCTTTCATTATTCCAAGTCATTGATGATTAGTATCTTTAATATGAATTTGAGTCTATCACCACAACATGTACCAAAAAGATAAACATATATTAAATCAAATTAAAAAGGGATGTGAAAAGAAAATTAGTAGAGGTAGCTTGTACTCTAGAAGAAAAAGATTGATTTTTGAAGCCTCTATAGATTTTTTTTTTTGTTTTGTACAAAGAGAAGCGTATGTATATGAGTTCTTCATAAACTAAGGATATGTTTTCTTCATTGACTCCTTAGTCATGGTTGCATGCTAAACATACTTACTTGGACATGAATATTGTCATCTCATGGCAAAAAATACTCCTTGTGAGTGATTCCATTACTGTTACATCTTCTCCTTGGAAAAAATTGTTCGAGTACCGCATGGCTACAAGAATTCAGATCGTAAGAGAGAGAAAGAGAGAAGAGAATCAAAATAACATGTATAATGGACTAATAAGTATATGTACATGGAGAAAAGTACTTTTTTGATATGTGCATGGGTCAAGGTGAGGTTTTCCATTCTATGCGAGTGAAAATGATAAAAATTTTGAAAAACTCATTTTTTGAGGTAAGGAAAGTTACGAGTTTGATGATGTGGCACTTTATTTCTGGAGGGAGTTTGAAAAAAATAACTATTTTGAGTGATTTTGTTAAAGAATCCATATAAAAAAGTAACTTCTGACATGTATATTAAGAAATGGGCCCTTTTTAGTAAGCAATAACTAAATATGAGACTTTTCAAAAAAAGTCATTTTTTTATTCACAAAGATGGATGGATTTGATGATGTGTAAAGTGGAGTCTCTATCTCTTTCTTTTATAGAAGAGAGAGATGACCCTACTTGCACCTAAAAAAAAGCCTAGATGAGCCTATGTTGGTAGCAGTCAAGGTACCCAAGGACTCACAAGACAAGGAAGTCAAAGAAGGGAGCGAAGAGAAAGCACAAGCAGACAAAGTAGTCAACGAAGATCTGGCAAGTAGGCCGTCCAAAATTTTCCATGAAGTAATACTTCCTAACTAGTGAATTTAGTCACTCTACATCATTGTAAATACCATTTCACCTTTTTGTAGCTCCATTTTTTGCAAGCCAAGGAGTGCTTGAGCTTGATGAGCATTAGAAGTATATACCTATCAATTTTCATATTTTTTAGACTTCGTTTGAGCCCTCAAATAGGCCCTAGAACCTAATTTTTAAGTAGGCCGGACACTAGGTCTGGACAGGGCCAAAGCTAGTCAAAAACTATAAATAGAGCTAGAGAGCTCATTTTTGAGGTTAGCTTGTAATAGATTTGAACTTGTCTGAGCACTTTTGAAGTAATCTAAAGAACTCCATTGTCTCCCTCTTTGTTCTTGCCGTGTGTGCGCGTGTGTGTGTATGTGTGTGCATGTTTGTGTGCTTCTCACTCACGCACTTGTGCCATCACTTGTTCGAGGTCTTCATACCATCCTCACGTCTTCCCGGATTGACATTAAAGGAGGTGCTACTCATCACTGAGCTACACCAAACTTTGGCGCCATTGCCGGGGATCGAGCTTTGAGGACGAGCGTGTGATGGTAAGACGTAGAGTTGAGACGTTGGCGTTGTAGGCAATTTCTTTACTTTTCTTTATTTTTCTCTTTCTTACTTCATCATCATCATCACCATCATCATCCTCACCATCTACCACCTCTATCTCCATCACCGCGAAAAATTTCAATTTTTGATCATATCACCTTTCCCCTTCCATTTCCCTCATTTCACTTGTGAGAGAGAGCGATTTGTGTGCACTCTTTTTGCATGTTTCTTGAGTTTTCTTGCAGGATCTAGCTATCCCACCATCTCCAGCAGGCTACGCAAGTACGGAAAAGCTCGGCCCTGTCTCTGTGTTGCAGACCCCTATCGATCGCGATTGATAGAAAAATCGCTTATTTGGTAAAACAAAGTACACCACAATGACACACAAGATGAGCACACTCTAAATCACCAAACACAGTAAAAAAATTCCGAGTTCCTCTGTCAATCGCGACCGACAGCCTCTCTCAATCGCGATCGACAGCCCTATCGATCGCGACCGACAGCCCTGTCGATCGCAATCGACAGGCCCCACGATCGACCGACTGCCACCTAGGATTCAATCAATCGCGATCGACACCGTCGATCACGACCGATTGAAATTTGCCGCTTGATACTAGAATTCGCGTGTATACGTGTCCATCGCGATAGATAGGCCCACGATTGATTGAAATTTCATCGGAATTCTCGCAAAAAGTGTCGATCGCGATTGACACCATCGATCCCGATTGACAGGACTCACGACCGAATCTGTCGATCGCGATTGACACTATCAATCGCGACTGACGTGTCGATCGCGACCGACAGCCACGACGGACACCTCTGTCAATCGCGATTGACAGACCTGTCGATCGCGATTGACAGGCTTTTCGGCTAGATTTTAGGGTTTTGTTATTCCAAGATTTGGGGATAATTTCGAGCATATTTGTCTATCAATTAGCATTTTGTGAGGCCCCTACACGTGTGTTTTGAGGAAAATGGCTGTTAGCCTGTTTGAACCTTGTTTTAACTCCAAACCCTGAATTGTCATAACTTTTTCATACGAAATCCAATTGCTGTGATTCTTCTTTTGTTGGAAAGCTCGTGGGGAGTACAACCAAAACTTCCACTGGTTATGGTAAAATTAATACCACGATTATTAGACATAGTATTTTTAAGTGGACCATATCCAGGGGGAGGAAAACTCAGGGATCTCTAGAATTGTTTTCCATAAAGTCATAGTGCAAATTCGTGTTTGAATTACATGAATGGAAGTGATTGGTTCTATCATTTGAATTTAAGTCTTGAGCTAATTTTGGGACTGTTACAGGTCCATTGAGTGCACGAGAGGGCATCCAGAGCAAGGGCATTCAGTAAAGCTTGAGAACGGGGTTCTTGAGCACGGACAAGCAAGGGATCAACAAGTGAGGTTGGAATACTCGCAACTCCCTTTGTCAATTCCTAGCTTAGGCTAAGTGTGAATAGTGCTAGAAGCAAGTCAGGGCGACGATAGGCATCTATCAAGCTGAAGACTACCTAAATACTCAAGTTCAAGCTAAAACATAATCTCTGTGTGATCGATAACTTTAAAGTAAAGGAACTTAACGTGGAACGATCAACTGAAACAACGGAAATTAACTTAAGTATTCCTGACGACATGATATCAAACAAGATCAGAAACACGATAATCAACTAAAAAGAACCAAGTGACTCATACAAATTGATCGGCAACGAGACTATACCTTGGGTAAAAAATTGGGATTGCTCAGCTAAGCATATGAACCTTAGATCAAGATGACACCTAGGGAGAGATAGACAGAGTCTTAGGTCTTTAGAGGCTAGTGTCAATCATACTGCTAGGTCTTGGGCCCAGCAGTTGAGCCATCGTTCGTACTACCCTAGCTCTGAGACTAGTGAGTCAGAGATGTCTCAAGGTATGGAGAGACCCACAGGGAGTTCAAGTGTGCCATACTTACATAGGGTAGAAGGCCCCTACAAGACGCAACTGGAATACCTTAGGACCAACCGATTAGGTGCTAGCATCTATGAGGATGGCCTAGGAAGATCTATGGTCCAGATCAAAAACCCAGATCAACCCATTGGACTACAACGTCCAGCAGTCAAATGTGAAAATGGAGCATACTTGGACAAAGAAGGAACCATATACGTAGTCACCAGCCACCCAGATAGGACAGATGAATTTGGGAATGTGATCCCAGAGATAGACATAGCTGACCTAGAGCAAGGGAACTTAAGTGGAGAGCCTAAAACACCTCGAGGCAAATCAGTTCTCACTAGAATTATCACGCCTGAGTGGATTCCCGAGGACAATGAAAGCATAGATATGCTCTTAAACCGAGAGACCGATGAAGCCTTTTGGAGGTATAAGCCTGTGCAGCCTAATGAGATAGGAACGGTCACGCTCTATGAACTCAAAGATCCTAATAACCCAGGAAAAGTGACCTATTTAGACAATACTTCAGAGAGGATCTTTGTGGTTTCAAAACATGGTAGACATGCTTACACTTGGAAGGGAGAATTTTTTTTTCCCCAACCAAGATCTAATGTCTCTTTTGGCCACCAAGGAGCAGGAACATCCCAAGCTCATGGAGCTCAAAGGGACAGAAGTAGAGATAGACCTGAGGTAAGCTTTGCCAACCCAATAGGAAGAGAACGAACGCGAGCAGAGACGGATAGAGAAGAAACAAAGAGAACTAGAGTTCCAAGGAACCTAAGAAATGCTGCTGATTTTCCTTTGCCAAGGCCAAGGGAACACACCAGAACCTTGAGACCTACACAACTAGTTAAGTCCATGAAGAACGACTTTGATGGCACAGGGAGATCCATACGATCATGTGGCCGAGTTTAGGCAAGTCTTGAGAGCTAAACAAGTTGAGGACTTGTTCACGCAATACAATGCCTTTGGTCTAACCCTTAGGAACACCGCACTAATGTGGTTTCAACCACTAAATGAGAGACACTTCAAGAACATAGACCAACATCTAGAGGCATTCATCACTGAAATCTCTAAGAGTGGTATAAGGCATAATACCTCCTCACTGATTCATAGCTTCAACCAGACCCCCCAAGAGACGGTGAGACTTGCAGGAAGAAGATTTAGACAATATCTAGAGAGATGTCCTCTTCCTGAGTTACCCACTCTAGCAAAACAAGTGGCTTTATTCTTGGATGGATTGCTAAGTACCAAATTGAGATCATACGTGTATTTGAAGGACCCTAGGACCATAGAAGAGTGTGTACGCATGTGCATAGACATCGAGGACAACCTAGGGGAGGAACTAGAACTTTCAAAAATATACAAAGATTCAGATAGTTCTACTAGCCTCTCTTCCACGCAATCCATATCTATTGAGGAACTCGCTGAGAAAGTAGCCCAAAAACTAGGTGTCTCTAGCAAACAAATCCCAAGATTTGCCCCAATTAAGCGGTGCTATACTTGTGGAGGTGACCATATGGCGAACGTATGTCCCATTATGGCTCAACCCCAAGTGAATCCTAATACCCAGTACTGCACCATAGAAAGGAAATACACTAATCACACTGTGCAAGATTGCCCATACAATAAGCAAGCTGTTAGGCAAACCTACCTTCAGCCCTATCCACAACAGGGAAGATACCAGAACCAGTACCCTCCACAGCAATATGGTAGGCCACAGCAACCTTATCAACAACCCTAACAAAACCAACAAAGGCCTTAGCCTGTGTTAGCTCAGCAACCTCCTACCCCAACCAATGTGATTCCCGTAAAGTACGCAGCTGCAGAAGAGAACCTGAATAGAGCCATTATGCCAGTAACACCATTGCTTTCAAAGAGTGACCCTAGTGACCATAGTTTTGACTCTACTCATATTGATAGCCCTCAAGCTTACTACATGCAGTCACCTGAGCATAATGAGGCCTATTATTACGAAGAACCGAGTGAACCAAGTTGGGAGCCAGAGTATACCAATGTCATGTACACCAATCCCAACTCGCGGCCGCAACCTAGGCAGGTAAGACCATCATTCCCTAGAGGGCCATGCTACCGATGTCAAGGAGATCACCTCATTCGTGATTGCCCGATGTCTGCCCCCACACAACCCCAATCTATAACCATTCAAGGCTTTTGTCAAGATTGCGGAAAGGAGCACCTCTTACGAGACTGCCGAAAGAACCCATAGAATGTAACAAAAATCACTCCCATCAATGTGATTGGGTTAGTAGTAGACTCTACAGGAAGTGTGACTTCCACTGCACCAGTACAGGTAGTCACTAGAGCTCAAGCTTTGCAGCATAACCAAAGGGTAGGCCAAGAAAAGAGTGCAAAGGTTAGTGAAACTGAGAGCATAACCAAGAAACGAACTAGAGCTTGGAGAGATAGCCGAGAAAGAATGAAAAGACAATGGGCAAAGAAGATGAGTGAACTCGAGGAAAGCCTAAGAGAAACGAGGGCCAAGATAATTGAACTTTCATCTCAACCTCCCTCTCACACTACCCCACCACCACCATTCCCATCTCCATCCGATCCACCACCTTCTAACCCGCCTCATGCAACCCCACCACCCCTTAGAGTAGGATTAGTCCTAGCAGATCACACTTGCGAGGACCTTAATATGATGCTTAAGGCATATCAGGCCAGAATCCAAGAAGGGCCAAACGTAACCGATCATGAAAAGTGTTACCCTAGAGCAGAACTAGAGCTTGAACGAACCAAAAATTGTGCTAAGATGGTGGAATTGGCTCAAACCATGTTTGAAGCCAGTCGCCTCTTTAACATCTCTAGTTCAGCTAAGACACAGTTGCACTTTGATGGACTGCTCGAAAGATTGGAGAGGCTAATCGCACAATCAGAAAAGGAACCCACCCCTCCAAATAAGGGCAGGGCAAGTGAAAGAGTAAGCCTTCCTCCCCAAGAAGCTTATGTGCCTAACTCCACAGAGCCAGACACATCTTCTTCTATGAATAGGTACACACCAGAATTCCTACGACAGATTCAAGAAGAGAAATGGGCAAAAGAGAGTGAAGTTCCTCCTCCCATTGAACTTGTTGATGATGCGCATGACCAATTCCCACAAGATATTCCCTCCATTTATGGAGAGCAGGAGAGTGCACAATCTCAAGAGAGATTAGACTTTGAGTCTAATTCTTTACATGAAATACCCCAATTCATAGGCCCATGGGAAGCTAAGTCTACTTGTATGAGAGCACCCATTGTCATGGTACGAAATGAAGACTCGGTCATACCTAGGAATACGGAGGTAGTGAAAAACACTAAAGTGCAATGCAACCTCACTTTAGAAGAGCTACTCAAAGTTAGGCCAGAGCTATGGAAACATGTAGCTAAACAAGTGCCTGAAATAGCTAAACCCCGTTCCCAGGTAGGCTCCCATAGAACAGTGCCAGAAATTCCTCTAGACAAGATAGGAGATATGAGCGAAGGAGAAGAAGGAAACACCTATCTTCCCATTACCCATCAGGGGTACACCACCAAGGCAATTTTGGACTCAGGTGCAGGAGTTGCCATTGCTACCACTTCTCTATGGAAGCGATGGGGCAAGCCAACACTCAGGCCCACGAGGATGAAATTGCAGATGGCCGATGGTCACATAGAAAGACCCTTAGGCTTGCTAGAAGGAGTAACTCTCACCACGTGTGGTGTGGAGTTTGAGCATACATTTGCTATATGTGACTTTAGCAAAAATCTTGCCTATGAGATGATTTTGGGAAGACCATTTATGCGACAGTTGCAAGGGGTATAGGATTGGGGAACCAATTCCTTGTATTTGCAACACTTAGGTGTCACGACCAAAGTGAATCTCAAAGATTACTCTCATAGGGATGTACCCCCCATTCAATGGAACCCCATCCATAGAGCCAGCGATGATACTAATTCTGTGCACTCCATAGGATCAGGATCCTCATGGATGCATGAAGACACCCACTTGTGGATGTGTAAAGTTGCAGTAGAAGAGGAGAAGAGAGAAAAAGCTAGAGAGATAGGTGCAAAGGAAACCCATAGATCAATTCAAGACCCAGCCTATGCACCTGTAGTATTTCCTGATGAAGAATTTGAACCTCAGAGCTGGGCAGAAATTTTAGCAACAATGGATGTAGCCATCAATGAACAACAATGGACACCCCACTGTGATAAAGAATGGCTATGACATTTTAGTCTTCTCCATAGAGCCAATTATGGGAGATTCGGTTTTAGAAGAGTTTGAACATAGCCCTGATGCACTTGAGGATGCAAGTGACTCCGATCTAGAGTCAATCATTATGGACCCACCATTTGCATCAGATGAAGAATACTTCTATGAAGTAGAAGCTCACCCTCAGAGACACAGAGAGCTCACAAATAACGTAAGATTAACCACACAAGTAACCCCTAAGGATGAAGGAAAGAAAAGGAAGAAGAGAGAAATCACATCAGAGGAGGAAGAATCTTTGTTTGAGGTCCCCGAGAATTTCAGAAAGTATGAGATAGACGATAGGAGAGTCATGGTAAGAATGCCTAAACGTGAGGCACAAGCAGGAGAGGCCTATGATAACAAAGAAACCACCAAGAAAATAGTTGTAGCCATAGAAGAAGGAGAAGAAAGATGCACGTACATAGGCCATGACCTAACGGAAGAAGAAGAGCAAGAGTTGATTGCCTTGCTAAGAGAATACCGAGATGTATTCGCCTGGAGTTACAAAGACTTGAAAGGTGTAGACCCTGACATATGCTCACACACGATTCCCATGACCTCAGATGCCAAACCCTCTAAACAAAAGCCATACACATACAACGATAACTATGCTGCCAAGATCAAAGAAGAGATAGATCGCTTGGTAGAAGCTGGATTCATCTATGAAATTGAGCACACTGAGTGGGTATCCCCCATTGTAGTGGTGCCCAAGAAGAATGGAAAGCTACGTGTGTGCATTAACTTGAAGAAGGTTAATGTAGCCACTATTCGAGATAACTATCCGCTTCCTATCACGAAACATCTCTTAGAAAGAGTAGCAGGCAAGGAAGTATACAACTTCCTTGATGGATTTTCTGGTTACAATCAGGTAGCCATAGCTCCAGAAGATCAGCATAAGACAGCTTTTGCCACTGAGTGGGGCATATTTGCCTTTCGAGTAATGCCATTTGGGCTTACCAATGCTCCTGCAACCTTCCAAAGATTGATGTGCCACGTGTTTAAAGAGTTCCTGAGGAAGAATTTGGAATTCTATGTTGACGATCTCTGTGCTCATTCCAACATTACACAAACACATATACCTGAACTCAAGCAAATCTTTGACAAATGTAGAGAATATCAGGTCTGCTTGAACCCAGAAAAGTGTGTTTTCATGGTTAGGCAAGGCAAGATTCTAGGGCACATAGTGTCAAAGAATGGCATATCTACGGACGAGGAAAAAGTTAGAGCTATTGCAGAGCTACCTAGGCCAAAGAATATCAAGGAAGTACAAGCTTTCATGGGGCATTGTGGATATTACCGACGTTTCATTCACATGTATGCCATCATTGCAAAGCCTCTATATGCCCTATTGACGAACTTTGAGTGGACTGAAGAGTGTGAGAACTCCTTCGATGAGTTGAAACGGTGATTATGTTCAGCACCAATCTTGACCACACCAGATTGGAATAAGCCATTTCATGTTCACGTGGACGCATCCAATTATGCTATTGGATGTGTACTCGCACAACCTACTGGTGAAGGTAATATGGACCTTCCAATTGCCTATGCTAGTAGACAGCTAAATGCAGCTGAACGGAACTATACCACCACCAAACGAGAAGGATTAGGCATGGTGTATGCGGTTAAAAAGTTTAGACACTATTTGCTTGCAAATAAGTTTAAATTTTTTACTGATCATCAAGCATTGTTATATCTCGTGAACAAGCCATGCAATACAGGTAGATTGGTGAGATGGTTTCTCTTGCTAATGGAATACGACTTTGAGGTTGTGGTGAGGAAAGGCAAGACTCACTTGAGAGCAGACCATCTCTCTAGGCTCACATCTGGAGAAGCCCCACAAGGAATATCAGATGACCTTCCTGATGCTTACTTGTTTAATTTGGAAGTTGTACCTCAGTGGGCTAAGCCATTAGTGCCAGTGTTGACATACGGGCCTAACCACCCAGTCATAAACACTCAAGATAGGGAGGTAGTAAAAGCCCAGAAGTACCATATCATGGCAGGAAGTGTGTACAAACAGACAGATCAAGGGATATTGGCTTGTTGTGTGGAAGAGGACGAGTACACAAAATGGTTGCAATTAGCACATGTAGGTGCATTAGAGCAACACCATTTGAGGCAAAGAACTTTACAGACACTAAGGAGATTCAGAGTGCATTGGCCTAGTATGGAAGCTGATGTCCATAAGTTGTGCAAGGAATGCCTGATCTGTAGCACTAAACCACCTGTGGAACATGCCACTCTTTATCAACTGTCCATAGTGCCAGATTGGAGTGAACCACTAGTAGCCTTCTTGAGGACGAAAACATTCCCTCAAGATATGACCTTGACAAGGCAAAGAAGTTTAGAACAAGAAGCCCTAGATTATTCACTCATTGGTAATAATCTATACAAGCGGGGTAAAGATGGTTACCTTAGACTCTGTGTCCATGAGAGTGAATATTTGAAGATCTTGGAAACTGCACACCAGGGTGTAGCAGGAGGACATTTTGGACCAGATTGGGTGATCAAGGCTATACTATTTGCAGGTCTTTGGTGGCCAACACTTCACATGGATGCACATGCATATGTGAAGAGGTGTGATGTTTGTCAGCAAACTCAGTATCCTACCCGTAAGGATGAGATGCCTCTGAAACCTATGATGGGTGGACGTGCATTCTCTAAGTGGGGAATAGACTTTGTAGGTCCTATTAATCCCCGAGCTAAGAGTTCCCATGCCGAATACATCATTGTGGCCACAGACTATCTAACCAAGTGGGTAGAGGTAAAAGCCACCACAAAGAACGATGCTCAAACGATAGCTAAGTTCTTATTTGAGAATGTGTTCACAAGATACAGGCTACCGATAGAGCTAGTAAGTGATAGAGGGACTCACTTCTTAAATGAATTTATTGAAAATCTTCTCCAAGAATTCTTGGTAGTACATAAGAAGTCTGCCCCCTATCATCCACAAGCGAATGGGCAAGCCGAAAGCACAAACAAGATTCTACGCAATGTGCTTACCAAATTAGTAAATAATAAACGCTCTGATTGGGACAAACAGCTACACCATGTTTGGACATACAAAGTTGCCTATAAAATGGTGCTCCAAGATACCCCCTTTCAAATGGTATTTGGCCAAAATGCAGTGCTACCATTGGATTTCCTGATACCAACACTGAGAGTAGCTCAGGAGCACGAGTGGACAGGCCATGAGCTCTCATCTAGAATCTTTGACCTTGAACGACTAGGTGAAACAAGACTGAGGGCTGCCACAGGGATATATTCAGCTAAGAAACGACAGAAGGCATACTTTGATGCCCATGTGAAAGATAAGGGTTTGAAGGCAGGAGACCTAGTCCTAGTCTACACATTGAAACAACATGCACAGAAATTAGAGAAAAGAGGTTTGGGACCTATGATCATCAATAGGATTTCAACTAGTGGAGGAGTACAACTAGCCACTTTAGAAGGCAATATTCTCCCTAGCTACATAAGCGGATGCAGAGTCAAGTTATATCAAGAACCCTTGACGGAAGAGATGCTAAATCGACTCAAAACTACAAAGAAACGCAAGGAAGAAGAAAAACGAATTCGAGAAGAGGCACAGGCAGAAGCCTTGGAACGCATCCGAAGAATGAAATTGAGAAGACAAGGTAGAGAACAACCTAGGAGAGATGCCTATGCAGATCCAGGTTACAATATGGCATTACCTGAAGTTTCAGGTATTAGCTCTCATAGAATAATTGATCAACATCCTTTTGTGACATTAGAGCTAGGACAAGGAACGAGTGCAAGGACTGTAAGAGCCTTGATTGACTCAGGTGCAGCCACTAGTGCTGTTAAACTTTCATACTGTCAAGAGTTGAATTTAAGTGTCAATCCTATAGAAGTCTATCTCATAGGATTGGGAGGTGTGGAAACCCCTTGCATGGGCGAGGTGGACCTTCCCCTCTACATTCAAGATTCTTTAATGACAGTTAAAGTACTAGTGTGTCAAGATGAGGATCTCACTGAGCCTCTTGTCTTGGGTCAAGACTGGATCTATGATCATGCAGTCAACCTAAACCTAAGATGTGGACTTCTTTAGGTATGGGTAAATCAGAATCGAATTACAATTGAGTTAGACAATAGAGTGCTCATGGAACTAGGAAAGGCACACACTCCTGGTCCTTCCAGGAGCACACATGAAGATGACCATGTTATTCTTGTCCAACACTATGTGATGCAGAGGGATGATTATCTCAGCAAAGACGTCAAGGATTCAGTGGAACTCCCTTCTTTTCCAAAATCCATAGGGATACAACAACCAAAGGCGAATCGAATGCAGAAGAAGTAGAGGACCTATGCTCGAAGCAGAAAGGAAGTACAAAGCAAGGTGTCTCAACCATTGCAACAGGTGTGGGTACGGAGAGGCGAGCATCCGGCTGCAGTTGAACCACAACCACTGGTTCAACTTCATATTAGTGACCAATTACAGGACACTAATAAGAGGTGTTTCAAAAATTCTTCTATGAAAGTAAAGTCTATCTGGGTACCCAAGAAGTCGATGAAAGTTGACCCACAATCAAGGAAAATTTGGGTGCCTAAGGCTTGCTTGTGGGCTCAAATGGCCACACATAGACCACTCCATACACAACATGGTTCACTCACATGAACAGCTGAGTCCCACCCATATTCGACACACCCAAACACATATTTGTCCTGGAGCAGGAGTAAAATCACTTATAAATGGGTCCCTAAAAAGCCTCATTTACAAGCAGACATTCTTACGAAACCCACTAGAGTCTACACAAAATCAACAAAGAAAGCCACCCACTGTGTTTGGAAGCCCAAAATTTGTAATAAACCACCTGATCCCATCGTAAAGCCACCTCCGCTTACTAACTGTGTCCACACTGCACTGCACCATCCCAATTAGCACTTAGGAACCCTGCACCTGCTAACCACACCTCACACTCACAACCACACGAGCACGAACATACTAACTAACTAACTAACTCTCAGTTCATCATGTTAATGTTGTAACGGGGACACATGACCACTTTGTGTCCATTTGCAATGTTAACCTTCATTTGTATATTCTCACAGAACCGGCGACCAATTTCTTCAATATGGCCAAGGCTGCAGGAACAAGCTCCCAGGCAGGCACCAGCCCTCAGATTGTGGACATTGAAAGTCTCCCCATTGAGGAGTGCATTGAGAGCTTTACATGCCATACCTATTCAGAATCCTCCCCAAGGGCACACATCACCAGTCAGCAAAAACTTGCATTGGTTCAGTGATGTGGCAGGACCTCTTGGAGAAGGCACTTACTTGTGGGAGGCAGAAATAGAGTTCAACGGACGTTGGGGAAGGTATCACTTCTTTACCAGAGAGTTTGAGAGGCTTCAAAATAATGAAGGGTTGAAAGCGATATGGAAGAAGGCTGGACTATATGATTACTTCAAAGCCCAGTTATCGAAGCCAGACTTTCTAAGGTGTTCATATTTGATTAGCACCCTCACTCCCAGTAAAGAGAAAAAGGGATATAGCACCTTTGTCCTACCATCTCTTACACGAGGTAATGAATTAAAGCGCTTCAAGTTGACGAACAATTTGGTAAGGGAAGCTCTCGACATGAAAGGCATGCATATCCCCACCGAGAAAGAGAATGGTTCCAGACAACATGAAGAACAGGAACCTGACTAAGCTAAAGGACATGGTGGCAATGACTCCAACTATTGCCATTCACCTCTGCATGTGCATGCAACATTTCGCGTTCCCCGCTCAAGAGGGATTCACGAAGCCACCCAAGAAGATATGGTTCAGTCTATATTTAGCAGACGCCTTCAATTTGACAATCAACATGCCTCATTGGATTATTGACCAAATACACTTGGCACATCAACGGTGGTATAAGAAGCAAAAGTCAGTACTTTATGGATGTTGTGCTCTCACAAGGATTGTTTACAGATGCTTGGCATATGATATGCCAATTCAAAGGGCACTTGTTTGGACCAGGGTGCAGGAATTCCAACGTAGACTATCAATCGCTGGGCCTCCATCCAAGAAAATGAGGGGAGCGGTGCAGATGCCCTGTGCATAGGCCCGCGGTGCTACATTGACACCAAAGACAACTCCCCGACTCCCAAGGCGAGTGCAACCCTTCACTATCAGATTACCAAGGCATAGCACAGAAGGACCGAATTTGGTGTTTCCACCTATACCCACCGACCTAGAGTTCCCTCATGGCTTCACACTGGAAGATCTAACTGATGAGGAGGTAGCCAGAATAATTAATGCTACTAATTTAGAAGTTGAGGCAGAGCAGGCAAGCGGGCAACAGACAGTCACAGACCAACCCCATCTAGTCCAACCAGAAGTAGTCAAAGTGGATGATGACAAAGAGGAGACCGCAGAAGAGGAGCAAGAGGAGGAACAAGAAGGACTTTCCGACGAAGAAGAGCATGAATATGAGCAAGAAGTTATACAGGAACTTGAAGGAGCCCCTACTTATACGAAGCAACTGAAAAAGCTGTATGATACCATCAAACGAGTTCAAGAACAACACAAACTGTCCTTGACAGCAGGAAAAGCCCTCATGAACCAAATCCTTGAAGAGGAAGGTGTGGATGAGCAATAGAGAGCAACCCTTGACATGATCGCTGATGCATTAGGGGTACCTGAGACGGTGCATATCGATCTTGCGCACTCGCAAAGATTAGAGCGAAGATACGGTAGACGCCCCCCTCGATCAGGGAAACAAATGAATGTATCAGTATCAGAACCACAGGGCACCACATCCACGACCACGGGCACGACTCAAACCATTCATGACACTGAGGAAGCCCATACCTCAAGTGCACCCCCGTCACCCCCTTTACCACCCCTACCTCCAACTCCACCACCTTCACCTCCTACCACCACTGTCACCGTCACTGTCACAGCCTCAGATTCCACTTCCCATACCGAAGCACAGAATGTCACTCCACCCTCAGTTACAACAGCAGTATAGTACGTTGCAAGCACAACATGATCAGTTAATTGCCAATCGACCCCAGATAGATACTGAAGAAAAACAACAACTTGATGATCTGTTACACGCTCAGATAACGAACAATCTCAAGCTTCAACATAACCTCACCTTACTACAAAAGCACATGTCGGCAGCACTCGAAGAAAATAAACGACTATAGAAACAGAACGAAGAGAACCTAGAAGCAGCAATGGAGGGTTCACTGCAAGAAATCGACCTAGAGAATTTCAAGGCCATCCCATCGGCAAATATGAAAATCATATTGGAAACACATGCCGATCTCTTGGAAGCACACGCCG
The DNA here is from genome assembly GCA_020310875.1 of Ceratopteris richardii. Classification (NCBI taxonomy): domain Eukaryota; kingdom Viridiplantae; phylum Streptophyta; class Polypodiopsida; order Polypodiales; family Pteridaceae; genus Ceratopteris; species Ceratopteris richardii. The sequence continues at coordinate 118,335,069 of CM035435.1, read as the reverse complement.
CCTTAGAAAGAGAGCGGGATGACCTACTAAAGCAACTGGCAGCTTAGCAAGATTCACCAAAAGAAGTTACAGGTGCAACAGACACATCTGACGAAGTCGCAGAACTCAGAGCACAACTGGCAGAACTACAAAATAAAGTTCTTCAATATGAGCATCAACCCTCTCCCCTCGTGGAACCGGAACCTAAAGACCTAGTTCCAATTCAAGTTGAGGAAATCTTTGAAGACCCATACGTACTGATGCCGACACCAGGGGGTAAGCAAACAACACAAGGAATGGACACAATTGAGATTGAAGCTCCTGAATGGATGTAGAGGTTAGAGAAGGTGGCTACAATCCATGATGAGAGGGTGGCAGTACAGATACAGTCAATGTCCCGATTGGAAGAAATCGTCATCAAATCCGATTACTTCAGAAATCTCTCCCATCATAGGTGGATTGGCATGTCCAATGATTTGTATGTTCCATTCTGTGTCTTAATGGCAGATTATAATGCTGAAATCAAGCAGCGCACAACAAAAGAACCAACCTCGGCGACACAGTTTGCACCAGAAGACATCCCTGCAAGTGCCACACATGGGAATATATTTCAACCTACCTGGAGGATCTGTCTTCTTGAAACATACCGTGAGATGGTACACACTTGGAATAACATGCCATTATACATCAAGTATAACCCATGCTACTGCCCTGTCTTTCGAAGAAGGTCTTGGCCAGACTACACCAAAATAGTTTTGACGGTTAAAGGATGTGAAAAGTGGCTAAACTATGTGTACTTAGCACCCCCTCATGGCCAACCCACGATCAACTACATGATTTCAACCATCCAACACTGGGTAGTCAAATTCAAGAATATACCAGATGTCCTGGCACAGATGTGCCTCAAAATTTTTGAGCTCATGTTGGTTATATTCAGGACCTTTAAGAATGTCAAAGAACCTCATCTTTCGGCTCTCGGATTTAATGAAGGAAATCAAGACCTTGTCTATGATATGAGCACCACACCATCCATTAACATTGTATATGCGTGGCATGCTCGTATAAAGTACCTACCAACCTGCTTCAAACAAACGTTTGAAGAAATGTTTATCACAAGGTTCTGGGAATATCATTCAGAGATATTCATTCCTAGACCATCTCATTTATTACAGTTATTTGTTGTGGAACAAGCTCTACATTCAGAGAAGTTATGTATGCCACATCCGGAGGTTCCTGGGCCAGTAGACTGGGATGCCTTACTCACTGATTTGGCCAAAGGACTGAGAATAGCAGAACATCACTTAGCCACAGACGTTGTAGAGTACTACATCCAGCGGTCCACACAACAAGGGTCTGTTAGAGACGACAGACGCGAGAGAGGGGGGGGGGGTGTTGGCAGCACTCAAGGTACCCAAGGACTCACAAGACAAGGAAGTCAAAGAAGAGATTCATAGCAAAGAGAAAGCACAAGCAGACAAAGTAGTCAACAAAGATCTGGCAAGTAGGCTGTCCAAATTTTTCCATGAAGTAATACTTCCTAAACAGTGAATTTAGTCACTCTACATCATTGTAAATACCATTTCACCTTTTTGTAGCTCCATTTTGTACAAGCGAAGGAGTCCTTGAGCTTGAGGAGCATTAGAAGTATATACCTATCAATTTTCATATTTTTTAGACTCCGTTTAAGCCCTCAAATAGGCCCTAGAACCTAATTTTTAACTAAGCCGGACACTAGGTCTGGACAGGGCCAAAGCTAGTCAAAAACTATAAATAGAGCTAGAGAGCTCATTTTTTAGGTTAGCTTGTAATAGATTTGAACTTGTCTGGGCACTTTTGAAGTAATCTAAAGAACTCCATTGTCTCCCTCTTTGTTCTTGCGGTGTGTGCGCGTGTGTGTATATGTGTGTGCATATTTGTGTGCTTCTCACTCACGCACTTGTGCCATCACTTGTTCGAGGTCTTCATACCATCCTCACATCTTCTCGGATTGACATTAAAGGAGGTGCTACTCATCACTGAGCTACAGCCTACTAAAAAGTGCTCTATTAAATGCACTTTGTTCCCTCAAGCAAGAACAAGATTAGGCTTAATCCCTTAAAATTAGGAATCCTTACAAGGCCCATACAGGGTTCATTTATGGATTTCATCATAGATCTACCAAGGTTCAATAAGTATGATGTCATTCTTGTTATAGTGGATAGATTCACAAAGATGGCATACCTAATTCGAACTACCAACGCAATCAAGTGTAGCCATTGCTGGAACTTTTCTTAGATACATCTTTAGACTTCATGGATTGCCTGATGATGCTGTTAGTGATCGAGGTCCAAATTAGTTCATATCTAGCTTTTGGAACAATTTTTACAAGATCCTTGGTGTTTAAGTTAAACTATCTATAGTCAATCATCCATAGATTGATGGATAAACAAATTGGGTGAATCAAGTCCTAGAACAATATTTCCATTGCACCATGAACTATCATCAAAATGATCGTTCAAGCTTTTTCCCTTTGAAGAGTTTTCCTATAACAACAGTGCTCATACATCTACCAATCAGATTCCCTTCTTTGCAAATTATGGACAACACCCAAGGATGGATGTATAAATCTCAAATCATTTCAAGCACCTAGCTGCTAGAGATAAGGCCAAACACCTTATGGATATTCACCAAACTCAAGCAAGAGATCCATAGAGCTCAAGAACAATATAAGTATTATGCAGATTAACATCATGTTCAAAATCCATCCTATCATATTTTGGATAATGTGTGGTTACTTAGAAATAATTTAAAGACTTCAAGGCCCTATGCAAACTTAGCTAGAACATCAGAGATTTGGTCTTTTCACCATATTGGCAAAGATTAATCCAATCACCTTCAAGCTCCAAGTATTGAGTACTATGAGAATACATCCATCTTCCCATGTATCCATGTTGGAACCATACCATATTTCGCCATTGAGGGGGGAGACGTAGTCCTTCTCCACCTATCAAGATTGATGGTCACGAAGAACTCAAAGTCAATCATGTCCTAGATTCGAGAACATTCTAAGGAAGTTTGGATTACCTTGTTCATTGGAAAGGGTATGACATCAATTATAATACTTTGGAACTTGCACAAAACATTTTGAGAGCACTGATAAAGGTTCTAGAAATCTATAAGAATAACCGAATGGAGCCAAGACCAGAGAACATGAGTACTCTTCATGCAACTCATTGCTTGAGTTGGAGATGATGTCATGGAGACAAAGGAAACCATCTTGAAGTTCAGATTCTATGTGAATTTATATATTTTGCGATTGTCTCAAAAATTGGAGAAACTGATGCTTCCATCACTTGCATCACATACAAAACCCTAAGATAGACTATCTACTTGCTTGATTCTAACATGTGGAGGTATTCATATATACCTGTGAACACCTATATAAGGAGGACTTGGTCACAAACATCCTTAGTCTTTCCAATTCCAATCTTGGGATCTCAAGGAGCCATGGTCTCCAATTAAGTACTTTCCAAGTTCTAGTTTCTTGCTCCTTATTGTAGTCTTGTCTAATCTAGCATTTTGGACATCCTGTCTTGTCCTCTTGTAATCTCCTAGTACGAGATCTTGTCTAGTTATTTCTCATACCTAAATCATCTCCCTCAAGGGAATTATTGTAATTTAGAGATTTTGGTCTTACCTACGATCCCAGGTTGTGGGATCTCTTGTATCCAATCTAGTTTAGTTATCCATACCTAAGTTTTGGGTTGTGGGATTCCTTATAACAATCTATAGTCTTGTATTATTTCCGCTACATGGGTGATCCTATAATCAAAATAATATTTCGTAAGCCTTGTTGAAGTCAAGTGAGAGGGGCGCTCCCTTGACATTCTCTCTCCAAGAAGGTTATAAAAAAACGAGGCCCCGCTTCTTTCTCAATTTATGATGGAAATCACTTGCTTGCATCAAGAAAAATAAATCTGTTTTGTTTTCAATTTCAATGGTGCAATTAATCAAAAGAGAAGATGAGAGTCAACAAAATCTAGTCCAAAAATTTTCATAATAGGAAATATCTTTGGAATTATGAAAAGATCAAGCGGATTACGTAGGAGGACATGGATAGTGGTCTTAGAACGGATCATGAAGATTGGTTCCTAGATTTAAACAAAATAGAGAATTCGAGAAAAAAGGACATGAGATTGTGTATTGATGTTGTCACTAGAATAAATAAAAACTTTATTTACATTTTAGATTCAATCATAAGTGTTGAAGTTGATGATCGTGGATAAGAAAAGATTTGAAACTCGAATACCTCTGGCACCCTTACATGAAGATGATATTACCAATTATGGAATTTGGATCAATGTTAAAGCCCACTAATTTCATAATGCGCCCCCTATGGATTTGAGAGATACCTCAAGGAAATAGATGAAATTGAGCACCTCTTCTTCGTGTGCCCTAAGAGTAAAAGGATTTGATACTGTTCAAATATCACTCCAATTAAGAACAAAGATCCCTTGGTCACAAGAAATCTTGGAGAAATAATGATGCATTGCTTAGTGGCCCTTTGGAATCATATAAGAGGAAAGGCTCTATGGAAGATCTCAAAAGTGAGATGTGTAGTCAACTATGAGAATTCCCAACATATTATCTCATATGGAAATCCCTAGCCCTTTTATGCAAGAGAATAGGATCCATAAAAGTGTTCCCCTATTTAAGCCCTCTATGATATTTGTAATGTAAGTAGACAAGCTAAAGGGAAAAGGATCCCCCATGAAGGGGATGATAGGTTCATCAACCCATTTTGAAGTCTTTTTTTATATTTTTGGTATTTTTCCTCTTTTGATAATTCTACACAAAAAATATCTTAGAATAGATAATAAAAATAAAAATTACATGATTTCTATTTTTTATGAATATTTTATCAATTCTCTAGCACCTAGTCTTAGAGAAGTAGACTTTCTTAAAGTTTATTTTATGGATAGCTTTGCAACTTATCACCTATCCATTGAGAAGTGTATGAGAATGCATATATTGCATTTATTTGATGAGACTTTCTTGTATGTCTTTTACATCCTCTAGTTAGGGAACCTCTTCTATTTACCAAATATATAATCTACAATGATTAAAATGTTTTTGAAGTAAACAAATTTAGTGATCTCTTGGAAGGTAAAAGTCCTTCATTTTCCTTTAATATGGGCCGAAAACTTTGTTTTAATCAAATGTCAAAGAAATGAATCAATATTTCTTTCCCTTTAGATATAAGTCAATTTTTTTTTTATTATTATCAAATCTCAAAGAAGAAATCAACATTTCTTCCAAAGAAAGACACTCTACCAAGAAAATATGAAATTGTACCAACTTTTTTGACAATTGCATAACGATTCCAATATCTTTTAGCATATAAATATAAGAAAAGGGGTGTCTAAGGATGTTACACTTTATGGAATAATGGAATGTTAAATGGATTTTAATGCCTTGAGGGTTTTCATGTGTTTTGTGTTTTGATTTAGCAGGTGAAGATTCATGAGGGTGTGAATTCACACATGCATGGACTTATTCAAATATTTTTGGAGATATTTAGAAGAATATTCAGAAGATAGTATTTTAGTTATTTTTTGTAAAACTAATATATCACTTTAGAAAGCGATGTTTTTCAAAAAATAGGATTAAAAATTTATAAATAAAGCAAATCTTTGTAAAAAGCATGCTTTTTGAAGAGCCGCCCTCATGTATGTTCTATTCAAGATGTAATAAGAAATACCTATAAATACACATGCTCTGATAGACTCGTCCATCAAAGTATGTGGGGGGAGATTATACCGGATCTGGTGTCAAGTCTCTTGTCTCTTTCTATTTTGTGAGTACTTTTGTGTGATTTCATTTTTGTACTATCCTCCGCATACGTGCGTCTGTGGGATTCGAAGGTCAAGAGTGGTACCGGAGCCAAGGCGCATTTGCGAAGATGGTTTTTCGAAATTTGTTTGTGATTCGTGGCATCCGCTCGCTAATCGACAACTATCTCAAACATCCAGGCCAGACCTAGGTTTTGGCTCTCTACATAAGGCCATCCATACCTACTCATAGCATCCATGGCATCCACTCGCTAATCGACAACTGTCTCAACCATCCAGGCCAGACCTAGGTTTTGGATCTCTACATAAGGCCATCCAGACCTACTCATAGCATCAAGGATTTTAGTACATCAGTCCTACCTGGGGTGGTGCCTGAAAAATAGTTGGAACTTTTGCATTAAGAACTCCAACATGCCCAAAACAAGATTAAGGAACATGATGGTGCACTCAAGCAATTGCAAAGTGATGACAATAATCTAGTTAGGGTGTTGAAGGCCATTATTATCGCCCAAGAACAAGGCACGCAGTCCAATATTGGTGCCAAAAATTCGATGACTTTTATTATGATGAATCATACTCTAAAAGTGAGAAAGTCAAATTATTTACCACATGGAAAGTGAAATTCTATCCATTCTTTGCGCCATAGCACCGATCTCCCTACCACATGGAAAGCATTTCAAGAAAAGATCAAGGAGTCCTTCCTTCCTCCTGAGTTCCACTTACATGCATGTTGATCATGGAAAAATTTTGGATGGAAAGATGGAGATACTATGTCTACCTAAACTAAGGATTTTTGGCAAAGTCTATTACTTATTCATTCACTTGAAATGATTCCTGAAGATACTTCACAATGGAAACATGAAGGTGGTTTGGAAATGGTAATCCAAGCTAAGCTCAACACACTATGTCCCACGGCCCTCTATGAAGCTATTTCTTTTGCACATGATGCTGAGAAAGAATTTCAATCCATCACCAAGTCCATTTGTTTATAACAAATTCATCAACAACAACCACCAATCAAGCTCAATTTTCCTTTCAAGCATCTCTTCGATAGTCTTTCTTCTCCTACTTCTTAGTGTCCATGTACTTTCCAATGCCTACCTACTTTTAGTGCCCTCCTCAATCCAATTTCTCACCAATACCCAAGACCACTCCCCTACAATCCACAAAACCTCCAACCCTTCAAACTACAATGATGGATGCTCAGCAAAAGAGGCCCTATATCACTTGTTGGCATTGTGGTAAGTTTGGTCATACTAAAGCTAAATCTAGGTTTCGAACTAACGACATGAAGCCTGTCAGAGCTTAAGTACACAACATGGAGGTGGTTCCTGAAGACATTCCACGTGATTGAACCAAAGAAGCATTGGAACAGGATCTAAGTGCCTTGGGTAACACAATTTCTATCCATTCTTTACTTTGAATGCAAGGTACTATTAATGGTAAAGTTATTAATATTTCACATGATGATGGTAGTTCGCATGACTTTATTTCTCATACACTAGTGAAAGATCTCCAAGTAAACCCACTTCCTTTTATGCATAAAGTTAAGGCATCATTTCAAGGAAATAGATATAATGTTACAAGTGAAGTGCATAACATTTAGATCTGTATAGGTTCATACGTAGATGAACACACATTCTTAATTGCTCCTTTGAAGTCCTATGATGTTATACTTGGTATGCCTTTTCATCATCATTATAACCCATGCATTGATTATCATGCACACATCATGAGTTTTAAGTTTAACAATCAAGGTATTTGTTTGTCTGCAATGAATAACTTATTAGTCATACTCAAGTAAAACATGCATTTAGGAAAGGCTACAATTCAGGTATTGTTTTTGTCAATAACATAGTTGATTATACACATACACTTCCTGATGCACGTAAATCATTTATGGATTCCTATAAGGATTGTTTTATGGCTGATTTTCCTTCTAAACTACCACCTTCTAGGGGATCTCTTGACCATAGTATAGACTTACTTCTTGGTAGTTCTCCTCCCCATAAAGCACCTTATGGGCATGGACTTTCACATGAACAAGAAATAGCTAATCAAGTTAAGGATCTACTCCATAAAGGACTTATAAGGCCTAGTTCTTCTCCCTTTGGAGCACCTATTCTTTTAGCAGAGAAGAAGAACAAGAATTATAGGATGTGCATTGACTATAAAGTGGTCAATAAGATCATAATTAAAAATAGATATCATATTCCTAGAGATGATTTGCTAGATAAACTTTGTGGAGCACGTGTCTTTAGTGAAATTGATCTTAAATTTGGGTATCATCAGATACAAATGATACAAAATGACATTTATAAGACTGCCTTTAGAACTCAAACTGGTCACTTTGAATTCATGGTAATGCCTTTTGGACTTACCAATGCACCTGCTACATTTGCACGCATGATGAATAACATTTTTCTTGAATACCAAGCTTTTTTTCTTGTTTTCTTTGATTATATACTTGTCTATAGTGAGAATGACGATGACCATGAAAAACATTTCGCAACAGTTCTTAATTTGTTATGCAAAAACAAACTTCATGTAAATCCTAAAAAGAGTTAGTTCTTCCAAAAGGAATTAGAGTAGTAAAGGAATGTGAGAAGATGGATTTGTAGTTGAAGAGGATGAAGTGGTGCTGCAAAGACTTTGCACTACACCAGCCAAATGGACTCCAGAGATATGTGGTGGGCCCTTTTAGCTTGCCAAAGTTTGTACTAGACACCCTATGTACCTTGGAAGATCACTCTCAAAAAGTTGAATCAAAATAGATAAGTTGGAGTAGATTCAAGAGCCAAAAACTTGCTATTTATGTTCATACACCTGTCCAAAGTTTTGATCAAAATGGTGAAGCACACGGAGAAATAGCTCTGACAAGATGACTATTCTGAGAGAGTGCTCGCAGAGAAGAAGAAAACCAACTGACATAGTTGGATTCAAATGATCATAACTGAAGATTTAAAAATTCAAATACAATGAAAATTGGTGAGCATATAGTAGACTTATAGAGCTAACTTTATCAAGTTGAATAACTGAAAATGATGCACCAAGCTCAGAGAAATCATCTCTGCAATCTGACTGAGAAAATTGAGAGATATGGCAGTGAAGAGTACACTTCACAAGAACATGAAAGTATGAACTCAAATGATCATGAAACTGAAAGTATATGTATTGTAAAATACAATGGACTTACTGACACATATGTGTGCCTTGAAACCACACCTTGATATGGCATAAAGCTCAGCTCTTGGAGGTCTTCACATAACCATGACTAAACCTGCCATGTATTTATAGTTCATCTTGGGAGCCTAACTTCCCTCAATCACTCTTCAATCTATTAGTGACTGATTTGATTCTCGACCTACTATCAATCACGAATTAGTGACTTCTCTTTCCTCTTTTGATCAAGTGGACTCAATCACTTAAGATTCTTGCACTTTTACATCAAGTAAGACTTCAAGAAGTTACAAGAGGTAGTTCACAAGTGAACTCTACATAGTCTTCATTTTAAAGCTCCTTCTATGACTTTGTGGGACTCAAGCCAATACTTAGGCTTCTCATAGACTTGCTCCAAAAGCTCCCCCTCAAGTCAAGTATGCTTGAGGTCTTCAATCTTCCAAGATTACCTGCAAACCAATCATGGCTTTGAATTTGCAAAGCTTTGTACCATCCAATGCTTTGGTAAGAATATCTGCACATTGTTGATGGGTGGACACATATGATATTTGAATCTCCTTGTTCACAATCTTCTCTCTTACATAGTGATAATGAACTTCAATATGTTTAGTCCTTGCATGAAAAATTGGATTAGCAGCTAAGTGAATAGAGCTCATATTGTCACCAAATATATTTGGAGTTCTAATCTCCAAACCAAGATCTATGAATAGTGTCTTCATCCACATAGCTTCTTGAGTAGCTATGGCAAGACCTCTGTATTCAGCTTTAGTAGAAGAGAGAGCAACTGTGGGTTGCTTCTTGGATGACCATGAAACAAGTTTTGAACTTGCAAAGGTAAGATAACCTAAAGTGCTCCTTCTGTCTTCCTTGGAGCCAGCCCAATCTGCATAAGAGAACAATTTCAAACTTAAATTAGATACATAAGGGTAATATAACCCCTCACTCATGGTCCCTTTGAGATATCTGAGTATATTCTTAGCAGCCTCCATGTGAGGTTTCCTAGGTGTGTGCATAAATTGACTTAGCACACTCACACTATAACATATATCAACCCTTGTCAATGTGGCATAGTTCAAACTACCCACAAGGCTTTGATAACCTATCACATCTTCTATGAGTTCACCTTCATGTGAGCTCAATTTATGATTAACCTCCATTGGAGTACCTGCAATCCTGCAATCTTGCATCTTGAATTTTGCCAACATGCCTTTAATGTACTTTCTTTGAGTAAGAAACAAACCATGATCTTTGTAGACAACTTCCAATCCTAGGAAGTAGGTACGTGAACCCAAATCACTTATCTTGAATTCTTCTCTCATCTATTCTTTGATTCTCTTCATGCCATCTGTATCATTTCTTGTAAGTATAATATCATCTACATACACACACAAATAGATGACTTCATAATTACTCCTTTTTATGAATAGTGATGGATCTGCCTTGCTAGGTTGAAATCCTTTGTCTTGCAAGAATGAGACAAACCTGTAATTCCAAGCCCTTGGGGCTTGTTTGAGTCCATATAAAGCTTTATTAAGTTTACACACATAATCAAGATATATGTGATTCTCAAAACTAGGTGGTTGTGCCATATATACCTCTTCTATTATCCATCCATTAAGAAATGCATTTTTTACATCCAATTGAAGTATCTTCCAATTATTGGAAGAGGCAATACTAAGCAAAACCCTAATAGTAGGCATCTTTACCACAGGAGAGAAGGTCTCCTCATAATCAATCCCCTGAGTTTGTGCAAAGCCCTTTGCCACAAGCCTTGCCTTATACCTGTTAATGGAGCCATCTGAGTTCTTCTTCAATTTGTAAATCCACCTTGAGCCTATCACTTTCATTGATGGAGACTTGGGAACCAATTCCCAAGTGATATTCTCCTCAAGATCTTCAATTTCTTCTTCCATTGCATGCCTCCATTCTGATTTCTTCTTTGCTTCCTCAAATGTTGAAGGTTCCTCTTGATTTATGTCCTGTGCTAGATAGATTGAATGTTTAGTGACTAGAGAAGTATCAAACCCATACCTTTCTAGCTTCTTTTCTCCCTCATGGACCTTTTTAGGCCATGATGTGATGAATCTGCCTCTTGTCCAAGTCGCAACATTTTTGCTTTAGCTTTAGACTTCCACATTTTGATTTTTTCATACTGAGTTGTTTCATCATCTTCTGATGTATCGTGCACTTTAACTTTAGAAGAATTATCCTTAACAAGTTTTGGGAAATCTTCTTCAAGATCATAAGGTAGGTTGACCTTTCTACATGAATCTTCATACCAAGAACTATTCTCATCAAATACTACATATCTACTCACCAAGAATCCTTTGGTTTTTGGGTTGTATAATCTGTAGCCCTTTTGATTGTTGACATATCCAATGAATACACACCTTTCTGCTTTGGGATCCATCTTCTCTCTAACCTATGAAGGAACATGAGCAAAAGCAACACATCCAAAACTCTTATAATGATCCAAGCTTGGTCTTCTTCCATTCCAAGCCTCATATGGTGTCATGCCATCAAGTGATTTTGAAGGTAACATGTTAATCAAATAAGTGGCTATGGATACAGCCTCAGCCCATAAGTAATTAGGTAAGTACTTCTCATTTAGCATAGACCTTGCAACTTCAACAACTGCCCTATTCCTTCTTTCTGCCACTCCATTTTGCTCAGGAGTGTACCTTGTAGTGATCTCTCTTTTGATTCCTCTTTCTTGAAGAAGGGAGTCAAATTCATGGGAGAAGTATTCTCCCCCTCCATCTGACCTTAGCCTTTTTAGTGTTTTACCTATTTGATTTCCACAAGAGCTAAATATCTTTTGAAGCATGAAAAGACTTCATCTTTGTGTTTCATAAAGTATAATATAGGCCACCTACTGCAATCATCAATGAAGGAGACATAATACCTTGATACCGATATTGAAGCATCCTTGCTAGGTCCCCATACATTTGTATGAACCAACTCCAAGAGATCTCCAAGCATATATCCTTTCTTCATGAATGGTAACCTGTGAGACTTTCCAAATTGACATGCACTACACTTATAAATCATGTGTTGTTTTGACAAGTTGGGGAGTCCAAGTACACTTTGGTCCCTGCAAATTTGCTTTAATGACCTTTCACCAATATGTGCTAACCTTTTGTGCCATCCTTCCAATTCTCTAAGTGTCTGACTACCATAATTAAAGAGAGTAATGTTTCTAGTGTCTTGTAATTCAAATGTGAACAATCTACCTGTCTTTTCACCTTTTGCAATTCTTCTTAATCCTTGACTTGGATCTTCAACAAATGCTCCTGCTTTTGTGAACCTGACTTGCAACCCTTTCTCTACTATCTGCCCAACACTTATCAAATTCTTTGCAATGGTAGGGACATAGAGTACCTTACTGAGTAAGTGGATGTTTCCTTCAGATGCTTTGACATTTCCTATTTTCTCCACAAGGTGTCTTGTATCATCTCCTATTTTTACCTCATGCTTGTTCCTTGGATCTTCTAAATCTGATAGGAGGGACACATTTCCTGCCACATGATTTGAACAACCTGAATCTATGTAGAAAACATGCTCATCAGATTTACCTTGTGGCATGGCCATATTCATGATTAGCAATGAGTCCTCTTGATTTGAGTCTTCTATGTAGTTATTGAAGTCTCTTCTTCCCCTATTGCCTCCTTGATAGTTTGAATGGTTGTAATTGTTGTAGTTGCCATGGTAATTGTTGAACCTTCCTCTTGAGTAGCCATAACTTCCTCTATTGTAGCCTCTGCCTCTTTGATTCCTAGAATTCCTAAAGCAATTTCCAGTTGTATGATTAGTTAATCCACAAATAGAGCATGAATTAGAGTCTTGGGATCTTCCCTTGCCTTGTCTTCCTCCTCTGCCTCTACCTCTAGCATGTCTTCCTCTACGTGCATAGTTAGCTTGATGTGTACATGCTTCATCATCCACTTTCTTTCCTTTGTTTTCTTTGGACTTGCTTTTATCAGTATATAAAGCTGAAAATTGATTACCTTTGGAGATTTCTCCATTCTTGATAAGCTTGGCCTCTTGAGTAAGTAGTTGTCCTATGAGTGCGTTGAAATCTGGTACATGCATATCCATGTATAGATCCATAGCTGTGGTGAATGCTTCCCACTTGTCATATGCCTTCAAGCCATTGATGACCTGCCTTACAATTTGTTCTTCATCTATTACCTCTCCAATGATTCCCAACTGATCTGCTTTGTCCTTGAGCTTTGTGACAAAATCGGTCGCATTTTTTTTGGGAGCTTTCTTGAGAGTTGTGAAGTCTAGCCATAGTTGATGCTTCCTAGCCTTTGTACTTGAAGAGAAGAAGGCTTCAAGTGCATTCCAAACTTCCTGAGATGTTTTACAACTACTAATGTGAGGCAACAAAAAATCTGAGATAGAGTTGAGGAGATAAGACCTTGCAAGTGCATCCTCGGAGCACCATGTGCTCAATCTTTCTTGCTCTTCTTGTGTTGCTTGACTTTTGTTCCTGAAACTTGGCATAACTTCATCTCTAGCTATATAACCATATAAATTCCTTCCTTGAAGATAAGCTTCCATCCTTAATGACCAGGCTAAGTAGTTATCTCTATCCAATTTGTCAATTGATGAAGGAAATCTATATGCCATGTTGTCCAACCTTGCTCTCATACCACTATGAGAAGATGGATTTGTAGTTGAAGAAGATGAAGTGGTGCTGCAAAAACTTTGCACTACACCAGAAAAATGGACTCTAGAGATATGCGGTGGGCCCTTTTAGCTTGCCAAAGGTTGTATTAGACACCCTATGTACCGTGGAAGATCACTCTCAAAAAGTTGAATCAAAACAGATAAGTTGGAGTAGATTCAAGAGCCAAAAACTTGTTATTTATGTTCATACACCTGTCCAAAGTTTTGACCAATTCTCTGGCCACAGCAACAATTAACTTGATTCCTTTTGGGGAACTCTTATGCACTTAGTACGCTAACAATCATGAGTGATTTGATAAAAAAAGATGAACTACACAAAGAGAAACAATCTTAGCAAGTCATAGGATGACCCTGATTTTCCTAGGCTGCAACAATACTCAGACCTGTGATCAGTAAAATGCTAATATCTCAAGTTTTAAGAATCCAATGATTATGAAAGTTTTTAAAATATACTAGATAGTATGCTGAATCTAACAAGATTAAAATCAAAGAAAATGGTGAAGTACACATTGAGAAACAACTATGACAAGATGACTGTTTTGAGAGAGTGCTAGCAGAGAAAAAGAAAACCAAGTGACATAGTTGACTTCAAATGATCATAACTGAAGATTTAAACATTCAAATACAATGAAAATTGGTGAGCATATAGTAGACTTATAGAGATAACTTTAACCAAGTTGAATAACTGAAAATGATGCACCAAGTGCAGAGAAATCATCTCTACAATCTGACTAAGAAAATGGCAGTGAATAGTACATTTCACAAGAACATGAAAGTATGAACTCAAATGGTCATGAAACTGAAAATATATTGATTTGAAAATACAATGGACGTACTGATACATATGTGCGGCTTGAAACCACACCTTGATATGGCATAAAGCTCAGCTCTTGGAGGACTTCACATAACCACGACTAAACCTGCCATGTATTTATGGTTCATCTTGGAAGCCTAACTTCCCTCAATCACTCTTCAATCTATTAGTGATTGATTTGATTCTCTACCTACCATCAATCACGAATTCGTGCCTTCCCTCTTTAGATCAAGTGGACTCAACCACTTAAGATTCTTTCACTTTTACATCAAGTAAGGCTTCAAGAAGTTACAAGAGGTAGTTCACAAGTGAACTCTACATAGTCTTCATTTTAAAGCTTCTTCTATGACTTTGTGGGACTCAAGCCAATACTTAGGCTTATCATAGACTTTCCCCAACAAGGAAGAAGAAGAAGTTTGGAGCACAACACACAATAGTGGATGTATTACCACTAGAATGTACAAAGATAAATAACCTGTTAAGGTTATAAGCATACAAGCCAAGGGAAAAAACCTCCTAAAGAGGCAACAAGTGTCTCGATGGTCCTAGTGTGTTCACACACATCACTACTGAAATATATCAACAAATCCCCCTTGGGAGTGATGCGATGAACAAGGAGCTAGCACTCATGTATGAGGAAGTGCCAAGCTATGTGGAATGAATCTACAAAAGGAAGTAAGCCTGAAGCTTTGCAGAAAGCTTAAAACTTCTCCCTAGGCAAAGCCTTTCTGAAAAGTTCTACAATGGTCTCATGTGTGGGGACATATGCCAAACTGTTCTCTCCAGTAGAGAACCTCTCCCTGACATAATGATAGTGCACCTCAATGTGCTTTGTGTGAGCATGGAACATAGGGTTCCTCATGATTGCCAATGCGCTTTGACTATCAATGAAGATGGTGGTACCAAAAGACTAACCAACACCCAAATCAGCCATAAGGTGCCTGAGCCACACACACTCAATAGTGGCTGTGAAAGATGCCCTATACTCAACCTCACAACAAGCAGTGGCCATCGTAGGCTGCTTCTTGCTCAACCAAGATATGCATGAGCTACCAAGCATGAAGGAAAAACCACTAGTGGACACACAAGTGTCATAGCAACTAACTCAATCAGAGTTAGAAAAAGCATGTAAATCTAGTGATAGTGATCCCCTCTTGGGATAAAATAATCCAAGTAGCTGGGTACCACTCAAGTAGTGAAAGATGTGGTTAACTGCCAGCCAATGCTTGACAATTGGGCAATGCATAAACCTGCTCATCTCTAAGACAACAAACTGAATATCTTGCCAAGTAATGCATTAGCAAATCAAGCATCCACGAGCTTGTTGATAGAGAATAACATCAAATGCATCTCCAACATCATGAAGAGTCAATCCTAAACTTGTCTCCATAGAAGTGGCAATATCTTTGCAATCTTCGAGGCCAAAATGCTGTAATAATTTCTCAATATATATTGTTTGACACAAAGCTATTCCACCATCAACTTGCATAAACTGGGTGCCCAACTAATGATGGAAATGCCCCAAATTTGACATCTCAAATGAAGCATGCAAATCACCCTTAAAATCAGCAATATGCTTCTTATTACGGCCAATGAGTTGCATGTCATCAACATAGACAATAATGATCACATTCACATCTTTTGCATGCTTAACATATAAGGTGCTCTTAGTTGGACTATTCTCAAAACGATGTGCAATCAAGTAGCCATGTATCTTTTCATATCAAACACGTGGTGGTTTGAAGTCAAACCATATAATTCCTTTTTTGACATGCACACACTTGTTTTTCATGCCCTTTTTGCACAAAGCCACGGGCCCAAAAACATACACTTCTTCATGCAAGTCACCATTCAGAAATGCAATTTTAATATCCAACTAATGTACATTCCAACCATGATGAGCTTCATCACAATTTTGTGTTTCATCAAATAAAACAGGCTCATTCTCATCATAGAGAGTAGAGGCAACCATAGCATAGCAATCTGATGCAAAAGAAGCTCTATGAGATCTTGAATGAGTACAATATGACAGAGGTGCATCCAATTTACTATCTTGCAAAGTTTGCAGCAGCCATTTTGGCATAGTTTTTTTTGCCTCCTCAATATGAGATCTCTCATCAACAAGTGCATCCTATAAATCCGCATAAAAAATGGAATGATCTGCATCATCACATGAAACCTGTAAAGGTTGAGAAATTTCCTCATTTGGACCAGCACTAGACTATCCACATGTAAAACAAGGCAGCAAATTATCATACATATCTTTGGAGATAACTTATGTCTCCTTAGTACATGAAAGTAATGGTTGAATAGCATCTTCCACAAAAACAACATCATTGCTAACCAAAATGTGCTTTGTTTGTGGATGATACAAATGATAGCCTTTGTTTTTAGAACTGTACCCAACAAAAATACATTTCACTACTTTATCATCCAATTTCTTGCATTCTTTTTGAGGCATTAATGCATATGCCAGACAAACAAAGACATGCAAATGAGAAATAGATGGCTTGCAACCATGCCAAGCCTCATATGGAGTGATAGAATATAATGCTTTGGTGGGGCATCTGTTAAGTACATATGTTGCACACATAATAGCGTCAAGCCAAAAACTATGTGGTAAAGCCTAACTTTTGACCATACACCTCACCATCCCCATTGTCACAAGGAAGGGGAAAAGGAAGAGAGCTCACACATGCTCTCACAATAAAAGAGAAGCACAAAATCAGATTGAGGCAAGGAGGAATGATCTTCTTCTTCTTCTTCTATTACATAAAAGGAATGTAGAAGAATAACCTAAAAACAAGAATACGAGAAGTGCAATATATAGAGTCGAGTACATAAGGAAAAACCTAATGTCCGTGAATGAGTGAGCTTGCAAGAAACAAATGTGCCATCACTCTCGATAGATAAATCTAATAAAGTTCAATGAAGTATCCCTGACATATATCGGCATGAGCGCTATACATGTTAGATAAATAAAATACTAATACGTGTCATCTTGGATCATCACATGTAGAGCTTGATATCTCAAAAATCCCCCTCAAGCTCAATGCCATATCCTCTAATCCAAGCATCTTCCGAAACGTCTTCAGCTTCTTTGCTCCAAGTGCTTTAGTGAAAATATCATCAACCTGCTCATCTGTTATCACATAAACAAGATCAATATCACTTGTTAATACCTTCTCTCTCATGAAGTGATAATGTATCTCAATATGCTTTGTTCTAGCATGAAAAATAGGATTCCATGCTAAATGTATGCTGCTAAAATTATCACAATAGATGGTGATAGGCTTTTGCACTTCCACACCTAAATCTACAAGTAGTAAATCTAGTCATGATGCCTCACATTCTGCCATTGTAGCACCTCTATACTCAGCCTTTGTACTCGAAAAAGCAATAGTGGGTTGCTTCTTGTTGCTCAATGTAATAGCTGCACCTCCAAGTGAGAATAGAAAGCCACTAGTAGATCTTCTATTTGGAGTACTACCAGCCCAATCTCCATCGGTGTATCCATGAACTTGCAAATCTACACCAGCTTCATAAAACAATGCATAATCCAAAGTAGCACTCACATAATGTAAAGTGTGCCTCAAGGCACCCAAATGTGGCTTCCTAGGAACCTGCATAAATTGACTTTCAAGTCCAACAGTGTAGCTAAGATCAGGCCTCGTAATTGTGAGATATGTCAAACTTCCCACAATTTTCCTTTACATAGTAGCATTTTCCAATGCTTCACACGATGTAGTATCTAACTTCAAATTCTGATCTAATGGCATAGAAGTTGGCTTGCAACCAGCCATACTGTTGAGCCCATAAAAGTCATGTTGGTCAAGTCAACTGCAGTCAAAGTCAACAAGGTCAAGGTCAAAGTCAACAGGCGCAAAGTCAAAGTGCGTAAGTGCAGGTGTCAAAGTGCACAGGTAGTGCACAATGAATTGTCCACAAAGGGTAAATCGGAGAAAGTGGGTTGCAGGTTGCAGAGGTATTTTCTCTAATTGCCCCAAGTTCAAAGTGTGTTTTAAAGTGTTTTGGAAGGTTCAGGTGAACCCCCTCCCTTATGTGCAAAAGTGAAGAATTAAAAGGAAATGTGAAGGCATGTGAAGCGGCAAAGTGTACGCACAGGTGAAAGTATGGCCCCCCATTAAAATTTTTGGTTTTAGACTAAAGTCACTACAGGACAAAACAGTGAGTAGTTGGCTGCCACTTGTGAGAGCAATCTTGGGACATCAAAGTGAGCACCAAGATTCACTTGCAGTTAGGAGCGTACGTGATCGACACTAAAATCAAGGCAAGAGCCATTCTTGGAAAAGAGGTTAGAGTAAGCAAGAGGAGCATAGGCTAAGGGGAGCAAGAGAGAGAGAAGTGCGAGAGTCACCAGAGTACGTCGCACAGAAGTGGAAGTGCAAGGTGCATAGAGAGTGACCAAGGATTTTGGTGCAGAGAAGTGCTAAGCTATAGTTCCCCCAAGTATCTCAAGGTCCTTTGGCAGTGTACGCTTGCCGACAGCAGGTATTCACTCCTCCCCCTTTGTGGAAGCTTGGTGCAAGGTGTGCACAAGGAGAAGCTTGAAGCAGGTGGAGGTTTGTTGCAGAGGAGGTCGGCAGCAAGAGGACGTTGGGATATTGGATATTTTGTAATTGGGCACTCTGCGGGATTGTGCACAGAGGTATTGGTGTATCTTGTATTTCAAACATTGTACTTTTCTTACTGTAATCAAACGGCAGAAACTTCCAAGGTGTATTTTCTCTTTTGGTCCTTTCATTTTCTCCTACAAACCCTCAAACTCCTTCTTGTCAAAGAATCCCCCAACAAATTTGGCACGCCCGGTGGGACTTCCAAGGAGCTTTGAGCATAGGAGACTATATATTGCCATTGGAGGACAACATTCCAGTGTCGACAACATTACTCCAGTGGGCCAAAAGGTACATCCTTCTATCAAGGTCTCATTTTAAGTGGACTATGAATAGCTCATGACCGCGACCCGGTCACAAACCTTGAGAATCAAGTGCAAGCAGACAAGAAGAAAGACGAACCGAAGATCATCGAGTCCACTTTCATCGACTTCATCGGTAGGAAGCATGGCAGGACAGGTGGACCTAGAAATCTTGCTCTCCAGGTTAAACATAAAATTCCCCTCCTTCAGAGGTTTAGCCCATGAGGACCCAGATGAGCACATTCGACGATTTCTTTCATTATGTAAGACTAGGGGACTAATGGGTAGGGAAGATGCTTTCTTGATACTCTTCCCCGCCACATTGGAAGGTCTGGCAGACAAGTGGTTTAGTCAGTTTGCCGAAAATCACTTTACCTCTTGGGATTTGATGAAGGAGGCCTTTAAGAATCAATTTCAGCATGGCAACACGGCTGAGATCATTATAGAAGAATTGGAAAACTTAAAGTTGGGTCCAGGAGAGAAGTTCCCCGAATTCGTGACCAGGGCCAAAGCATTAATGGCTAAACTACCGGATCCACCACACGACTTCTTTGTCAAGAAGTGGTTAGCCAAACCTTTACCTGTGGTCACCCAATGCAAAATAAAAGAGTTAGTTCTACCTACAGCCTCCATAGAGGAGTTCATCACCACGGCTACAAGACTGGAGCAAATAAGGCACCAATATGGGACAACTTCTTCACCACCAACATATGATACAGAGATGGAGGATCTAGTGACCCAGCTGAGGAGGGAGTTGGAGGGCTTAAAGAGAAATAAGCCCTACAAAGAGGAGGAGACTGCTGTGGCTCAATTGAGAAGGGAGATTGAAGCACTCAAGCTTCAAAAGGAAGAGGTGGCCCAAGCAGAGGAATTAGCTCAGCTGCGACAGGAGTTGCAGGAGCTCAAAGGAGGGGGCATCAAGAGTGGTCTTTGGTGTTCCATGTGCAGCAAACAAGGGCATATAGTAAGTGAGTGTCCTCTGTTAAGTGTAACTTGCCAATTATGCAGGAAGGTTGGCCATGAGGCCCATGAATGCCAATCAAGGGGAATGCCTGCAACGACATACTGGACCCAAGGAGGACCCCCAACAACCACAAATGTGATGGCTGCACAAAATCAAGGTAACACTTATAACCCTAGACAGAGGGATAATTTTGGAAATGGGCCTAGAAGGCCAATTATTTGTTTCAGATGTGGGGAATGTGGGCACTATCAAAGTAGGTGCACCCTACCAGAAAATGCCCCCCCTTGCAGAAACTGCCCAGAGGCCAGAGACCACTACACAATTTGTTGTCCTAAGAATCAAGCCTCTTCATCTGGGCCCCACATTCAAATGATTTCCGTGCAGGAAGAAGAAATGGCAAATCAAGTTAAGGTGCCATCACCATCTACCAGGGTGGTGCAGTTAGAGGAAATTGACTCTTTTACTGTGCAGACAAGAAGCAAAGGGAAGGTTCCAGTGGACATGGGTCAAGAATCATTGATTAATGGATTAAACAGAGACAAAGGTGTGTCTGAAGACCAAGCCACCACAATTGCAGACACAAGGAAAAAGGAAAATTGCACAGGTACCAGTGATGCCATTGGACAGGCATTCAGCAGGGCTCATGAGGAGTTGGATAAGTCAAATGGAGCCCAAGCTCTTAAGGAATCAGAAGCCTCCAGACTGCTCAAGTCCATGAAAAAGGAGGTCAGTATTTTTGATTTAATAAAGATGGATGGGAAGTTCAGGTCAGAACTCTTGCAGATAATTGATGAAATGTCCACAACAAGCTTAGTGGCAAAAGCTGCTGTTATGCATAAAGATAAATATGTAGGGGAAGCACCCCTCACAGATTACAAGAGCCCTCGGCTAACCATTTCTATTAAAGGTCATGAGTTTCAAGGAGTTATTGTGGATGGTGGTTCTGGCATTAACTTGATGCCTGAATATACCATGAAAAAGATTGGACTATACCCTTCACAACCTGCCAACTTCACTGTAACAATGGCAGACCAAAGCATAGTAAGGCCTATGGGAGTGGTTCCTGGAGTCCCAGTCAGGATTCAAGGTACTATCTTTAACTTGGACTTTGTTGTTTTAAGGCTGCCACAGGTAGAAGGAAGCTTCCCACTGTTAATTGGGAGACCTTGGTTAAGGCATGCCAATGTGCTGCATGATTGGGGCAAGGACACAATGTGGGTAAAGCAAGAGGGAAAAGAGTTGCAGCAGATAATTTTAGAAGAAGGCCCAGATAATCAGAAAAATACTAGCATGATGCAGACAATCGGTATTTGTATGGAAGAAGAAGTGGTGGACAACCCAGAAGCAGACCTATTTGAAAGAGCAGATTTATATGAAGATGAAAACATGTTGGCTTGGCTCCATGCAGAAGACCCATCCTCCTGCTATGGAATTTTTCCAAACTCATGTATAGAAAAAGCATATGAAGAAAAAGAGGAAATCACTCAGGTTGAAACAGTAGCAGTCAAAGGCCATAGCAAAGCGAAGAAAAGCAAAGTCCTTACATGCAGCAGTGATAAAGCTACTCAAATTCATATATCAATGGCCACTTTTTTATGGATTCTGGTATGGCTATCATCTGTTATTTCAATTCTTATGGTAGCAAGTGCAGGGCTTTACAAGAATGTGGAAGTTGCTACTGCCAGTATTTGGGAACATAGGGTTCCTCTGGATGAAGAAGCTGGAGTAGTAAAATTAAAATTTTGCAAATCATATCATAAAGTTGCTGGAGGAGATAACATTCTAATGAAGGATTTAGGGTACCCCTCTCAGATGGCCAGGGTGCCCCAGGAGAAGACCAAAGCAATGAAGTGCAGTACAAATGCAGATTATGGAGGAGTCTCTCTCAGTCAACAATACAAGGCTCAAGGCCTATTATCAAGCCAACTGAAGTTTTATGGATCACCTGGAACCTGCAAAAATTGTCCAGGTTGTACATAGTCTTTTCTCGTCATTTTTACTTAAGTTTTAGTAGTTTTCTTATCCATTTCATGCTTGTTTCTTGAGGTTTTAGCAAATTTAGCAGTCATTTCATCCACTTTGCAAAGGCACAAATTTTGGAATTTTTTAGAAATTTTTTCAGATTTTTTCAGGCATTTTTTTGGACTTTTTCTAGTATTTTCACCTTTTTCATGTGTCTTTTTATTGCCCAATTTGAGGAATAAATGGAGGGTCTCTGTGGTTTGATGAAGGATTTTAGGCTCAACATGTAGAAAATTTCATCAGAATTTTTTCAGAATTTTTTTTAGAATTTTTTGGCCTTTTTTTCAGATTTTTCCTTGATTTTTCTCTAAATTGGGCTATTTAAAAAAAAAAAAAAAAAAAAAAGCCCCCTAGGGAATTTGCGGGTTCCCAAAAAAAAAAAAAAAAAAAAAAAATCCCCACAACCCACCCCCCCTCATCACACCCCAGCGCCCCCCCCTCCCGACCCCGCTCACCACAACCCCCCCCCTCAACACACCCCATCCCCCCCCCTCCCAACCCCGCTCGACACACCCCAACCCCGCTCAATACACCCCAGCGCCCCCCCCCCCTCCCGACCCCGCTCACCACAACCCCCCCCCCCCCCCCCCCCTCAACACACCCCATCCCCCCCCCCTCCCAACCCCGCTCGACACACCCCAACCCCGCTCAACACACCCCAACCCCCCCCTCCCAACCCCGCTCAACACACCCCAACCCCCCCTCCCAACCCCGCTCAACACACCCCAACCCCCCCCCTCCCAACCCCGCTCGACACACCCCAACCCCCCCCCCCCCCCTCTTTTATTTTTTTTTATTATTATTTTTATTTTTTATTTTATTTCATTATTTATTTTCTTTATTTATCACACCCCAACCCCGCTCAACACACCCCAACCCCCCCCTCCCAACCCCGCTCAACACACCCCAACCCCCCCCTCCCAACCCCGCTCGACACAACCCAACCCCCCCCCTCTTTTATTTTTTTTTATTATTATTTTTATTTTTTATTTTATTTCATTATTTATTTTCTTTATTTATCACACCCCAACCCCGCTCAACACACCCCAACCCCCCCCCTCCCAACCCCGCTCAACACACCCCAACCCCCCCCTCCCAACCCCGCTCGACACAACCCAACCCCCCCCCCCCTCTTTTTTTTTTTATTATTATTTTTATTTTTTATTTTATTTCATTATTTATTTTCTTTATTTATCACACCCCAACCCCGCTCAACACACCCCAACCCCCCCCTCCCAACCCCGCTCAACACACCCCAACCCCCCCCCTCCCAACCCCGCTCGACACAACCCAACCCCCCCCCCCTCTTTTATTTTTTTTATTATTATTTTTATTTTTTATTTTATTTCATTATTTATTTTCTTTATTTATCACACCCCAACCCCGCTCAACACACCCCAACCCCCCCCTCCCAACCCCGCTCGACACACCCCAACCCCCCCCCTCTTTTATTTTTTTTTATTATTTTTTATTATTATTTTTATTTTTTATTTTTTATTTTATTTCATTATTTATTTTCTTTATTTATTACACCCCAACCCCCCTCAACACACCCCAAACCCCCCCTCCCAACCCCGCTCGACACACCCCAACCCCGCTCAACACACCCCAACCCCCCCCCTCTTTTATTTTTTTATTATTATTTTTATTTTTTATTTCATTTCATTATTTATTTTCTTTATTTATTTTCCTTTTATTTATTTTTTATTATTTAGGCGTTCGAATTTCTTTACTAAAAAAAAAAAAAAAAAAAAAACTTTAGATATCCATTTTTTTTATTATTACTTATATTTTTTTTTATTTTTTATGGCTTGAAGCTTTTGGCTCTGAATTGTGCCTCGGTTGGCCGTTTTTTACAAAAAAGGAGTCATTTTCATGTTTTTTGGCATCTCTGGACTCCGTTTTTGGCTTTATTTTTCCAAATTCCAACATTTTATCTGAGTTTTGGTCAAAACCCTCACTAATTGAACACAATTATCCCATGTTTTTATTTACCCACATTGTCCAAATGGTCTATTCTCACCTTGTCTTCCCTTATGTTTAATAATATCCCATATGTACCCTCTGTAGCCCTCCGATTTGATCATTTTAGCCTCCTCCCGACCCCTGATTCGGAGCCCTCCCATTTGATCCTTTTAGCCTCCTCCCGACCCCTGATTCCTACTCCCAATCCCTCCCTTTACCAATATGCCCAGCCACATCCTTTCCCCTCCCTACCCCATCCATCTTCGCACCCTCAGCCCTCCCTTCCCCTTCCTTTCTAACCTCCCATTGCCCCCCTTTTTTGCTTTTCCATTCCAAATCCCAATTTTGGTTCTTCTCTGGTGCTTGTTCTCTCCTGCTTTTGGTGGAATTGGTTGCTGCTCAGATGTCCTATTCAAGTTTTTGCGGCTCTTCAAAGTTTTAGCTATAGCTCTCCGGGACGGAGAGCACATTAGGTGGTGGGCAACTGTTGAGCCCATAAAAGTCATGTTGGTCAAGTCAACTGCAGTCAAAGTCAACAAGGTCAAGGTCAAAGTCAACAGGCGCAAAGTCAAAGTGCGTAAGTGCAGGTGTCAAAGTGCACAGGTAGTGCACAATGAATTGTCCACAAAGGGTAAATCGGAGAAAGTGGGTTGCAGGTTGCAGAGGTATTTTCTCTAATTGCCCCAAGTTCAAAGTGTGTTTTAAAGTGTTTTGGAAGGTTCAGGTGAACCCCCCCCCTTATGTGCAAAAGTGAAGAATTAAAAGGAAATGTGAAGGCATGTGAAGCGGCAAAGTGTACGCACAGGTGAAAGTATGGCCCCCCATTAAAATTTTTGGTTTTAGACTAAAGTCACTACAGGACAAAACAGTGAGTAGTTGGCTGCCACTTGTGAGAGCAATCTTGGGACATCAAAGTGAGCACCAAGATTCACTTGCAGTTAGGAGCGTACGTGATCGACACTAAAATCAAGGCAAGAGCCATTCTTGGAAAAGAGGTTAGAGTAAGCAAGAGGAGCATAGGCTAAGGGGAGCAAGAGAGAGAGAAGTGCGAGAGTCACCAGAGTACGTCGCACAGAAGTGGAAGTGCAAGGTGCATAGAGAGTGACCAAGGATTTTGGTGCAGAGAAGTGCTAAGCTATAGTTCCCCCAAGTATCTCAAGGTCCTTTGGCAGTGTACGCTTGCCGACAGCAGGTATTCACTCCTCCCCCTTTGTGGAAGCTTGGTGCAAGGTGTGCACAAGGAGAAGCTTGAAGCAGGTGGAGGTTTGTTGCAGAGGAGGTCGGCAGCAAGAGGACGTTGGGATATTGGATATTTTGTAATTGGGCACTCTGCGGGATTGTGCACAGAGGTATTGGTGTATCTTGTATTTCAAACATTGTACTTTTCTTACTGTAATCAAACGGCAGAAACTTCCAAGGTGTATTTTCTCTTTTGGTCCTTTCATTTTCTCCTACAAACCCTCAAACTCCTTCTTGTCAAAGAATCCCCCAACAAATTTGGCACGCCCGGTGGGACTTCCAAGGAGCTTTGAGCATAGGAGACTATATATTGCCATTGGAGGACAACATTCCAGTGTCGACAACATTACTCCAGTGGGCCAAAAGGTACATCCTTCTATCAAGGTCTCATTTTAAGTGGACTATGAATAGCTCATGACCGCGACCCGGTCACAAACCTTGAGAATCAAGTGCAAGCAGACAAGAAGAAAGACGAACCGAAGATCATCGAGTCCACTTTCATCGACTTCATCGGTAGGAAGCATGGCAGGACAGGTGGACCTAGAAATCTTGCTCTCCAGGTTAAACATAAAATTCCCCTCCTTCAGAGGTTTAGCCCATGAGGACCCAGATGAGCACATTCGACGATTTCTTTCATTATGTAAGACTAGGGGACTAATGGGTAGGGAAGATGCTTTCTTGATACTCTTCCCCGCCACATTGGAAGGTTTGGCAGACAAGTGGTTTAGTCAGTTTGCCGAAAATCACTTTACCTCTTGGGATTTGATGAAGGAGGCCTTTAAGAATCAATTTCAGCATGGCAACACGGCTGAGATCATTATAGAAGAATTGGAAAACTTAAAGTTGGGTCCAGGAGAGAAGTTCCCCGAATTCGTGACCAGGGCCAAAGCATTAATGGCTAAACTACCGGATCCACCACACGACTTCTTTGTCAAGAAGTGGTTAGCCAAACCTTTACCTGTGGTCACCCAATGCAAAATAAAAGAGTTAGTTCTACCTACAGCCTCCATAGAGGAGTTCATCACCACGGCTACAAGACTGGAGCAAATAAGGCACCAATATGGGACAACTTCTTCACCACCAACATATGATACAGAGATGGAGGATCTAGTGACCCAGCTGAGGAGGGAGTTGGAGGGCTTAAAGAGAAATAAGCCCTACAAAGAGGAGGAGACTGCTGTGGCTCAATTGAGAAGGGAGATTGAAGCACTCAAGCTTCAAAAGGAAGAGGAGGCCCAAGCAGAGGAATTAGCTCAGCTGCGACAGGAGTTGCAGGAGCTCAAAGGAGGGGGCATCAAGAGTGGTCTTTGGTGTTCCATGTGCAGCAAACAAGGGCATATAGTAAGTGAGTGTCCTCTGTTAAGTGTAACTTGCCAATTATGCAGGAAGGTTGGCCATGAGGCCCATGAATGCCAATCAAGGGGAATGCCTGCAACGACATACTGGACCCAAGGAGGACCCCCAACAACCACAAATGTGATGGCTGCACAAAATCAAGGTAACACTTATAACCCTAGACAGAGGGATAATTTTGGAAATGGGCCTAGAAGGCCAATTATTTGTTTCAGATGTGGGGAATGTGGGCACTATCAAAGTAGGTGCACCCTACCAGAAAATGCCCCCCCTTGCAGAAACTGCCCAGAGGCCAGAGACCACTACACAATTTGTTGTCCTAAGAATCAAGCCTCTTCATCTGGGCCCCACATTCAAATGATTTCCGTGCAGGAAGAAGAAATGGCAAATCAAGTTAAGGTGCCATCACCATCTACCAGGGTGGTGCAGTTAGAGGAAATTGACTCTTTTACTGTGCAGACAAGAAGCAAAGGGAAGGTTCCAGTGGACATGGGTCAAGAATCATTGATTAATGGATTAAACAGAGACAAAGGTGTGTCTGAAGACCAAGCCACCACAATTGCAGACACAAGGAAAAAGGAAAATTGCACAGGTACCAGTGATGCCATTGGACAGGCATTCAGCAGGGCTCATGAGGAGTTGGATAAGTCAAATGGAGCCCAAGCTCTTAAGGAATCAGAAGCCTCCAGACTGCTCAAGTCCATGAAAAAGGAGGTCAGTATTTTTGATTTAATAAAGATGGATGGGAAGTTCAGGTCAGAACTCTTGCAGATAATTGATGAAATGTCCACAACAAGCTTAGTGGCAAAAGCTGCTGTTATGCATAAAGATAAATATGTAGGGGAAGCACCCCTCACAGATTACAAGAGCCCTCGGCTAACCATTTCTATTAAAGGTCATGAGTTTCAAGGAGTTATTGTGGATGGTGGTTCTGGCATTAACTTGATGCCTGAATATACCATGAAAAAGATTGGACTATACCCTTCACAACCTGCCAACTTCACTGTAACAATGGCAGACCAAAGCATAGTAAGGCCTATGGGAGTGGTTCCTGGAGTCCCAGTCAGGATTCAAGGTACTATCTTTAACTTGGACTTTGTTGTTTTAAGGCTGCCACAGGTAGAAGGAAGCTTCCCACTGTTAATTGGGAGACCTTGGTTAAGGCATGCCAATGTGCTGCATGATTGGGGCAAGGACACAATGTGGGTAAAGCAAGAGGGAAAAGAGTTGCAGCAGATAATTTTAGAAGAAGGCCCAGATAATCAGAAAAATACTAGCATGATGCAGACAATCGGTATTTGTATGGAAGAAGAAGTGGTGGACAACCCAGAAGCAGACCTATTTGAAAGAGCAGATTTATATGAAGATGAAAACATGTTGGCTTGGCTCCATGCAGAAGACCCATCCTCCTGCTATGGAATTTTTCCAAACTCATGTATAGAAAAAGCATATGAAGAAAAAGAGGAAATCACTCAGGTTGAAACAGTAGCAGTCAAAGGCCATAGCAAAGCGAAGAAAAGCAAAGTCCTTACATGCAGCAGTGATAAAGCTACTCAAATTCATATATCAATGGCCACTTTTTTATGGATTCTGGTATGGCTATCATCTGTTATTTCAATTCTTATGGTAGCAAGTGCAGGGCTTTACAAGAATGTGGAAGTTGCTACTGCCAGTATTTGGGAACATAGGGTTCCTCTGGATGAAGAAGCTGGAGTAGTAAAATTAAAATTTTGCAAATCATATCATAAAGTTGCTGGAGGAGATAACATTCTAATGAAGGATTTAGGGTACCCCTCTCAGATGGCCAGGGTGCCCCAGGAGAAGACCAAAGCAATGAAGTGCAGTACAAATGCAGATTATGGAGGAGTCTCTCTCAGTCAACAATACAAGGCTCAAGGCCTATTATCAAGCCAACTGAAGTTTTATGGATCACCTGGAACCTGCAAAAATTGTCCAGGTTGTACATAGTCTTTTCTCGTCATTTTTACTTAAGTTTTAGTAGTTTTCTTATCCATTTCATGCTTGTTTCTTGAGGTTTTAGCAAATTTAGCAGTCATTTCATCCACTTTGCAAAGGCACAAATTTTGGAATTTTTTAGAAATTTTTTCAGATTTTTTCAGGCATTTTTTTGGACTTTTTCTAGTATTTTCACCTTTTTCATGTGTCTTTTTATTGCCCAATTTGAGGAATAAATGGAGGGTCTCTGTGGTTTGATGAAGGATTTTAGGCTCAACATGTAGAAAATTTCATCAGAATTTTTTCAGAATTTTTTTTAGAATTTTTTGGCCTTTTTTTCAGATTTTTCCTTGATTTTTCTCTAAATTGGGCTATTTAAAAAAAAAAAAAAAAAAAAAGCCCCCTAGGGAATTTGCGGGTTCCCAAAAAAAAAAAAAAAAAAAAAAAATCCCCACAACCCACCCCCCCTCATCACACCCCAGCGCCCCCCCCTCCCGACCCCGCTCACCACAACCCCCCCCCTCAACACACCCCATCCCCCCCCCTCCCAACCCCGCTCGACACACCCCAACCCCGCTCAATACACCCCAGCGCCCCCCCCCCTCCCGACCCCGCTCACCACAACCCCCCCCCCCCCCCCCCTCAACACACCCCATCCCCCCCCCCTCCCAACCCCGCTCGACACACCCCAACCCCGCTCAACACACCCCAACCCCCCCTCCCAACCCCGCTCAACACACCCCAACCCCCCCTCCCAACCCCGCTCAACACACCCCAACCCCCCCCCTCCCAACCCCGCTCGACACACCCCAACCCCCCCCCCCCCCTCTTTTATTTTTTTTTTATTATTATTTTTATTTTTTCTTTTATTTCATTATTTATTTTCTTTATTTATCACACCCCAACCCCGCTCAACACACCCCAACCCCCCCCTCCCAACCCCGCTCAACACACCCCAACCCCCCCCTCCCAACCCCGCTCGACACAACCCAACCCCCCCCCTCTTTTATTTTTTTTTATTATTATTTTTATTTTTTATTTTATTTCATTATTTATTTTCTTTATTTATCACACCCCAACCCCGCTCAACACACCCCAACCCCCCCCTCCCAACCCCGCTCAACACACCCCAACCCCCCCCTCCCAACCCCGCTCGACACAACCCAACCCCCCCCCCCCCCCCTCTTTTTTTTTTTATTATTATTTTTATTTTTTATTTTATTTCATTATTTATTTTCTTTATTTATCACACCCCAACCCCGCTCAACACACCCCAACCCCCCCCTCCCAACCCCGCTCAACACACCCCAACCCCCCCCCTCCCAACCCCGCTCGACACAACCCAACCCCCCCCCCCCCTCTTTTATTTTTTTTATTATTATTTTTATTTTTTATTTTATTTCATTATTTATTTTCTTTATTTATCACACCCCAACCCCGCTCAACACACCCCAACCCCCCCCTCCCAACCCCGCTCGACACACCCCAACCCCCCCCCCCCCCTCTTTTATTTTTTTTTTTATTTTTTATTATTATTTTTATTTTTTATTTTTTATTTTATTTCATTATTTATTTTCTTTATTTATTACACCCCAACCCCCCTCAACACACCCCAAACCCCCCCTCCCAACCCCGCTCGACACACCCCAACCCCGCTCAACACACCCCAACCCCCCCCCTCTTTTATTTTTTTATTATTATTTTTATTTTTTATTTCATTTCATTATTTATTTTCTTTATTTATTTTCCTTTTATTTATTTTTTATTATTTAGGCGTTCGAATTTCTTTACTAAAAAAAAAAAAAAAAAAACTTTAGATATCCATTTTTTTTATTATTACTTATATTTTTTTTTATTTTTTATGGCTTGAAGCTTTTGGCTCTGAATTGTGCCTCGGTTGGCCGTTTTTTACAAAAAAGGAGTCATTTTCATGTTTTTTGGCATCTCTGGACTCCGTTTTTGGCTTTATTTTTCCAAATTCCAACATTTTATCTGAGTTTTGGTCAAAACCCTCACTAATTGAACACAATTATCCCATGTTTTTATTTACCCACATTGTCCAAATGGTCTATTCTCACCTTGTCTTCCCTTATGTTTAATAATATCCCATATGTACCCTCTGTAGCCCTCCGATTTGATCATTTTAGCCTCCTCCCGACCCCTGATTCGGAGCCCTCCCATTTGATCCTTTTAGCCTCCTCCCGACCCCTGATTCCTACTCCCAATCCCTCCCTTTACCAATATGCCCAGCCCACATCCTTTCCCCTCCCTACCCCATCCATCTTCGCACCCTCAGCCCTCCCTTCCCCTTCCTTTCTAACCTCCCATTGCCCCCCTTTTTTGCTTTTCCATTCCAAATCCCAATTTTGGTTCTTCTCTGGTGCTTGTTCTCTCCTGCTTTTGGTGGAATTGGTTGCTGCTCAGATGTCCTATTCAAGTTTTTGCGTCTCTTCAAAGTTTTAGCTATAGCTCTCCGGGACGGAGAGCACATTAGGTGGTGGGCAACTGTTGAGCCCATAAAAGTCATGTTGGTCAAGTCAACTGCAGTCAAAGTCAACAAGGTCAAGGTCAAAGTCAACAGGCGCAAAGTCAAAGTGCGTAAGTGCAGGTGTCAAAGTGCACAGGTAGTGCACAATGAATTGTCCACAAAGGGTAAATCGGAGAAAGTGGGTTGCAGGTTGCAGAGGTATTTTCTCTAATTGCCCCAAGTTCAAAGTGTGTTTTAAAGTGTTTTGGAAGGTTCAGGTGAACCCCCCCCTTATGTGCAAAAGTGAAGAATTAAAAGGAAATGTGAAGGCATGTGAAGCGGCAAAGTGTACGCACAGGTGAAAGTATGGCCCCCCATTAAAATTTTTGGTTTTAGACTAAAGTCACTACAGGACAAAACAGTGAGTAGTTGGCTGCCACTTGTGAGAGCAATCTTGGGACATCAAAGTGAGCACCAAGATTCACTTGCAGTTAGGAGCGTACGTGATCGACACTAAAATCAAGGCAAGAGCCATTCTTGGAAAAGAGGTTAGAGTAAGCAAGAGGAGCATAGGCTAAGGGGAGCAAGAGAGAGAGAAGTGCGAGAGTCACCAGAGTACGTCGCACAGAAGTGGAAGTGCAAGGTGCATAGAGAGTGACCAAGGATTTTGGTGCAGAGAAGTGCTAAGCTATAGTTCCCCCAAGTATCTCAAGGTCCTTTGGCAGTGTACGCTTGCCGACAGCAGGTATTCACTCCTCCCCCTTTGTGGAAGCTTGGTGCAAGGTGTGCACAAGGAGAAGCTTGAAGCAGGTGGAGGTTTGTTGCAGAGGAGGTCGGCAGCAAGAGGACGTTGGGATATTGGATATTTTGTAATTGGGCACTCTGCGGGATTGTGCACAGAGGTATTGGTGTATCTTGTATTTCAAACATTGTACTTTTCTTACTGTAATCAAACGGCAGAAACTTCCAAGGTGTATTTTCTCTTTTGGTCCTTTCATTTTCTCCTACAAACCCTCAAACTCCTTCTTGTCAAAGAATCCCCCAACACATACCATACTTTTGTAGCATATTCAAGGCATATTGCCTTTGTGATATCCATATACCTATTTCTGTATGTATAAACTCACTGCCCAAGAAATAGCGCAACACACCAAGATCTTTCATGTCAAATTCCTGCATAAGAAGTTGTTTTACCTGTTTAATGCTTTCTTCATTATCACCACCTAGAATCAAGTGGTCAACGTAAATAGCAACTATTGTGATGCCATCATCACCCTTCCTTGCATATAATGAATGATCTTCACATATAGAAAACCCAATGGAGATTAAGTAATCAGCAATCCTTGCATGCCATGCATGAAGAGCTTGCTTCAGCCCATACAAAGCCTTTTGCAACCTACAAACATATTTTGGATGCTTTTTATGTTCATATCCTTGTGGCTAGTCCATGTATACTTCTTCCTATAACTCACCATATAGGAAAGCATTCTTCACATCCATCTGATGTAAAGTCCATCTTTTTGCTATAGCTAATGCAACAAGCGTCCTAACAGTAGACATTTTAGCTACAGGGCTAAATGTTTCCTCATAATCAATGCCATATGTTTATGCATATCCTTTTGCTACCAATCATGCTTTGTACCTGCTTATGCTACCATCAACATTGTGCTTTACCTTGTAAACCCACTTACAGCCTATGGTTTTCTTTCCTTGTGGCAATGGAACCAACTTCCATGTATTGTTCCCATAAAGTATAGCCATCTCCTCATCCATAGATTTTTTCCCAATCTGTGTTTCCAACTGCATCTTCAAAACAAGAAGGTTCAACATCATGTATTCCCTTTGTCATGTAGACACAATATTGATGAGCCATATAACTGCCATACATCAATCGTTGCAGTGAATTTTGCATCCTCCCAGATCTTCTTGGTCTTGGGTCACTTCTCCTTGTATCATCTGCATGTGCCTTTGTTACTCCTGGAGTCTTCAGAGAGGCCAATCCAAGTTCCTCATCAAGCCTCTTTTTTGAACTGCTAGAGTCTCCATCAACGTCTTCAAAACCTACACATGTTTTACTACCAGCAAAAAGCTTTTCTTTACCTTTCTTGGATGTATTTGATCAATTTGCTGGACTAAAATTTCCATGCAATCTTCCACTCCATGGATTTGAATTGGAACTATTACTCGGTGATGCGTCGAGTCCACTCAAAACTTGAGATTCTACACTTGATTTTTCAGCATTTTGTTTGTCATTTGGTTCAAGATTCAGTCCTTCTTTGGCATCTGCACAGAAGCTTGACATTTCATCAAATACCACATCTCTGCTCACCTTCACCTGTCGTGTGAATGGGTTATAAATTTATATCCCTTTTTCTCAAGGGAGTATCTAATGAAGACACATTTTTCTGCTTTTGGATCAAGCTTCGTCCTCAACTCATTTGAAACATGTACATATGCAATACAGCCAAACACTTTCATATGTGATAAGTTTGACTTTTTACCTCTGAACTTCTCTTCAGGCGTAACTTGATGTACAATAGTAGTCGGAGTTCTGTTCATGATGCATACAATAGTATACACTGCTTCTGCCCAATAACAATGAGGCATATTCTTCTTAGCCATCAAGGCTCTTGCTATTTCTGCAATATGTCTATTTTTGCATTCAGCAATGCTATTCTGTTGTGGTGTGTACCTCCATGAAAATTGACATCAAAATCCATGACTTTTTAGAAAATTGCTGAACTCATGGACATGTATTCACCTCCTCCATCAGACCTGATATATTTTCCTGTCTGCTTTTCACCATAACCTTCAAATTTTGGAAGTGAGGAACACCTCACTCTTCTCTTTCATGAAATATACCCATACTTTTCGTGTATGGTCATCAATGAAAGTAACATAAAACGTGCAACCGCCCATAGATGTGGTCTTTGTAGGACCCCAAACATCTGTATGTACTATTTGTACCACATTCTCACTGACAAGCTTATCATGCGGAAACGATAATCTTGACTGTTTACCAAATTGACATGCTGCACATACCTTTTGCATTTCGGCAACCTTGAAATTTGGTAGTCCATTGACAATCTCCTTTGACTGCATTAATTTCAACGTTTGTAGATTTGCATGTCCAATTCATTTGTGCCAGATCTCTAAATCAGCAATAACTCCTGCACCTTTTGCAAACATGGCTACATTCATTTCAGGAATTTTCACATTTAAGGTGAACATCATACCCACTTTGTTTCCTTTGGCAATCAATCATCCACCCTGTTTGTACTCTTCTACATATAAGCCATCAGCATTGAACCTACCTTGTGATCCATGTTCAACCATTTGTCCAATAGAAACTAGATTCTTTGTTATATTTGGAACATGCAGCACATCAGCATGATGTTTTACCTTTCTGTCCTCCATAGACAATGCTATGTTTCCTGTGTGCTCGATAGGAGGTGATGTGTTGTCACCTATTTCAACATATCTAGGAACTGGCAACTTCTGCAATAATTCACAACACTACAAAACACTACAAGCAACACTTCTGCTTGAAGACTGTCACACTATGGTGTGACAATTCGATCTTAGAAAAACACAGTTTTCATGTATCAACAGTACACGGAATCGCTTGAAATTCTTGACCTCAAATATATGAGTGTTGCCGAATAGGATGGAAGTTACACTTTTTCAAACCCACTTGTTTTTTTTGTGGGCCCCACCAAGAGCAAAAAATAGTGGAAGATTGAAATGCTGATCTTGCAAAAACAAGTGACCCTAAAGGGATAACTCTTGAAAATATTTTGAGGTCTTCTACCTTCACGTCAATTTTCGTAGCAATTTGAGGTTGTTTGTGAATCACGCTTTCTCCACACCTTCTCATGTACTCTTCATTGTCAGCCTTATCCACTAGCTCTCTATAGCCACACTAGCTCTGATACCATGTCACGAGGAAGGAGATAATGAAGAGAGATCAGACACACACTCTCACAATCAAAGAGAATCACACACTCAGATTGAGGCAAGGAGGACTGATTTTGTTCGTTTCTTCTATTACATAAAAGGAATGTACATGAATGACATAAAAACAAGAATACAACAAGTGCAATATATAAAGTCCAGTACATAAAGAAAAACCTAATGTCCGCGAATGAGTAAGCTGGCAAGAAACAAATGTGCCATCGCTCTCAGTAGATAAATCTAATAAAGCTCAATGAAGTATCCCTAACATATATTGGCATGACTGCTATACATGTAAGAGAAATAAAAAACTGATACATCTCATCCTGGATCATCACATGTTGGGCTTGATATCTCAACACCCATGAGTGAATTGTTCTTCCTTTCAACAAATCCATTCCATTGAGGTGCATACCGCACTGTACACTCATGTTTTATCCCACGTTCAACCAGAAATGCATTAAAGTCAGAAGAAATATATTCCCCCCTGAATGAGAATGGAGGGTGCCCATTTTACATGCTGACAAAATTTTATCCAAAACCAGAAATTTTTTGAAGCACATAAACACTTTGGACTTTGCTTTAAGTGGATACACCCATGCATGCCTAGAAAAATCATCAATGAAATTTACGAAGTAAAGGTAGTTACCAAAAGGTGTCTACATAGAACCATAGAAATCACTATGAAGAAGTTGCAATTTTTAGTAGCACAAATTGAACCATCTTTTGGGAAGGAGGAAAGCTGCATTTTGCCCAAAATACAACCTTCAGAGACATCTTTACACGGTGCCTCAAGTTTGGGCAAAGAGAACACCATTTGAGATTTCTACAGATGTAGCAAAATTTTAGATGACCAAAGAGTGCATGCCAAAGCTTTGCATCTGACATTGCTTGAGAATCTTGAACTACACATGCCGAATCATTCATAGATTTTTCATAATCTATGAGCTTATATAGCCCACGACATAAAATGCCAGAGGCGATAATGGCATTACTATTTCATAAATCATGATCTGTACATCTGTTGTCAACAAATTTCACAACCAAGCCAATCTTGGCTAATGCAAAAAATGATAATAGGTTTTTTCTTGATCCCTCACACAAATAAAGCATTTGAAAATGTAAAAGAACTACATGAGTAATATTCATTATGATCTTACCAACTCCCATGATAGGATAAGAGGAGTTTTTAGTGCATGTGACAACATCCCTTGTGGGGGAGGCTCAAGTGAAGTGAAGAAACTGCATTGCAAGGTAATATGTTTGGTTGCCCCACTATCAAAGTACCAAACATCTGAGTTTACTAGAGACTTAAAATGTTCATGAAAAGATGGGTGATAATTGCAAACAATAGTAAATGCCCCTTCTTCATTCTACACAAGATTACCATACTTTATTTTGGGTGTAGAGGTTTTTCCAACAACCATTCCAACCTTTTTCTTCTTTCTCTCTTTTGTAGCTAGTTTTGGAAAACTTTTTATGATACAATCATTTCTTCTATAGTACTTACAAAATAATTTCTACTTTTCTCTTTTCATGTCACCTCAGGCATCCTTCTTGATTTGCAACACGCATAATGGACTTGTTCTGCCTAGACTGGCCTTCTTGTTATAGAAGAAAGACTAAATCCTCAAATGTTAACACATTTGGATTGCCTTTCATCATCAATCAAAGAGTAGAAGCAAAACACTAATATGAATATGGAAGATCATTCAGAACTATCTGCACAAGTGAACTATTAGGCAAGACTTCATCAGTAGAAATCAATTGCTCCTTCAAATCTTTGATCTTTGTCAAAAAACTATCCATGGAATCTCCTTTGTTCATGTGCTCACTCTCCAACTATTTTCAGAGTTAAGCAACACACGCCTCATTCCTTGCTTGGTATAAAGTGGTAAGTGTATCCCAAGCATCCTTTGTTGTTTTGTAGGAGTGAATGTGAGTAATAATGGCATGTTTGATAGACAAGGCAACAAAGTTTCTCTATAGTAGGTGCAATAGGAACCACAACACCAATAGGAACCACAACACCAATAGGACCCTAAAGAATATCACTAGCTTCAATGTTTTCTACAAGCCAAACTATTGGAGAGGTATGCAAATCAATCTTGCACATTGTGCAATGGTTATCAACACATCCCTCATCTCGTCGACCATTTATTTCCTCTCTTGTTGGAGACCGAAAGAGCAAGACCTATCCAGATTGGTAAGTATTTGCAAAAACTTCGTTTGGACGAGCCACCACAATAGGAGGGGGTGCCTAAAATCAAGTGGTGCACTTGCACTAGCCAAAGAGATAGTGGGGGGCCTTGGCATTCTGGACATTGGGTGCATGGCTAACAACTTGTAGCAAAATGGATGATTAAGGCGTGGTGGAACGGGGAGGCCTCCTGGGCCAAGGTGATCTTCAGAAACAAGAATGCATTAACTTTTGTGGGATTCCCAAATTAGAAGAATCTTGACATTCTACCCCTTTTGTTTTACCCAATCTCTATGCTCCCAAAAGGCTAAAATCTTGTGTGCTCCCTATGGAAGAGTTGGAATAAAGTCAAAAGCTTCACAAGAATTAGTGAAGATTGGAAGTGGGAAGTTGGTATCAGAAAAAATGACTCTCTCTGGTTTCCGATCCATGGCATCCAAAACGTGGAGTCTTGGAACATTCAAATTTCCAAGAGGCTACGGGACAAAGGCTTCAAAAAATGGAAACATCTTTGGCAACAAGTCACCAATGAGTGGATCAACTTCGAGGATATTGACCCTAGAATCAACATTACCTATGAAGAATGGAATACTTTGCAAAGCAGATGTCTTGCTTGGGACCGCTCAAAAGTTTTTCTTCTCATGGGGCATGACCTGCCAAGCCCACTTGGTCTCAAATGACACAATGGTAATTGCTTAACAAAAATCTAGAACATCAAAGAAACCATTGATTATGAGGTCAACCTCAATAAGAAGTGGTGTCTGTTGTGGACATGGCTATAGTGGGACATGAAGTTCATGGCTATCTGGCACCCTCTCATAAAAATAAAAATTTTGTCCTCTTATGGAAAATTCTTCATCCTAGAATCTGGACCAACCTAAAGGCTAGCAAAATTTATGGGTTGCCTCCCTGGAACAAGAATTGCTACCGGTCCATTGAAGATGTTGCCCACATCTTCTTTACTTGTCCAAACTCCAAGAGGCTCCGGCAGATTGTCAGAATGAAAATTAGAATTCGAAAACATATCAGTTGGAAACAACCTTTGCTGGGAGAGGTGATCGGCTGCTCTGAGACTCTCTGGAATGCCATCAGAGGGGAGGTCCTATGGAAGATCTGATAGGAAACATGTGCTTATAACTTTGGCGACTCCCCCAAAGAGTGTTCGATTGTGAAATCCTTGTTCCTCCTCAGCAAAAGAATCACTAACTATAAGAAATCCTCCCCCTTCAGGCATCATCAAGTGCTCCTTCTGATCAAGAACAAGCTTAAACCCAAGTGGGCCCTGCATGAGGGTGATGAGAGGGTGATTATCCTTCTTTGTAATGCCATCTAAACTCTATAAAACCTACCTCTGCTCTATGGGATTCGGGGGGTCTTGTAGGCACTACTCCCCTTCACTTGTACTTTTCTTTTCTTTTAAGTAACACAAGTCCGAGAGAGTAGGCTAAGGCCGAACTTCCTTTATAAAAACAAAACTCTCCTTGCACGTGTAATAGGATGTTTTTCAACACCCTAAATAATATTCCATAGTCCTTTCACAACCAATACATGATGCATCATATAAGACCATAATGGGTAATTGGTACCATCCAACTTATCCTCAACAGCCAACATACAGAATACATCACTGCTTTCAGCCAAGGCCACTGATTAAGATACCCTGACTTAGAAAAATGACTGTATCTCAAGAAGTTGAACAAAACTACCCTCTTGAGTTTTGCTAAATATGGAGCAAGCCTCAAGGTACTTATATTGGCGAATCCAAACCTGTATATATCATTGGCACAAAAAGATGAAATCACCTACATAGGCACTATGCTAGTGCATTTCGAGGCCAAAACTGAGCTCAGATCGCAATTTCAACACCACATAGCGAAGTTGTTTTGAACTCGTAATCACCTTGAGTATGCTCAACAATTTTTCTGCTATTTTGAGATTGTGACACGAGGGGTTTTGATGACACCCTAGACGATGCCCTAGATAAAGCATCGACCTACTCTGATATTGATTGTTGGAGTTCAAGGTCTATAGAAGCATGCAAACACCATAAGGAAGAAGAAGAAACTTGGAACACAACACACAATACTAAATGTACTACCACTAGAATGTACAAAGATAAGTAACCCATTAGAGTTATAGGCATATATACAAGCCGGGGGAGACCTCCTAAAGAGGAAAAAAGTGCCCCGACGATCCTAGTGTGTTCATACACATCACTACCAAAATATATCAACATCATATATATAGAATGAAGGAGCATAAAAAAATTTAGAAAAAAAGATATAATGGACCTTATGTGTTAGACAAGATTGCTCCTAGTGGTCTTCTATAGTTGGAAACCTTAGATGGAGATATAATTCCAAATTAGATGAGTTGTTACTATTAGAGATGCTCAATACTCCACCCTCATGTGACCACAAATGATCCATGGTGCTCTAAGTTGTAAGGTCCCCA
Organism: Ceratopteris richardii; assembly: GCA_020310875.1. Lineage (NCBI taxonomy): Eukaryota > Viridiplantae > Streptophyta > Polypodiopsida > Polypodiales > Pteridaceae > Ceratopteris > Ceratopteris richardii. The sequence goes on along the minus strand of CM035435.1, from coordinate 118,295,060 downwards.
TTATGAGGAGAAGCCAGTATGAGAACCCAGACATTTGTGGAACCCTAACTTCCAAGTTAGATGAGGTCTATGTGTGACAATTGATGGTTTTAGATGATCTTTATGAGCCTAGCCATTAGGTTAGCTAGGGCATAAACTTCCAGGCCATTGGGTTGCCATTTAAGGTGAAAATAAAGGCCCTGTGGTGTCGTGCAGTTTCCCCATAGAACCTTAATGGGGGGAGTGCAGAGGGGGGCTTGCCCCCTTCTGCGGGGTTCGGGGGGCCTATCCAACCGGCCCATAGGGCCGAGACAGTAGGACTACTAGTCGTGGAGATATTGTCAGATCGTATATTTTATCGACTATTTTGTATCTCCCAACTACATTTATCTGCACAGAACCGCCTTGTAAAAGTTATATAAGCATGGCCCAGGTTGAGCTTTACAGAGCATTGCACACTAGTAAGCCCTTCATCTAGAGTCTGTCTAGATCGCCATCTAAGCTCCACATTGGGAGCGCACGGGTGGAAAGCACCATCATTGTAACTGCATTATGCTTGGCAATATGAGAATTTGAGTTCTCCATCTCTCAGTCTACGTCTATCTTTGTCTGTGTTTCTTTCTCTCAACTCTGTCTACAGGTCTATTCTGGCGTGCTGTTATTTTCTTATAGTTGCATGATTAAAAGATATGTGGAACCCTTGATTATGGATATTTGGAGGAAAAAACAAAACTCTAATAAAAGAAAAGAGGAAGAGATAAGAATAAGAGAATAATCATAAAGAGAAGCAAACATTAGGGCAAAAAATGGCAAAAAATGGGCCATTGGATTTCAATTAGTTGTGCTTAATCTAGATTAATCTTGTCAAATCATCTTTGAAAATTCCGTGTAGGCTCATTTAAAAATGTATCTTCCAGGAATATATTAGTTTTGGAAGAGAGAGAAAGTTCGTGGGAGGATCATGAAAAGTGATATGCCTTAAAGTTTGTGCCAGTCAAACATTTGAAAACTTTGAAATTTTCCCTTTTGTCCTTCGATCTATATAATGGTGTTTTTAGGAAGTGTTCCACCTTTTTGCTCTACTCTCGAAAACAAACCACCTTCTATCTCTTTTATAATTCTAGATGCTTTTTCCATGTAGATCCCCAATCCAAACACTTTCACAAAACTTTCAACCAGCAGGACTTTGTGTCATAAGTTCCATACCAATATTGTGTAGATTCATAAGTATGCAACAATCGAAAAGGTATTCCGCACAACTCTATGACCTTGTGAAGTTGAAACATCATGCAAAGAAGGCAAAAAGCATATTGACATATGGATAGATGAAGCTACTTATCCAACTGATCCTTGAATTACAAATTACCCACCTTTTCATAATCTTCATGATTTTATTAGATTTGTAGAAGATGGTGATGAGGGTTTATTTGGATATCTTCCAAAGTTGTATGAGTTCTCAAACAACTACATGCAATACATAAAACAGATGAATTTTTGTAGATCATGAGGCAGATATGCAACATGTTATATCTGATATGTATGTTATTGATTTCAAAAGGGCAGTCACAAAGCTTATAGGAACCATCACAAAGGCTTGGAGTTTCAAGGACATAACTTACTACTTGGTTAGCTTTAAAGATATTATTTAGTCCAATATTACTTTTTCAAAAAACCATCTCATGGTCTGAATCTTTATGTTTTTACAACATATCCTATTTAATTTGCATGGTCCATTCTTTTTGGAAGCCTTGCCACATGTGACACTCTAGGGATGGAAAAGTCTCATTATGAAGCAAGAAAAAGCTTCTTTAGATGCACAAGAAAAGAAGTTACAAAAATTAGTCCATTCAAAGAGCTTCTTGATTAGTTCTTTAAAAGATAAATACAAAGGAACACATGCCAAAAATTATTCAACAAACTGAAAATATCAATTTGAGGAAAATCCTTTCAAGACAAAGCTAGATTAAATATAGGAAGAGTGACATCTCATTCGAATGTGAACCTGAAGGTACAAAGATGGTATCAAATAGGATTTGGAATATGTTTTGGTATTTCTCTTACCCAGAACTACATATGGATGTATTTACAAGTCTTCAAACCACAAAATTGATGACACAGAAAGGCATTATTCTTCTTCTCTTTTGAATGAGCTTGACTTAAAAAAATCTCCTCTACAAAGCTTACGTTCTACAAAGAATGAATCTCGAGTCTAATCTTTTACTTTTTTCTCGAAAGCTTTCATTGTGCCCTTTCCTTTGCTAAGAAAATTGTCTTCATTTGATATGAATATCTGCCAAAAAAGCAGCAATAGTAAGATTCTACGTGTGATAGGGAAAATTAATCATGAAGCAAAAGGAGGTTTCATAAGAAAATGAAACACGACCAATTCAAGCGACTAGGCTCATAAGAAGATCTTGGATGGGCCTAATCGCTTGAATCTGTCGTCCCTCAAAATCATGAAAAAAGAAAGATATTTGGCCTATTACTTTTGCAAATACCTATGAATGATGAGGAATAAGGGGATTGCATAAGAAGAAAAACAAAGAACGCAAGTATATGAATGAATGTAGGCCATGACCAATTCAAGCGATAAGGCTCATCAAAAAATCTCAGATGGGCCTAATCGCTTGAATTGTTTGTGTCTCAAAGATGAGTCACAAATGAAAGGTAAATGATTTTGAACATACCTTAACCTCATAATCATCCTAAAGCAATTCGTTAGCATCAATTCTTATGTGACTTCTTAGGTTTAAGTTGACTACATGGTCATAGATCCAATCTTGACCCAAGACAAGTGGTTCTGTAAGGTCCTCATCGTGACACATTAGCATCTTTACTCTTAAAGAGACATCCTTTAAGAGGATAGGAGTGTCCACCTCACCAATACAAGGGGTTTTCACACCTCCTAAACCCACTAAATAAGCTTCCAATGGCTTAATTTCCATGCCCAATTCTTTACAGCATGAGTACCTAATTGCACTAGTGGCAGCTCCAGAATCGATTAGAGCTTTGATTGTCTTATTTGTAGTGTCGTGCCTAGCTCAACCATGATGAATGATCATCTATCTATGAGCTAGGATGTGTACTCTTTTTGGTGGACATAGCCATGTGATATCTTGGGGCTTTGGAATTGACATCTAGGCCTAGTCACCTTAACTTATTTTGCCTAATGCACTCTCTGGCCTCTCCTTGTGCTGCTTCTCTAACCCTCCGCTCTTCTTCTTTTTGCTTCCTAGCTATGCTGAGTCTCATTAGCATATCCTCTATAAGATGTTCTTGATATAGCTTGACTCAACATCCACTAATATATTTTGGCAAGATGTCACCTTCTAGAGTGGCCAATTGAACTACACCACTAGTGGAAATTCTATTACTGATTATGGGTCCATATCCTCGTTTTTCCAATTTATGGGCATGCTATTTTAGTAAGAAATCCCTATAAAAATAGTGTTTTTCATCACTAAAAACCATTGTAAATACCATATCACATTTCTGCAACTCGATTTTGTTCAAACCAAGGAGTCCTTGAGCTTGAGGATTGTTAGAAGTATCTACCTACCAATATTCATAATTTTTAGATTCCATTTGAGCCCTCAAATAAGCCCTCGAACCTAATTTTTAACTAGGTTGGATACTAGGTCTGGACAAGGCCAAAACTAGTCAAAAACCTATATAAAGAGCTAGAGAGCTCATTTTTTGTGGTTAGCTTGTTAGAAATTTCAGCCTTTTAAGAGATTTCTTTTGTAATAGAAGCTTTCCATTGTTCCTCTCTTTGTTCTTACCTTGTGTGCATGTGTGTGTGTCTGTGTGTGCATGCTTGTGTGCTCTCACTCATGCACTTGTGCCTTCACTTGCTCACGGTCTTCATACGAGTCCTCACATCTCTGTAGATTGACATTAATGAGGTGGATCTCCTCACGTTGGTACTAACCATTGTGCTAGAGTGACACCCTGAAAATTGGATTTTGTGCTCTTTGACCCTCCAAATATCCTTTGATGAAGATGAAAATTTAAAGGGCTATGTTTTGAAAGGTCTCCTTTAGGAATATGCAGAAAAAACTCCCATTTGAATCTCCCTATACAAGTTTGACTATATTTGGAAGTTTGCAAGGTGGCATTAAGGTGTCTAGGAAGTTTTGATAGCCTTGAAAATTTGTACAAATGTATAGCCACATAAGAAATTTATACATGCCAGACCATATTGCTAACAAAAATTCCTATACAAGATTTTATAGGGTCTAAGTGGAAAAATTACATTTTTACAAAATGCACATGGTATATCAATGTGCTAGAAAATACATTTACATGTATAATTCGGGCTATAGACTGCCTTTGATAGGCTTTCTAAGTATATGAATTTTCATGTAATTTCATGACATTGAAATTTTTGCCCTAATTTCCAAAATTTAACCAGCTTTGACTGCTACCCAAGATTTGCTTGATTTCTTCCAGAGTTTGCAGGTGAACTCCCTTTGACATCCTTTATGCATCTTGGACTTCTCAAGGAATTCTACCTTCAGTGAATGTGTTTCTTGTAGGCCTTCATAAGTGAGAGAGGAGAGAAAATATCGATGACATTCGCCCCCAATAAACCTGCAATTCCTCCGAAAGCGCAACTCTAGTCTCTCTGAAAAAAATTGACATTCGAACCCAATAAACGTGCGATTCCTCTAAACGTGCAACTCTAGTCTCTCTAGTCTCTCTCTGGCTACCTTCAGTGAATGTGTTTCTTGTAGGCCTTCATAAGTGAGAGAGGAGAAGAAAAAATTGATCATATGCATGAATGAGTAGGCAACATGACATGAAGCAAAATTTGCATGAAAGAGATAATTGAATTAGGCAACACCAATATGCATGAACAAATACGAAACATATATGTAAATGAAGAGACAACATTGAAAACAAAAACAAGCATCAATATGAAGTGGACGTGAATGTATTGAGTCGTTTTTAGGCATTAGTTACCCGAGTCACCTTGAAGAAAAATTTGTACCTTTTTCTTAAAGCAATCTACCTTCAATACAATTATAAACAAAGTTTTAGGATTCTCAAGAGACGACTTTCATCTTTAACTTATTTTAGATCAACTTCTTTCCTACATAAATACGAATATGCTCTTTCACTAATAACATGCAAGGAAATCTAACTAAACTCCACTAATGCATAAATTTGCCTATATGGCCTGTGCTTTATTATTCTATGCCTCCTTAGCTTCATTGGATCCGTTTTTTTATGGTTCAATGACTTTATGGTTACATTCACTTTTTGGGGTGGAAGAAAGTGTAAACTTCTTGGTAACAAATGCTAGCTTATCTTTTTTAATGTCAAGGAAAGATTAAAGGCCGATACAAGGTACAACCATTTTCTATGATGAAGCATAGTAATTTAAACTTTGATACAAGTGCTATGAGGTAGAATAAGGATGTAAAAACATGCAGTAGCAGGAGCTAGGACTTCAACAATTAGGCTTTTGATACACGATATATATGCATGTTTATATATGAAAGTCATGTTACCAAAATCAACCTCTAAATCTACATGCCCTATCTTTCCATAATCCTAGATTATAGTCGATTTCTTAGTAGTTACATTATTACTTAGGATACAATTTCACACAACAAGTCGAGAAATCATCATTTGCCTTTTTGAATGAAGTGATGTGGATATTGATGGAGATGATTAATCTCCAAAAGACAAGCTACACTTGAATCTAGAACACCTCTATATCAAGAATAGCAAAAAACCCTCATTAATTTTGGAAGTCTTTATCAAATTATGAATCTGGAAAGTCTACTTCATAAAAATCTTCCATTGATTGATGAAATGGTTAAAGTTTTCTATGAAACTTTGTCACGTCATTCCTATAATGTTTTCGTAGCTAGTAAAAGTGAAAGTTCTTCAAAAGAACTTATAAAACTTCAGATTTATTTCAATAAGTAAACCTATGTTTGAAACAGGCTTTTTCTACAAGCTACTTTTACATATGCAACTTTAACTACTTGGTTCTCTCATCTACAAGCCGCCTAATCAAATGCTTTTAGACATAGATGGTTTACCTTCCAACTTAGATTTTGAGTCCTCATTTGCGTAAACTTTACACTCTACATTGAGATTTAATCAATTCATTGACCATCGAATTTGCACTTGTTTCAAAAGTCACTTAACACATAAAAATGTTCCTACTCACAATTCTCTTAGCTTGTCTGCATTTGGACTCTCAAAACTTGATCATAGGTGCATTAACTATGGACTTAGACACATACAAAAGGACTTCTAAAATGATAAAATAGAGAAGGAGAAATGGAAAAAAGTTTGACATGCAATTCTCAAAAAACTTCTTCTATTCAACTCATCTTACATCTAATGGATAATACTCATTCAACTTACGATCTACTCCTCTATATTTCATCTATTCTTTATCTCTCATATATATCATGACTATATACAAGTGTACATATACATATGAGTGTGGATTCTTCATTACTTCAAGTATTTGTGAAGTATTTACAAAGCTAACATACATGTGTATATAGATCATCGCTTTCTGAACCTCTACTTCACTTAATGCTCTTAGGCTTCAATATTTTCTTGAAGTCTTCACTCCTAAGCTTCATATAATCATCAACTGATGATTGTCTTGCTCCAACAGCTCCCCCTCAATTATCACCTTTGGGTATCAAAATCATGCAAATAGATAGTCAATCTTAGGGTTTTGCACATTCGGGATGCAATGGTAGCATAATTTTCTCCATATTCTAAGTCAATAATAAGATACAGAAGTTCACATGCAATCTGAGGTTCAAGATGACCTCCTTCAAAAATCTCAAGTAATGGAATCAAACTACTTGTATATGGGAAAATTGAACAAAAAAAAGTTTTTTAGGACAAAAGAACAATGAGAATTGATGCTCAAGAATTGATTTAGGATGAGTATGAGGTTAAGGTATGTTCAAAATCATTTACCTTTCATTTGTGACTCATCTTTGAGACACACACAATTCAAGAAATTAGGCCCATCCAAGATTTTTTGATGAGCCTTATTGCTTGAATTGGTCGTGTCCTACATTCATTCATATACTTGAGTTCTTTGTTTTTCTTCTTATGCAATCCCCTTATTCCTCATCATTCATAGGTATTTGCAAAAGTAATGGGCCAAAAATCTTTGTTTTTTCATGACTTTATGGGACGCCCGATGTAGGAGCGATTCGTGACGACTGGTGGATCAATTCAATCGTCTCGCTAACGGCGCACACAGGGTGACTATGCAGAACAAGTTTTTTTTTTTCCTAAGGTCCGTAAAGCAAAACGTTTCTATATCTTTCCACTGCGTCTAAATAGGATGGTAAGATTATTTCCTCACTAACTACTTTATCTTTCTATATTTAGAGTTTTGTTTTAACATCAACTGGTCTAGGAAATAATATTTCAAATGTAGATGGAGGTAAAAATATTATTAGATGAAGCTTTTTTAGACATAAATGATGAAATGTAATTAGATTAATGATAGATTTCCTATACAAAAGCTATAAGATACTTGTTCATAAAATGATATCCTATACAAACTAAACAGTATATGTTCAGCTAAGTAAATTCTTTTCACACTTCAAATCTTCAGTTCAACTTCAACAGGGCTGCATATCATATGAAAAATCACATGAGAAATATCCTATACAAATTAAACAATAGATTTTCAGCTAAGTAAATTCTTTCCACACTTCAAATCCTCAGTTCGTCTTCAACAGCATATCATCTGAAAAATCACATGAGAAATATCCTATACAAACTAAACAATAGATTTTTAGCTAAGTAAATTCTTTCCACACTTCAAATCTTCAGTTCGTCTTCAACAGCATATCATCTGAAAAATCACATGAGAAATATCCTATACAAACTAAACAATAGATTTTCAGCTAAGTAAATTCTTTCCACACTTCAAATCTTCAGTTCGTCTTCAATAGCATATCATCTGAAAAATCACATGAGAAATATCCTATACAAACTAAACAATAGATTTCCAGCTAAGTAAATTTTTTCCACACTTCAAATCTTTAGTTCGTCTTCAACAGCATATCATCTGAAAAATCACATGAGAAATATCCTATACAAACTAAACAATAGATTTTCAGCTAAGTAGATTGTTTCCACACTTCAAATCTTCACTTCGTCTTCAACAGCATATCATCTGAAAAATCACATGACTAAGTAGATTCTTTCCACACTTCAAATCGTCAGTTCGTCTTCAACAGCATATCATCTGGAAAAATCACATGAGAAATATAAGTATGCTTTTATAAAAGATTAAACACTCTTTTAAATCTTAACATATTTAAAAAACTTAGTTTAATATAAGATAATTAACTTTTCTTAAACACGTATATATATAAGTACATACATTTATTTTAATATACATATTGCAATAAAATAATTCATTCATACATTACTTTAGCATACATCAAATAATTCATATATATATACATAGCTTCATATACTTATACATATTCATACATATTACATATGTTAACATACATCACATGCATACTAACATGCATTCACATATGACATGCATACATACATGCATTTAACTAACATGCATAAACTTACATGCACTAACACACATGCATGACCATACATGAACAAACACACATGCATGAACATACAAGCACAAACACTAACATACATATATGCATACATAAACTTACACTAACACACATATGCATGAACATACATACACATGCATACATGCACATGCATAAATGAACATGCATACATAACATACATGCACTAACATAACTATCATGCATACATGCACATGCATAAATGAACATGCATACATGCACATGCATAAATGAACATGCATACATAAAACCCATGCACTAACATAACTCTCATGCATACATGCACATGCATAAATGAACATGCATACAAAGATTGCACTAACATAACTCTTATGCATGCATGCACATGCATAAATGAACATGCATACATAACATGCATTATCATACACACATGCATACATGCACATGCACTAGCTCACATGCATGCATAACATGCATACACTAACATACAACATGCAAGCACTAATATGCATTAACTAACATACATTTACATAAATAACATTCTAACGTACATTTAACATTCATTAACATACCTAAGATTTCCTAACATCTAACATGCACTACCTAACTTCTAACATCTAACATGCATTACCTAAATTCTAACACCTAAAATGCATTACCTAACATCTAATATGCATACATTAACTAACATGCCTTAAATGCACTAACATGCCTAACATTTAGTAACATCTCTAAAATTTAACAAGGGTACATGCACTAACACGTAACATGGGTACATGCTCTTACTAAATGCATTTCTAATAAATTGCTATCAAGCTAAGGGTTGAAGAAGTTTGGCTAAAGGGTAAGGAAAGAAAAGGATAAGTGAATGGATAAGTGTTGGAGATAGATGTCTGCGGAAGCACGCGAACAACACAAGGAAGAAGAAGAAGCTTGGAGCACAACACACAAGACTGAATGTATTACTAGAGAATGTACAAAGATAAGTAGCACATTAGGGCAATAGGTGTATATACAAACCGGGGGAAGAAAACCTCCTAAAGAGGGAAAAAAGTGCCGCGGTGGTCCTAGTGTTTTCACACATATCACTACCTAAATATATCAAAAAATCCCCCCTGGGAGTGATGTGGTGAACAAGGAGCTGGCACTCATGTATAAGGAAGTGCCAAGCTATGTGGAAATCACTCCACAAAAGGAAGTAAGCCCAAAGCTTTGCGGAAAGCTTCAAACTTCTCCCTAGGCAGAGCCTTCGTGAAAAGGTCTACAATGTTCTCCTTCGTGGGCACATATGCCAAGCTGATCTCCCCAGTAGAGAACCTCTCCCTGACATAGTGATAATGCACCTCAATGTGCTTAGTGCGAGCATGGAACACAAGGTTCCTCGCAACTATCAATGCGCTCTGACTTTCAGTGAAGATGGTGGTGGCAGAAGAGTGGCCAACACCCAAATCAGCCATAAGGCGTATGAGCCACACACACTCAACAGTTGCTGTGGAAGCTACCCTATACTCTTCCTCGCAACTGGAAGTGGCCATAGTAGGCTGCTTCTTGCTCAACCAAGATATACATGAGCTACCAAGCATGAAGCAAAAACCATTGGTGGACACACGAGTGTCATAGCAACCAGCCCAATCTAAGTAAAAGAAAGCATGCAAATCTAGCGGTAGTGATCCCTCCTTGGGATAAAACAACCCTAGTAGCCGAGTACCACTCAAGTAGCGAAAGATGCGCTTAACCACCTTCCAATACGTGACTCCTGGGCAATGCATAAACCTGCTCATTTGTGCATCTCTTGCTAGGAGGCAAGTCACATAAAGACCAAGTACCATTCTTCATTATAGCATCATATTCAGATTGCATAGCAGCCATCCAATTTTCTGAATTTTGTGCTTCATCAAACGAAACAAGCTCATTCTCATCACAAAGACTAGATGCAGCCATAGCATAGCAATTGGATGCAAAAGAGGCACTATGAGAGCCTAAATGAGTACGATATGATAGAGGTGCATCTAATTTGCTGTCACGCAAAGTCTGCACCAGCCATTTTGGCATAGTTCTTGTCTGCTCAATATCAGCTCTGTCATCAATAAGTACATCATGTACATCTGCATCAGAAATAGACTTATCTACATCATCACATGAAACCTGCAAAGGCTGAGAAGTTGCCTCATTAGGACCAGCACTAGACTGTCCACCTATAAAAAGAGGCATCAAAGTGTCATACATGTCTTTGGAGCTGACAGATGTCTCCTTGGTACATGAAAGCAATGGCTGAATAGCATCTTCCACAAAAACAACATCACGGCTAACCAGAATGCGCTTAGTCTGTGGATGATACAGACGATAGCCTTTACTTTCAGAACTATACCCAACAAAAATACATTTTATTGCCTTATCATCCAATTTTCTGCGATGTTTTTCAGGCACTAATGCATATGCCAAACAACCAAAAACATGCAGATGAGCAACAGATGGCTTGCGGTCATGCCAAGCCTCATATGGAGTGATAGACTGCAGCGCTTTAGTGGGACACTTGTTAAGTACATATGCTGCACACATGACAGCCTCAAGCCACAAACTATGTGGTAAAGCCTAACTCTTGACCATTCACCTCGCCATCTCCATGAGTGACCTATTCTTCTGTTCAGCAACTTCTGTTGAGATGTATACGACACTGTACACTGGTGTTTTATCCCACGTTCAGCCACAAATGCATTAAAATCAGAAGACATATATTCCCCCCCTCGATCAGAACGGAGGGTGCCCATTTTACATGCTGAGAGATTTTCAGCCAAAACTAAAAACTGTTTAAAGCACATGAACACTTCGGACTTTGCTTTGAGTGGATATATCCATACATGCCTAGAGAAATCATCAATGAAAGTCACAAAGTAAAGGTAATTTCCAAAAGAGGGTGTCTACATAGGACCACAGACATCACTATGTACAAGCTGCAATTTCTGTGTAGCCCGAAATGAACCATCTTTTGGAAAGGAGGAACGCTGCATTTTGCCCAAAATACAGCCTTCACAAACATGTTTTCCAGGTGCCTCAAGCTTGGGCAAAGAAGACACCATATCAGATTTCTGTAGGCGTAGCAAACAAGCAAAATTCAGATGACCAAAGCGTGCATGCCAAAGCTTTGCATGTGACATAGCCTGAGAATCATGAACTACACATGCCAAATCATTCATAGATATTTCATAGTCTATGAGCTTATACAACCCACGACATAAAATGCCAGAAGCAATAATAACATCGCCATTTGACAGATCATGAACTGTACATCTGTCATCAACAAATTTCACAACCAAGCCAATCTTGGCTAATGCAAAAACTGATAACAGATTCTTCTTGATCCCTGGCACAAATAAAGCATCTGTCAAAGTGAAAGAACTACCATCAGCAGTAGTCAGAATGATCTTAACAACTCCCATAACAGGATATGAGGAGTTGTTGGCGCATGTGACAGTATTCCCTGTAGGGGCAGGCTCGAGTGAAGAGAAGAAATTGTGCTGTGAGGTAATATGTTTGGTCGCCCCACTGTCAAAGTACCAAACATCTGAGTCCACTGCAGACATGCACTGCTCATGAGAAGATGGGTAAAAACTGCAAACAATAGTAAATGCCCATTCTTCTTTCTGCACAAGATTAGCAGACTCTGTTTTTGGTGTAGAGGCTTCTGCAACAACCATTCCAGCCTCCTTTTTCTTTGCCTCTTTTGCAGCTAGGTGTTTAGAGATAAGCTGCCCCATGATCTTACCTTTTCACAACATAAATATGCACTTCTTTGTGTTCAAGCATACTTTGTACAATCAATACTATCAAAGTTCCATCTCAATTCAAGGATGTGATGAATAATAACATGAGAATGGACAAAGAGATCATCAAAATACATTTCCACACAATGTTGGAATACTTTTTTAATACTGGAAAATCAAAATTTGAAAGGTGGCTACTGCATTGATAAGCCCAAAAGAAGTTACAATAAATGCATTCATCCCCCATTCCATTGAAAAATTCATCTTATGTTTTCTTTGAGAGATATGGATACTTGATTGTATTTGCAAAATCCATCCAAGAAGTTGTAAACTTCTTTGTGTACCACCATATCCAATAGGTGATCAATTATAGGTAGAGGATAGTTGTACATTATTATTGCTTGATTGATATTTTCAGTTCTATACACAGAGGTCATTTTCCATTCTTCTTAGGAACCACCATGACAAGAGATACCCATTCAGTGTGTTTAATCTTATATATGAATCTTGCTTCTAAAACATATCTATTTCTTTCTTGATCCTTTTGTAATAGGCCACGTGTTAGCTGTAAGGCGTTTTCTTGACTAGTTTGGATTTTCTCATCAAAGATATCCTATGAGAGAAAATTTGAGGGTTCACACCTTTCGAATCCTTGTATCACCAAGAAAATTTGTCTTGGTATAATGTACAAGATCTTGTTTTAGGTTTGAAAAGTTTGTGAATGGGAATATTGAGAGCCAAATATATTCTTGTGAGTTCTTTGAATCAACACATGATGCTCATTATACAACCAAAAATATGAAGTTCCTTGATTTCTTGTTGGTACATACAACCTTCAATGATTTGGAATTTCTTAGCCTCTTTAATTTTCTTTCATGACACTCTATGCATCGAGGATTTCTCATTGACAGCACAAGAAGCTTTTTTATTGGTTAGAAAAGACAAGTGGTCTAGTCAAATATTGACACCACTAGAAGCGCTTTCATTGGTTAGGCAAGACAAGTGTTCTAGCATGAATTCAAATTCATATTCTATTAAAGGCAAAAATCATGTAGTTAGCCTCCTAGTAGTAGAAGGCTTTTTTCACTAAATATAGAAGTGTTTAATGGCCTATGAAAATCATAAACTTTTTTGATAACAAGTAGTGTCTAGAATTTTTAACGACATAGACCATACCATGGACTCTTTGCTTTGTAGTGGAATAGTTTCACTTTACAATGTTTAATTTTTTACTTGAATGTGCTATACAAAAGTCCATCTTTCCATGATATGTCAACTAGGATAATTTGCAACCTATAGAATAAATCGATACATCCACATGTATGGAATGAGTTCAGTTAGGTGCTTTTAGGATTTGAGTTGACATCAGTCTTTTCTTTAGATCTTAAAAAGTGTTATCACACTCTTTTGTCCACTCAAAATGGTTCGTAAGTATGAAAGGAGGTTTATATATCATGGCATACATATGACTAAGATGGAAATAATAACCACAACATCTCATGAAAAATTGTACCTCTCTAGCCTTTCTAGGCCTAAGAATATCTGTTATAACCTTGATCTTCTCCTCATTTGTGGAAAGAAAATTTTCTGAAATGGTGTTTCTAAGGATTTTTCCGTGGCACACCATGGACATGCACTGCTCTAGATTCAAACAAAATTCTTAGACATGGAAGTTACTAAAGATTTGCCTTGAATCTAGTATGTTATAACTTCTAAATTTGGAATGAGAATAAAGTTCATCAACATACACTTCTAGAAATTTCCAAGCAATCTCCTTAAATACTTGGCACATTAGTCTTTGAGAGGTAGTTGGGATGTTAGTAATATCAAAGATCATTACCCTAAATGCATAAGTTCTTAAATCCATGGCAAAGGCTTTCTTGTGTTGGTCCTTGGGGGCTATGGATACCTAATCGTATCCTTTGAATCCATCAAGAAAGCTATAGAATTCCTTTCTAGCCACTGATTTCTATGAGTGATTAGTTATTGGAAATGGATAACCATCCCTTATCATGGATTCATTAATGTTATTGAGGTTGATATAGGTACGTAATTTTTTAATCTTCTTGGGAATGAACATTATAGATGAGACCCATTTAGTGTTTTTGATCTCATAAATTAATCCAAATTCCAATAACTTATCAATTTACTCCTTGATTATCTTGGAATAATTACTTTATATGTGTAGGGCCACATCTTTACGGACTTTTCTCAACTCATCACATGAATCCTATGGAGAACGATGTTGGGATCTACACCTTTTAAATCCTTGTCTGACCATGGGAACATGTCTTTGTATCCCCTTAGGAGAATGACCAAGTCAATTTCCTCTTCTATGGTCTAATCCTAAAACCCTAACCCTAAAACATGCATATGTGTGTATGTATATATGATGTGTGTGTATGTATGTATGCATGTGTATATGTGTGCATGTGTGTATGTATTATGTGCGTATATGTGTAAAAGTCAAAAGCCCTAATCCTAAAACCCTAACCCTAAAACATGTGTATGTGTGTGTGTATGTATGCATATGCATATGCACATGTGTATGTAATATGTATGCATGTGTGTATGTAGCTCTATGTCTCTCTCTTTTTCTCTATCTATATATCTCTCTTTATCTCTCTTTCTCTCTCTCTCTCTCTTTCATCTCTATTTCCCTCTTTCTCTCTCTCTCTCTCTTATTCTCTCTCTCTTTCTCTCTCTCTCTCTCTCTATTTATAATAAAGAACAAAAAAATCACTTACATTGACGTAATTCTTTTGATCGCTTCCGTCAAAGCCCAATCCATGTCCTCTCTTTCCAAATTCCAAAGAATCAATGCCAAAGAGCTCCTACAAAACAAAAGAAAAGAGGAACTCAAAAAGAGAAGACATAAAGAAAGAGAGAGAGTGAAAGAGTATGCACATCACTTACCAAGATGCGAGAGAGAGAGAGAGAGATGACTGTGTAGGGAGAGAGAGAGAGAGAGAGAGAGAGAGAGAGAGAGAGAGAGAGAGAGAGATGTGTGTATGCATGTGTATATGTGTGCATTTGTGTATGTATTGTGTGTATATGTGTAAAAGTCAAAGACCATAATCTTAAAACCCTAACCCTAAAACATGTATTTGTGTGTATGTATATGTGATTTGTGTGTATGTGCATGTGCATGTGTGTATGTATGTATGTGTTCGTGTACATGCATATGGTTGTGTATGTATGTATGCATATGCATGCGTGTATGCACATATGTGAGTGTATACATATGTGAGTGTGTATGTATATGTGTGTGTGTATTTATGTATGTGTGTGTACATGCAAATATGTGTGTATGTGTGTATGTATGTATGCATATGCATGTGTCTATGTATACATGTGTGTTGTACATGTATGTATGTATATGTGTGTGTACATGTATGTATGTGAGTATGAGTTTGCATATGTGTGTGCGTATGTATATGCATGTGTGTATTTAAGATGCATGTGTGTATGTAATATGCATGTATGTATGTATATGTGTGTATGCATATGCATGTGAGTATGTAATATGTATGTGTATGTATATACATGTGTGTATGTAATATGTATGTGAGTGTGTATGTAATATGCATGTGTGTATGTAATATATATGTGAGTATGTGTATGCATATGTGTGTGTATGTATGTACGCATCTCTCTCTCTATCTCATTCTCTTTCTATTTCATATCTCTCTCTCTTTCACTCTCTCTCTATCTCTCTATTTCATGTCTCTCTCTCTCTCATTCTATATCAATAAAAAACAAAACAATCACTTACCTCGATGTAATTGTTTGGAGCATTGTCGTCAAAGTCCACTTAATGTTGTCCTTCGTCGAATTCCAAAGAACTCATACCAAAAAGCTCCTACAAAACTAAAGAGAAGAAAAATTAGAAAAGGGAAAAACACAAAGAAAGAGAAAGGGTGCTACAGTATGTGCCATACTTACCAAAATTTTAGATCTAGAGAAATAGAGAGGTGTGTGTAAAGAGAGAGAG
Organism: Ceratopteris richardii; assembly: GCA_020310875.1. Classification (NCBI taxonomy): domain Eukaryota; kingdom Viridiplantae; phylum Streptophyta; class Polypodiopsida; order Polypodiales; family Pteridaceae; genus Ceratopteris; species Ceratopteris richardii. The sequence continues at coordinate 118,278,750 of CM035435.1, read as the reverse complement.
AGAGAGAGAGAGAGAGAGAGAGAGAAAGAGAGAGATGTGTGTACACAATATGCTCAGAATGTAGTTCGTGTGCGCAAACTCGACAATAGAAGACTTTCATTCAAAACATGAGCAAATGTCGAATTTTTGTTCTCGGGTCCGATTAAAATGTTGCGTCAGTATAAGCATCAGTATGAGCGTTGGTATAAGCATCGGTATAAGCGTTGATAATTTCCAGTAAATTACCGACACCTATAGGGATGCTCATACCGTCAGTATTACATCCGTGGTTTTTCAAGCATTTTCAATGGTCATACCAATGCCGAGGCATGACCATTGGTATGCCTCTCATATGTTGTAGTGACAATACAAATGAAAGGCATAGTACCCATGGAACCCTTTGTATCCCACAAAAGAAGCGTTAGACTACCAAAGCATCAATGACATCTAATTTCAACAGCTTGAAAGCATTACAAGGGTAGACTGACCACACTAGCTCAAGCATGTCGAATAGCGGAGAGAGATTGAACACACAATATCCCCGTCAAGAGGTGAGTGCCCAAAAAATGCGCCTAAGTACTATCAAGTGTCAACACGTCAGCATCATCTGAAATAGCGTTAATTTCTTCAATCTTCACAGTCGAAGTAGATGGTGCAGGTAACTATTTAACATGCCCATCAACATTTTGTCCTTTACCTTTAGCATTCTTTAATGCATAACAGTCTTTCTTCATGTGTCCTTTCTTATGACAATAATATCATTTGATATCCCTCTTCCTTGATTTACTTCTACTCTTATTCCGTTGACCATTCTTTTCCTTGTTCTTGCTCCTGCCATGTTGTTGATTCTTTCCTTGGTAAGAATCACGAACATTATATGCATCTCCACTCTGAGTGCCAACCATAGATTTTTCTACGAATCTCCTCACTCAAGAGTGCTCCACATATGTCATCATAGACGAGTTTACCACCAGCTGCACTCTTGCTAATAGCTATGCAAAACGTATCCCATGATGATGGCAGGGTGCATAATAGCAATATTGCTTTCATTTCATTATCCATATCCATTTTTTGAGCTTGTAACTGGGAGAATATAGCATCAAACTCATTTAGACTATCTGTGTCCTTCATATGAAGTTCATATAATTTTCTCATCAGATACACTTTATTTGATGCCGTCTCTTTTTCATATGTATTGCATAACGTCTTCCAAAGCTCCTCTGCACTTTCACAGTCTAATACTGTAAAGTAAACATTATCTGCCAAGTACAAGCAAATGGTAGACCTGGCCATTTCATCTAACTCATCCCAATCATCTTCATCCATGTCAGCAGGCTTCTTTGAAATCCCATTTACTGGCTTCCATTGCCTCCTTTGAATCAGCACATCTTTAATCTGATTCTTCCATAGAGCAAAGTTTGTGCCATCAAATTTTTGGATCTCAAAATGGTCTTTGCCCTGCAAGTTATAGCTCCTCCTCGGAACACTAGCACTAGACCCTGATCCACCGGATGTGCCTAAGACCTCTGATGCCATGATCGTAGAGAACTGAATAGAATGATAATGGAGCTAGAAGAGTCCAAACACCAACAAATAAGTGTATCAAGGAGTAAATCGACCACTGTATAGTTGACTAAACCAGAAATCTAGAAAAATTTTGCCAGAGTATCCTCTGCAAAATTAGCATATGACCAGTGTCAATGTATCATAAAACTGCAAGTACTGACATGTCTACCTGCATAGTGAATCACTTGACTCCACTGCATATAATCACTTACCCAATAGAAGCCAACTAGGCTTATCGAGCACCTATGAACAACTATCATACATCTCCTATGGCGAGGCTGGGTAAGTCTTCCACCTGCATCACCAAAAAGACCCCGACATCTGGGTGTCTCCCAGTTAAGAAAACCTCACCACGACCCTGTTTATCAAACGTAAAAGGCTTTATGCAAAGAACGTAACCGCTATATCAATGACCACATGGACGTACATAAGCGGTATCCACAGAAGCGTACATGGTGTGTATGTGCTCAATATATGCAGTAAAATGACACTAAAAGGCTGAATACACAGCCCAAAAACTAGCCAATAACACCTGCAAGTGTCTGTCAACTCTGATGTTTTAGGCTTTAAAAACCTGCATAAATTTGCACCGACTGCTCCCACCAAAACTGAAAACCCCTCAAGAAACTTGTAGTTTTACTAGTGTGGCTGAAAATACAGCCCCAAAGGTTGATATTTATTGTCTGAGAAGTACAAGGAACACTCTTCGTGATGTTCTTGGACCTATGTGAAGAGAACTATGTGCGAAAGTACTCCGAAATGGCTCCAAAAACACCCCAAAATTGCTTCAGAAATAGGCTTTGAAAGCAAAAATGAAGCTTTGCGGGACCAAAACTTGTTCAAGGTAATGTCAACCTTAGACTTTCCCCTTCTTCAAACACCACAAAAGTGTAGCTTAGTGGCAAGAGATTGCCACGGTTAAGCGAGTTCTACGGGGAATAGTACTGGGATGGGTGAACTCCCAGGAAGTACCGAGAACCTCTATATTCGTTGATCGTTGAGGTCCTCCCTGGCGCGGAGCCAACGGCGCCAACGGTGACTTCGGTGACTTGGATGACAAGGTATGCCAAGGTCTATGCCTTGCTCGCCGCCTTGTCGTAAACCTTGGAGAAAGCCTTGCGACGATATGCTCGGAGTAGAAAACTGAGCTCCTGGGGCCTCACAGAGTACTCGCACAGAGGTTGTAGAATACGCAGAAAACATAGTACATAGGGAGCACGAAGACAAACTTCTTAGGTCTTACAAATGCGGGCGAACTTACAGTCTGTGACTGACCAGGCCACTATATGTTTTATTAAAGAACATATACAAAGAAGTGTCCGGTGGCCATTTGGCCTTTCACATGGACACTAACGGTAACAGTCATGATTGAGGATAAGGAGCAAAGAGGAGGATAAGTGAGTCTAAAAATTAAAGGTTAGAGGGTGGTCAAAATCAAAGATTGATT